>JAMWBK010000002.1:3000000-3480314 GCA_029953675.1 Rhodosorus marinus
GCTTTCGGACAGCAGACCAATACATTTGGTGCTAACACCACACCGTTTGGGGGAAATACGATCGGAGGGGACGTGGGCGCAAAGGGAACGGCGGGGACCAAGTATCAAGTAACCGGCGAGTATGATTCTACTCAAGGAACGAACCTCAGGTTTCAGTCGATATCCCTCATGCCCGCATACAAGGTAAGATCCCTGTTCTAGAGAGAAAACATTGCGCCTTCGAATCTGGTTATCATCTGACTCAACTAAACCCGTCTCTCAAAATTCTTAGAACAAATCTGTGGAGGAGCTACGAGTTGAGGATTATCAGCTCGGAAACAAGGGAGGTCAAGGAGGCGCTAGTGGGGGCGGAATGTTCGGCGCCGCAAGTGGAAGCCAAATGGCGCCCGGTGGCAGCACGTTTGGCGGCGGGTTTGGTGGCCAAAGCTCCAGCTCTTCTCTATGGGGGGGAAGCCAACAACCAGCAACGCAAAGTGGTTTTGGAGGTGCCAGTACCCCCGCGTTCGGTGGCAGTACACAAGGTTCGTTATTCGGAGGAAACACTACCGGCCTGTTTAACTCGTCACCTAGCAACAGTGGAGGTGGGCTTTTCGGGAAGCCAGCGAGTTCGGGCTTTGGATCAACGCCAGCTGGTAAGTGGAATATTTTGTCTGCGTTGTTTCGCGCGGTTTGATCTTTCTTCAAACTGCTCTCTCGAAAAGAAGGGCCGCCTTCTCCCACATGAGAAACTCACTCAATCGCTTGTTGGCTCTCTCCGAATAGGATCTCAACAGAGCGCCCCGGCACTATCCAACGCATTCGTTGGGAGCACTGGCACATCTCTCACTGGAGGCGCTGGTGGGGGACAGTTTGGCCAGGCTACTCCGGCATTTGGGCAATCTTCGTCGGCTCCGTCTTTCGGGGGTGGTTTTTCCTCAGGAGGTGCACAGGGAGGCGGCCTGTTTGGAGGCATTGGGGGTGGCGCGAACACGCAGCAATCAGCCCCTACATTGGGAGCCGCGCCGGCTTTTGGTGCATCATCGAGTACGTTTAGTTTGTCGGCCGCTCCAACACAAGCAGCAAAGCCCTTTTCAACACCGACGCTCTCTGCTCCCGGTCAGTTCGGATCCGGACTTTCTGGCGGTAGGTCCTCACGCTCTAGCAGAGGGAAATTGGAAGGCGCAAGCAACTAATAAGTCCCTGTCGTTCTTCAGGTCTTTTCGCGAGTTCATCTGCGTCTTCCAGCAGCCTAGCACAGCCTTCATTTAGTTTTGGCGGACAATCCGCTGCTGCCCCATCAACGTCCCTATTCAATTCAACTCCAACTCAGGCACCGCAGCAGCCTCTGCAGACCACTATCAGCGCATCGCCGTACGGCGCTTCCCAGTTGTTCTCTTCGCCTGTTGCTTCGGCAAGCCCTTCAAAAGATGTCCAGCTCACAGCTGGAAGAGCTTCTGGTAAGAAAGCAATCCTACGCTATCAATGACTCAACGAGTGAGTTGGCGATCCAGATTCACCCAACGGAAGCAATGCCCTTCTACGTGCTCAGGTCCAGCCCAATCAGGGAATGATTTAGCCAGTAAGGCGAGTTCCCCGTCGGTGTACAGGAGAACTCCTCGATCAAATGCCAGAGTAAGACCGCGCAGCTACGTACCGAAGAGCGGAAACGTCGGTGGAAGCGCGTCCATTGCTTCCCTTTTCGGGTCCACCAACGGATCCCCGGCGTTTTCGGCTAGCAACTTCTTGGGAGGAAAAGATTCATCGCCTTGGAAGTCACCCGATAAGTCTGGTGGTGAACGCAACGGCAACATCAAGACGCTGGTCATTGAGCCCGTGGTTCAAACTCCCCCGAACTCCGTTGCCCGCACGCTAGCGCTGAGCGACATTAAGAGGTCTTCCGAAGGCAGGCTGTCCACCCCGAATGGAACAGATCGAGATTACAGGTCCCCATCTGGGAACGGGAGGTCTACGGAACGAGCCGCTGGACAACGCTTGAGCTACGGAACCCCTCTACCCGAGTCCAGTAGGAAGGAGGTAGTTTCCAGACCTACTCCAAGGAAGGCCTCTGGTACGCGTTGGGAATCACAACTGCAGTAGAGAATGTTGTATTGTCCCTGACACGATCTTCTTCTCCTTTTCTCGCGCGAAGCAGCAAACGATAGTCCGAATACCGTGGACTTTTCAGGAAGCAGTCCAGCAGCAGGGAATTCTCGAGGAAATGAGCGCGAGGAATACTCGCTTGGCGACATTCAACCTCACTCAGCGAGTTTCGCCCCGATTCTGACGAGGGAAGGATATTACTCAGTCCCAGAGATCTCTGTATTGAGGTAACTTTGCTCAAGTTTGGATTCGCCTGTTTCTACGAGAACGGATTCGTTCATGAGACCCTATGCGTCTCAAAGCTGACTTTGTTTGTTTTCTGTTGCGTCAACGATCACAGGCAAATGTCCGAGGAGAATTTGAGGGAAGTGGAAGCCTTCACTGTTGGTCGAAGTGGAATTGGAGAAGTCACGTGGACCGGAAAGACGGACTTGAGGAACATGGATTTGGATACTATTGTACAGCTGGAACCAAGAGAAGTGATTGTTTACGCCGATGAAGATGACAAGCCCGCGCTTGGGGAGGGTTTGAACAAGCCAGCGGAGGTATACTTCCCACAAGCCATATCAATGGTCGTGTTTGAGTTTCCAATGTCCTCATTATTTTTCTCTCGTCTATTGCAATGCGTAGGTTACCCTTGAAAAGATCTTCCGCAAGGATAAGAAGACGGGGCAGAAACTTGATGACGATGCTTCAATTGAGTCTCTAGTCAAGCGCTTGAAAGCCCATTGTGAGAAGGAAGGTCTTACGTTTCTCAGCTACGAGGCCTCCACAGAATTGTGGAGGTTCAGGGCTGACCATTTCAGCCGGTACTATATTGATGAAGTGTAGCGGAATGTGATACAGCGGAGGTGAAACGTAGCAGTGCAATGGTCCCTTGACTACGAAGGATTAACTGGACGATGCGGAAATTTGCAGCGCAAGCTGCACAACGGATTTGTGCGAGACGCTTTTGAACTTTTAGATAGGTCTAGCGTTTTTTTTTAACTTCGGAGGTTTTTTGTGAGTTTTGATGATGAGGTTTCTTCTTCGTCGAGGTTTTTGGTTTTGGGGGGGGGGGCGGGATCCCCAGTGCGGCATCCTCCTTACAGCTCCGTGCTTCTCAAATCTGTTCGGAAAATTAACTTACGGTGTCGCTTTCGCCAAATTTGGTTTGATGAAGTATCTACGGCGAAACGAAACGATGTAATAAAACGAGAAAATATTTCTTCAATCAGAATCCCGCTTGTTGACCTACGCAGTCTACGCGTGTGCGTGCCTATTCGGAGATCTTATCATGTGCGCAAAAGTGATCGACGGCGTGGACTGAGCCCACACCATCGTGAGGCGAGACTAGTCTCGCCTCCGAAAGACTTTTTTTGCTGCTCTTGTTCTAGCACAACTGTCTTAAAGCAATCGGTCAGCAGAACGGCTATGAAAACCGCTTCACGAGCTTCTGTTTGAAGTGCAAGGCATTCAATTGTTTCGCCTAGAACGACTGAGTATCAACGTGGAATCTTGGGGCAGAAGAAACTTACCACTCTCAGTGCGCTTCTTGTAGAGAGAACAATAATATTGACTGAAGTCAAGAACACGTAAATCAGTTTCTAGGTTGAAGAGGGAAGCCTGTTCTTTTGCGCTGATGAAGTATGTTCCCGTCCCTGTCCATTCTCCTATAGGCCTCTCGAAGGTGCTTCGGATGCAATGCCCCGGCATCTCCCCATTCCTTCTGGATGTCCAGGGCATTCTCAACGATCTCCCCAACGAATACTTTTGCGAGACCTTTCACCGCGATGATGAAAGGGTCAGAAGGAGGTATGGTAACGGGAATCAAGTTGCGCGATGTGAGCAGTTTCTTAATTTTGTGCTGCTTGAGGTCAGATTTTCTGTAAAACTCGTATCTGTTCATCTGTTCAGGTCCAAGTTGCGAGACCTACACAATTCCAGTATCCATATGAGCGACCGTAAACGACCAAAACGACGGAAAGAGGCCAGGGTTCCACCAATCTCACCTGACGAGACTGCATCTCCATAAGACGTTGTAAATCAAACTCTTTATCATCATAGTAATCATCGGGAACAACCGTAATCTGTTTCTTCGCGACCTTGGCCTTTCCGGGCCCGCCTCCCCCACCAGCCTTTTTCTTCACTGCCTCCGTTACTCGCTTGGCACCACCCTCATCAACAGCTACTTCTGCTTTCTTTTCAACAACCTCAGCTTTCCTTTTCACTCCAACCATCCCACTACTACCACCCTCCCCACCTCCACCCTTCTTTCCCTCCATCCACGTCCTGCCACAAACAACCAGGCACAAAGTAGATCGATGTGACGAAACAAATACAAAATTTATTCCGTACGAACAGGCAAACACAATTCTTTTTCAGCTCATCCAATCTTTCTCTTTATCTCATACGCCAATAGTACGTATCCTTCCTTTCCCCAACCCGACGCAGTATGTTCTCCCGCACTTCGTCGTCTCCTTCAAACAAACAACTTCCGAGTGTCCCACGACTTCCCCCTATGGTCGGTGTCCCGGGACAGTCCCAATTGCGAAGTGGGACGCGTAACAAAATTTGCAGGTTGGGTGAAGGCACCTGGTTTGGTGTTTTATGGGTGGAGAGATGTGTAATGAGTATCAACAACTCTGCAGTGGTTTTAGAAATGCATGATCTCTGCTCTCTTCGAAAGTCGTTGCTCGAATTTGTGGACTTGCGAGAAGGAATTTGGACCTGGATATGAGATTTAACGCTGGTCTACCGGTGTCTGAGAGGGTTCCCTGCCGTCGTGGACCTATGGGTTTGATGGTGGTGGTTGGGTCTCCCAAGTGCTCGTGATTGGTGCCTGATTATTCTACAAATCATGAAGTTCGCACTCGTTGCTTTTCGACGTTTTAGTCAGGTACGTCTAGGTGAGGAGAGCGACTGTGTTCCCTCTTGATTTACCTTCTACGTCATACAATACATTCTGTTAGGAATCCTCAAATCAAATTCAAAGTCAATATGCTGGACAACCGGATTAGGGTGTCATCCCTGACAAGCTGATGAAGTTGAGCAGTTTTTCACGGTGCTTAGTTAGCCGCATGTCCCCCAACTCTTCATCCTCCCACCCAAGAGAGTGTCACGATGCTCAGGAATGCCAGTTCATCAAGTAGCGGTGTCAGTGGCTGTGTGCTGCTGAAGTTTCAGGGGCGCAATCCGATTACGCAGCCGTCCAGCTCAATACGCAATACGCTTGCTAGCACAACGATTCAAACTTCCATGACATGTATAGCTCCTCAGTCGGTATTAGGTTCAACAAGAACTTGAATATGAGCGTCAGCAATCCCGTGATTTCGCTCGACCCTTTCTATGACATCGGGATACGTTTCCTCTAGAGCAATGGGACTCAGCACCCTTATTTCCTTCTTCGTTTCTACCGCTAGCAACCTCAAGGACGTCAATTTCGCTGGTGGTTTCAGCGCGGCGTGAATCCGGTCCAGGAGAGTTTTCATCTTTGCGTCAGGGTCGAGCTTCATCGACGTGAATTGCTCGATCTTCCAGGGCTCGTCGGGTATTGGCGACTGATTTCCATTGGCTCCCCATAGCCGTCTGTCTGGAGACCACATCACTTCAATTATGTAGCCATCGCTCGTAAGGGTTGACTCAACGGGATAGTCAGTAAGCTCATAATACAGTATTTGGTAGTCCTTAACAGGTTTTCGATCCACGCTCTTCGTCTTCAGGGCATCTTGGTTCCCGAAAATGGACATGACCTTGCTCTCCGGCACCGATGGTATGTCAAGTGCGTTTCCCTTTCGGAGGGCAGCGTGGTCAGCTTTAATCAGCATCTCTTTCAGTGTCATACTAAAGCAGAAAAGAACGGAATAAAAGGATGTCAGTACGGAAATGACTGCTTGCTTACGACCCTCCCTTATGTTTCTTCAGGCTCAGCGTGGCGGGGATGGGCACCTTCTGAAAGCGAAGTTGCCGAGACTTGGCAAAGACTTCCCAGAGGCGCTGTCATACAACTTGATGTAGTCCGGGTCACGTCTCTTCCCGAGACCTCGAGCTAGTTCCTTCCGCACAAGCTCATCTTCATCGTTGCTGAGCAGCTCGAGAACTATTCCGTCGTCTTCGAGTGGGAACCGCTGAATGAATTTGACCTTGACCCTCAACCTCAAGTAGTCGAAGTAGTCAATAACCGTCTCAATCGGGCGTCCATTGAGCGGCGCACCCGGGTTCAAGTTTCTTTCCGATTCTTCCTCGCGAATCTAGCGCCATGCAAAGAGCGAAAGTTCGTTTAGCTTTGGACCCCTTGCAACCTGACAAACACAGAAGTGAAGCTCCATGTCCTCTTACCAATGAACTAAGAGCCTCGACAATAACAATTCCCCCCGTCGACGTAAGGTTGCATCTTTCTAGAGGAGTAGTACCATAGAGTCTTTGAACGTCGGGTTCGGATGCCGAAACCTCCTCGTGGAAGGACAAGTTCTCGATAGAAACCATCTCATTCTTGAAGAGATCCGCAGCTACTTCCGTTAACGATTTTGACGCGTTCACTAAAACCTTCCCCACAAACTCGAGATGGGGCAGAGGCTTTGGTACAAACTTCTTAAAAAACAGGAGCACCTCGTCATCCTCCTTCTCTAGCGGTTCCCCTTCTGGGACTTCCTCCAGGAACAGACGAACATGCGTATCCGGAGCAGCATACGTCTTCGGTGTGAATCGCAGATCATCATAGTCCGTGATGAGGCTGCTGAGGCGTATCGTGTCCGGCGATTCCAATGGTTCAACTCCCGCCTTACAAGTCCTGTTCTCTGTCATTCCGAGCTTCCAAATTCTCAGTCGACTGAGGTCCTTGAGGACTTGCTCAGCCTTCAGCAGTTCCAAAAGCTTAGAAAGCAACATGGCCTTCTTCACCCTCATCTTCTTGACTTTATTCCAGGCTACGAAGTCGACCCCCTGATGGCTCGCCATATCACTTTCGGTGACTATTGCAATACTCATGTACAACAGCTGCTCAGCACGATCCTTTCGCCTTAGTTCTTCCTCCTCATTCTCATGCACGAGCCGCTTTTCCAAAACGGGTGGCACCTCTTCGTCTGAAAAGGGTTCCAAAATGGTATTCACGTGATCTTTCCTTATGTATTGCAGCCAATAGGCACTGGTACACTTCTTAATATTATTGTTCGTCACCATGGGATGATTGTTATCCGCATCTGCAATGGCTTCACCACCATACCCGAAGTTGTCATCCAGAGCCTGTTTCGGTTTGGCCTCGGTGACAATCTCATCGTCGAACTTGTACCACTTCTCGCCCTCCTCTGGGTTAGGCCGAATGAAAGCATAATAGTGTCCGCCGTTCACGTCTCCACTGTGGACCAGCACAGAGTGGAGTACGTACACATCATTCCCGTCTGACTTTTCCACGTACTTTGTTAGGTCTATCTCGTTGCCAAACTCGTACCAATCATTGATCTTCACCCCCATGCCCCGATAAGGGTCGAATTCGATTCTAATTAGATGTAGTTGAAGCACCGGAGGAAGGGATAAAATTTTGTAGCCCATCCGCGCATCCTGAGGCTCATCATAGCCGTCTGCTTTGTACTTGTTCTCTCCATCGAGCATTTCGACCTCTGTGAACTTATCAAATGACTCGTAGATGTTCTTACACCCCTTCACTGTCAACTGAAGGTCCAAAAACGTCTGATGGTTCTCACTTTTGTAGGGAACGTTCACACATTCAATATAATTACACTGCTTTCCCTCGAACAGCTTTGATATATAGTTCTCTTTCTTCTCTTTCTTCAAAGTTTCCTCCAGGTGATTTGTTAGGAGTCTGTTTAACTCTTGTACGTCATGCTGAGTGAACGCGTCAACCGTATCCCAACCAAAACTGCGGGTCAACTTTTTGGTTCTTACAACACCTTGGCCCTTCTGAAGGTCATAGAAGACTCTTTGAAGTGCGTACGTGATGTTCGTTGAGTTCACGTCCTCAGGCAGCGACATTTGGTAAACACCTCGTCGGAATGTACCGATCGTATACAGCGTTTGTAAAAGAGAGTTCATGTAGCAAGTTGCTCCCTAGACCACAAAGAAACAGAAGAAAAAACAAGCGAAATCACGAAAAACATCAGAACTAGTTCTAACGCGACGGTAATCTTCAAGGTGCACAAAAAAATCCCGTACCTGGTTCTTTAACCCCGCGAACCCAGTCGTTTTCCGAGAATCGTATTGAGGTTGAGCATCTTGCAGAGTAATGCTCACTTGGAGCACAACTGTATCATTCACTCTAAAACATTCTTTCGGGTCGTACAACAGCTTGATCAACGCAAAGTCCTGAAATCCCCAATCGCAATCTGTCTCGGAAAACTGGTGACTACTCTCCCTCTCACACGGCTTTCCACCGGGCTTTTGCGATAGTACCCTGAGCTTGAAGCTTGCATTTCTCATCCAGCTCTGCCCATCATTCAATGGATCTGATCATCACATCCAAAGCGTAGGAAGCAATAGCTTAAGTGAATCAGATCGAAAAAGATAGGAGGGCACCAAACGATTTCGTACCTTCCACATCAGCCTCGTTAACGGGCCCCGGACAGTCGAGGTAAACAGAAAAGTGTTCAGATCTGTCGCCAACTCCTCCGTTGCCAGCTGGGAAGACAAGGAGCCGCCATCGGTAACCTCCGAAATGGTGCTCCGGGCTATACAGCTTCTTCTCGCGAGTGGAGAATTCAGTGACTTCCAAGGTAAACGAAAACGAGTTCTCATCTTTCTGCTAACCACAAAAAGAAGCAGTAGAAAACAATAATTTGAGCATCGCGAAATCTGGATCAACATCAGCTGCGCTCAGTAGTCCTCACCTCCTCCGAAGGCGGTACCACGCTTGCTGGTCCTACTTCCTCCTCTGATTCGTCCACATGCTCTTCAGGTACCCCCTTCGCGTCCTCCGCCTGCTCCAGGCGTCAATCAAATTGCAAAAAAAACGTAAGCAACGAGAACTCCAAGGGCTCAAGGTAAAGTATCACCCGCACTAGTGCCGATGTACATCTGAGAATCACAGCTTACCGTAGGGAAGAGCGACCCATCTCGGCCTTCATCCATCAATCTTCACGGTGTTTCTAGCGTGCTCAGCCACCGGCTTGCGCAAGATAAAGAAAGGTGCAAAGGAAAGCAAACCCCCAGAAATCGACGAGATAAAACAAGCTAGAAAAAGACGCACGCAAATGACGAGTTCCGACAAGCCAGTACACACAAACCGGGCTGTCACAGCCAAACGACCATCACTCAACTCTTGCAACAGCCAAGCCCTTCAGATGAACAAATATCCAGTGTCTCTCTCTATTCAGTTCCTTCCCTCGACAAGCTTTTTGCATAGGCTTTCCCATCCCCTCCTGCTGGTGCCCCGCCCGGGTGCTACGGGATTTCTCGAGCGTGGGGAACCGAAACACTAATCCTTTGACGAAAAAAAACTTTTTCAAAGGTGCTCTTCAGAATCCTCTGATGACCATGAAAGACACTAATCTTGCAGGCTTGGACAATTGTGTTCTACAGCTTGAAATACGTTTGTAGCGCAACCGATTCGGACCAGATACCGGGCCTGCACACCGATGCCAGTCTGCGGTTCTTTGCACATGGGGCAATTTGCACATGAGATCAAGTTGATCAAATCTTCTTTCTTGGATTCTCGCGCGTGCCCAGATTCCAAACTACTGCAAAGGTAAGTGAGAGGGCATCAAGAAACCGAACCATGAAAGCGCTCCACTCACGGACCATATAGTTGGTTCAGGATTCTACATAACTTCTGTCCCTCACCAACGAGCAGAATCTTCTCCCATCGTCCAATACAAAAAAGATCCGGGCCCAAAAGGACTGCAACTGGCCAATGATACCAGCATCTACTCCCTATAAAATTCTTAATTAGAATAATTCAGGAAGAAATCGTCTTTTTTCTATTTCCATGAAGTTGGAGTAAGCCCCTAATCGGTATCTGCGTGGCCAGACCAAATTAACTAAATTAAAAATATTATTAGATATTTGCTCGTGTTAGACCGAAAAGTAGAGGGGTCAAGATTTTAGGTTTAATTTGGGATTTGCTTTCTTGATCTAAAGCAAGGATATGTAGCTGACCAATCATATGTGGGTTTCAGGGCAGGTGGCTTGGAGGGGGGATCTAGTCAAATTCTAATCAGAGTTCCTTCCGGGCCTCTGAAGGACTATTTTGACGAAGCACTGAGCAGCTCAGTGGTCCTTACAAAGGAAAATTGGCGATGGAGCTCTAGGAGTCGTCGATCACAGCCTTGTAAACCATTGTGCAGTGTTTCAGACCCGGAGAAACTGCCTCCAGGGAAGTCGCAACGGCGTCACTCACCTGGGCTTCGAAGCTTTACAGGATAGTGTTTAGATCGGGAGGAAGTGCGTCTACAGCGGTTTCACGATTCTTTTGGAAGTTTGGTGCGTCGAGCTCATAACTATTGCAGCGGTCTTTAGAATATCAAGCCCGCGTTGAACGATACCGGGCGCTTGTCCGCGAAGTAACTCCTGGTATCGGTCAACACGCCTGAAACGAACCCAAAGATTTTGACCCGTCATCACATCAAGGGCATGAAGTGGTGCAGCGAACGAATCCCTGACACGAGATTGCTCGTATGATACGCCTGTTCCAAGGTCCTCACAAAGGATGAATTCAAAACTCAAGCAGAAGCATTGTGGAGCTGCACAGAACGGTCATCTCCTCGTTGTCCCAAGTTAGCTGTCCAGGCCATGTGTACCAGAGTACACATGGCCTGGACAGCTAACTTTCTGCGAGATGCGATGCAAATCTTTCCCCTACCGTGAACAAAACGAGCGTCGCACTATAAATCTGTTCAGATCCGCAGCTTCATTCCGCGCATTGAGGGTTCCGAGGACCCGAGGTCAAGAGTTTATATGAGAGTAATAACATGATAGCAAAACGAGTTGTAGACACCTCAGCTGATTTTGAAAATCCTAATTCGTCTAGGTAGTACCTAGTTACGCTTCTGTCTTCGCCTTTGGTTTCAGTCTCTTCACTTGCGAGTAGAGACCAACGCCAAAGATGGCAATCGCAGTTCCAATCTTGTTCAAGGTTGTCACCTCGTTTTTGAACACGATGATTGAGCTTACGATAACTGCTACTCGCTTCATGGTGTTTCCTACAGCGTGCGTAACCGGGTTAACCCGTTGCAAGACTACGTACGAAAATTGGTTGTACAGGAAGTGCAAGAAGCCGCAAATACTAAGGGTGGCTAGCAAGCTCAGCCCAGATGCTCCGGCTCCCGCCGCACCGCCGAAGACACTTGCATACTTTGCTCCCTCCAGAAAGAGAGTGAACGGGAGCAGGGTAAGGAAACTAAGTATCGAAATGTACCTGCGACAGCGTTCAAAAAACGCTGGGCCGTATATCAGCGCGGTGGATCCGATTCTCAAATCAGCGTGTAGTACCTTACCCGAACAGATTCAGATTGTCCATTTTGACGTCTTGCATACACTTCTTCGACAGCACGTTGCGGCTTTGGAAAGCGATATTGCTGCTCATGGCAGTGCCGAAGCCAAGCCAGTTGAAAGACACTTCGTTCGCCGATGCGAGTGTAACTCCAGCAACGATCGGGAGTAGTGACGCGTAAACTGCAGGGTGAAAGGCAGTCCCAGGTACGAAGATCTTTGAGAGTGCAACGGAAAAGAAAGGCTCTCCCGCCTTGATCGTGTGAGTGAAAGAAACAGCCATTTGGCGAAGGCTCAGGTTTGTCAAGATATTCCCAAGCATATGTGAGAGCGCGAGAGGGTAGATCGACTTCAGCTCCTCTTTAGTCGCTTTGTGCATCTTGTGAACTCCCGTCGCCCAAAGGACGACGGCAACAAGAGCGCCCATCCCGAACTGGAACAACGTGACGGTGGTGTACAGAGGAAATATCTTCAAGAGCCTCTTGTTCTGGATGTTGAACATGATGTTCGCCCCATACCAGCAGCCGATGTAAAGCAGAAGAGCAGCTCGCTCTGCCAGCGTCTTTTCCTTCTCGGCTGGTGGCTGGCTAGCCGCTGTGGATGCCGACATTCTCGTAACCGGCCTTCCTTGACTCTCACCATTGTTCTGTGAAATGACAGGCAGCCTTCCAGATCTCACAAATCCAGACCTAGTTGACGAGCAAGTGGACGCCACAGACGGAGACGCCCTCAGGGAACCAGACACAACCGACACAAACGCCATTTTCTTGCTCCCTGCCCCTGAAAAATCCACACCAACCAAAGGTCCCAGAAACGCCCAAACCTAGCTCTGCTCAAGATCTTCAAAAGTAGCGGGTCGATCCTACCTCACCTTCGACCCAACGTAACAGTACACCAAACCTCACCAGCTAATGACCTTCTATCAGGGTACTGCCGAGCTAAAACATCTTTCGCCTCATCGACCGTTTCGTCTCAGGGTAATCTCGGTGAGAGTCTATCGCCCGTTATCCCAAACGCAAATATAGAAATAAAAAGAAATTCATGGCAACCCTAACAGCAGATTGAGCAAGCATACATGTTCTAACCCCTACTATTGATCTCTATAAGATGTATTCGATTCCAAAATAGGGGTTATGAAAAACGTACCAAACCAAAACGGGACAATACTGAGGAAATTATTTTAATATTGTGTATTGGTTTCGGGAATCGCTAAGATTTGGGTTTTGATGGGTTGCGAGGAATAGGAATCGTGTAAATCCCTAAAGGGGGTTTCAGAACTGAAATAATTGATAGGCTGCAGAAAAAATTGCTTTTCAATACCTAAAAAACTCCTCTGATTTGACTGTCAGGTTCACGTGGAGCTGTTTCGGAGCTTCATTGGATCGCCTGAAGGGTTTCAGCCAATAGATTGTCCGAAAACAGTTGTGGGTTGCGTCTTTCTATAGTTTTGGATTTCAATGCTTTTTCATGCATGTTGACTACACAAAATACATGTTTTTGACGGTATTACGAAGAAATAGCCAATCATGTATGGAATAAGATCACGGGACGCCTCTTGGATTTTACACGTGTCCTATTGGCTGTTTATTTTGGAAAACGATTCTCGGAGACACAGTTAGTGAGTTCCAGTCTGGCGAGTTCAACTCCGCCACCCATGCTACATTTGCTCTCTCTGAGTCTGGCATGAGTGCGAATTGACTAAAGCAAACAAACTCTCAGCTGGCCGTTTATGAGGACGTGAGTTCCTGCAGGACGTTCGAAGTGGAAGGGCTAGTCTCCTACACGGATCGCTCCGTCAAATTGTCAAATCCAAATCAGAGCCGTCGAGCGCTTAGGAATTCCTCTTGGTTCTTGATGGCGTATAAAACACCAACCTCGTTACACCACCATCACCCTACGGAGTCGACCATAAAACAGCCCAGGCCCAATCTCGAGACGCAAGCACGCTCAAAAACGAAAGTGACAGAAGCTTCTGTTATGGCTTCGTCCCTGTGTTGCTTGTCCAAAATATGCGCACAATGAACTCATCTAAACCACCCAAGCCGGGCCAAGAGACTTGTACATCCAACGCAAAATTCTGTAGCCGCTTTCTTTTACGACGACTCGTTTGTGCGAAATTCCGATGACTGCTTATCACTACATCATCAATGGCTCCGCAGTCGAAACCGGCCATACTCTCCAGAATCTTTGCCCATCCTCTTGACACTGCCTCATGGTTTGCGAATCAAGAAGGATTACAGGTTTTTCTAAAGAAGATGGCAGGCTGCTACTACAAGGCTTCGAAAGCGTATTACTGGGGTCTTCGAGAGACCGAACAACTTCACGGCGACGGAGCACAGATAGACAAACCACGACTGTGAAATGCATGCAGGCATCTGCTACGTTCTTGCGTAAGCCATACCAGCGATATTAAGTCATGCCAGTGAACAACCCTGTCGCTATTTACGCATTGTGCCACTAGCGTCCAGAAACCGGAACGCTAATTGATTTTATAATGACTAGACATCAATCAAAATAAAACCATAATATTGAAAAAACCAATTAAGGTTCGCGGCGAGTCATAAAATAGTAGTTATTCATACTCTTTATTTCAAACCCAATGATTTAGCTGCACCTGTCCAAATATTTTATCGAACTATTTACTTCCACCTGTCCCTACGCCTTTTAATCGTATTATATAGCTCCACCTGTCCTATTAGTTTTTCTATAATGAAATGAATTGTGGATGGCCCCCGACGGCGTCGCCGGATATGGATTGTTTTTAAGGGTGTTTGAGGAGGATGGCTTTGAAAAAAGAATGGAATATTGAAACTTGGGGGGGGGATGGGATTTTGGGAATTTGGTCGGTTCGTGTTCTTTGGGGGGGAAGAAGTCGTGGGGTAGATGTGGTCTGGGGAAGCAAGTTTGAAGGGAAGGAGGAGAAGAGCGTGAGAGGTTTGAGTATGTGTGTGGATTTTTGAAGAAGGAGGAGGTGTTGTCTGTGATCTACTTTTGTTTGAGTCAAGATGGGTCGTATGCACAGTAAAGGGTAAGTTGACTTTTCTTCTTTTTTTTTCTCTCTCTCTTTCGTCTTGTGGAAGGAGTGGGGAGGGGGGAATGACGGCGATTTGTTGATGGCGTTGAGTGGATTGGATTGTGTAATTTCGGTTGTAGTGGACCGTTTCGTTGGTTTTGGCTTTCGCTTTTGTTCTAATCTTTTTTGTTTGTCTTTGTTTTTGAGTAGAAAGGGGCTTGCGTCGTCGGCGCTGCCTTATAAGAGAACTCCACCAACGTGGGTGAGGATTTCGCAGCAGGAAGTGATTGACCAGATCTGCCAGCATGCGAGGAAGGGTATGTTTCCGTCCATGATCGGTGTGTCGCTGAGGGATTCTAAGGGTGTCCCACAGGTGAGCTAGATTTTTGTGCCGTTTTCCTAAGCGTGTTGTGTTCAATCTTGAGAATTCTTCTTCTGAGAATGAGGGTAATCCTTTTATCGTTGTGCTTTTGTCAGGTGAAATCCGTCACCGGCAACAAGATCCTGAGAATTTTGAAGGCTAATGGCCTGGCACCGGAGATTCCGGAGGATCTCTACTTCCTCATCAAGAAGGCGATCGCTGTTCGGAAGCATCTGCAGATTAACCGAAAGGACAAGGACTCCAAGTTCAGGCTAATTTTGATTGAGAGCAGAATCCACCGTCTCTCTCGCTATTACAAGTCTACAAAGCAGCTTCCCGCCAGCTGGAAGTACGGAACTGCTGTTATTGCCTAAGGGGGATGCTACTCCTCCAAACACACGAATCCTAACACTACAGACACGGCCGAACGATCTAGTTTTTACCTTTCCGGGTGCACAGTATGTCATTTATGAGATTGAGAGGGAGGTCAGCACTCTTGGTGAAACTGGTCCAAGCTTTTCCAATGCATGGAACCATTGGAAGCGAAAATAGAAAACTTAAATCAAAGTAAAAGAAGTCAAGATATAATCCACTCGTCTTCTCCATTCCTCGGGATGACCAGAGTCCCGATCGTCTGTGCTCGAAGCATGCCTGCAGGCTCTAGACCTTCTAGGTAGCTTCAAGAACATACTTTACGGCTTCACTGAATCCTAACATATCTCTTTTGCTGTGCCTTGTATATCCTTTCTCCAAGATCTCTGTCGTGACATGATGTCTTGAAACAAGGTCATGCTAAAGAAGGCAAGTTAGGATTCAGTAGCGAGAGATATTCTTGAAGCTATCTCGGCTAACTCAACAAAGCTCTTATGGGAGGAAGTAGACGGCTCCTGAATGCAGTTCTGTCGAAAGATGGAACTTCGGTCCAGAGCTGGGCAAGGTCTCAGCCAGTCTCGACGAAGACTAGAGAGGAGTTTTCGCCACAGTTTTTCAGCTCTTATAGTAACAGCTTGGTGGAGCGCAGGGGCGCACAAAAAAAATCATGATGCTGACCTTTCATCATCGGAGCCGATGGCCAGACCGAGAAAAAAGGAGCCAATCAAGTCTCATGGCTGCTGTGCATCAATCTCGCATGAACATAAGAGCTTTTTCAATGCGGACAGCTTTCGTTTTGTGTTAGAGTAACTATAAGACTAGCCATCAAATACCAAGCTAAAAATCTACTGCCGGAGGTGATGCCCAGCTTAAATGCCACCAGGCTGTCAGGAGCGCTTACTAGCGGAGGAGTGCTATGAAATCGAGCTGATGTGGAAGGAGTGACAGTAAATGCTGCTGATAAAAGGACGTGACTGAAATATGGGGAAAGACTGACCAGTAGGAAGAAGTGCTGAGAGCTTATTTAATGTTTTCGTTCTGTTTTGGTTGATGGAATAAGAAAATTTGTATGCCGACAAATTTGCTCAAGAGATGGGAGAGGAAGGAGGAGGTTCTGGACCTGACGGAGGGGGAGAGGAGGTGAGGGCCGGAGAGGATCGAGCGGAGTTATCTGGGTTGTTTAAGAAGAAGAAAAGCTCGAAGAAACGGTTACGATCAAGAGGGGTTGAGGACGTCAGTAAGGAAGATGAAGAGGACAATGAGAATAAGAAAGGAGAAAGCCCCGCAGAGGTTGGGTAAGTGTTTTTTTGCTTGCTTTTTTGTTTTGTTCTGTTCTGTGTATCTTCTATACGAGTGGGAAGGGTTTGTGTGGATCGCCTCTGATTGTGATTTCTTCCGTTTCCATGTTATTGGTGAAGGGAGAACCTTGCACCGTTGCTTGAAGCTCAGAAGTTGAGACAGAGACAACGTAGGTGGACAGCTGACGCTTCACAAGCAGTTTCTGGGATTCCGAAACACGCTGTTGAGGATGAAGAGGAGGCCCTAGTAGTCGGTTTGAGGACGAACTTTGCAACGGAGCGTGAAGATGAGGATCTGGAGCAGCAGCTTGAAAAGTACATTGATGATCAAATGGTAGCGAAGGGATACACCGTCGCCAAGGGAGGTCTCGTTTCAGCTCCGGCGAACCCTGAGGATGAACTCTACCACGTGCCGGAGGCGCTTCGCGTGGAAAAACGAACAGCATACGATCCTGGCGAGGGGCTACCGGCGGCTGGACTTGAGGAGGTTGATATCGATGATGAAGCCAGGAAACGCAGCCATATGAAAACTGAAGAGGCGGTTAAGGACCTTCCAGGCTCGCGAACAGCGAAAGCCACAGATCATATCGTCGCGGAGCACTTCAGAAAACGTTTCAGAAGATAATAGCTGTGGACCGGCCGGACAACTCTCGTCCCCAGCAGCCTTTCGGTTTTCGTTTCAAATTTTGTATTATAATAAACTCCTAGAGGTAAAGGGATTAACAAGCCAAAGCCCCCCCCCCGCCCCCACCAACTCCTCCCACCCCACAACGAGCAAATCAGTTCAGCTGAAAGTTAGAAGCAAACCCTGCATTCCCAAGTTCTGCAGGCTTAGCTTTAACATCCATCGGCTCCGGCGATGGCAACGGAGACGGTACCAGTTCCGCCTTTGTTTTAGGGCTAGTTTTTGGACTGCTCTTGATCGACCCCTCATCTTTGGTAGACGATACCTCTTCCTTCCTCACCAGTTCTTCTGCCTCCCGAATCCGGGGCTCGAGCTCGCGAACTTTGTTCTCGGCTACTTGTAACATAAGCTGAGCATGCTGAATGACCCATTGGGTCTCAGCGGTTGTGTTAAACTTCTCTGCGTTCTCAACCATAAGCTTCATGTCCGAAAGGAACATGTCCGATGACTTGTAGTGGTACGGTGGTTGCGTACATCGAATTCTCATCAGGTTCAAGTACATCTGCTCCTTGACAACAGCACCGTAGGCAGGAACGTTCTTCACCGGAGTGGTAAAGTCCAGCCCTTGTGGTGAACGACAAACGTTTTGTGTTGGGTTTTCAACGCTGCACAGTAATAATATCGTCTAGGCTAAAGAATACATGATGTGAGTGCTTACCTGTATCTTGTGGTGTAGCCAAATTCTTGGCTCCATGAGGGACAGGTTCATCGGGGTCCACGAGTTTGATGACCAGGTTGGGCTCTGTTTCGGCAATATAACCTTGTGCGTTTCTTACTTCCCTTTCGACTCGTGCGAGAATCTCATTCAGGATCACCATACCATTCCGCGTTCGTCTCGTCTTGTCTGATCGATTTCCTGAGTGATGAAATGCCGCAGGGCGATTCCCGTTATTTCGACAGAAATCGTTTCGCCATCTGCACATTAATTTTGGAACTTGAAAACTGCAAAAACTTACGAGGAACTTTTCTGGGAGTGAATTCCGCCTCGTCACCGTATTGGGTCCTTTGACGGCGTTTCGCTGCTGCTTCCTCAGCCTCCTCAATAAACTTCCTATCGATCTTGATCTTGACCTTCTTCCCCTGGCTATCTGTTTTGACGCCCTTTGACGGCTGCTCGGCATTTGCAGATCCTTTCATGACACTCTTCCCAGCTTTCGTTGCTTTTGATATCTTTTGGAGCCCAATTGAGATCTTGAGGGGATTAGCGCTCTTCTTCTCCTCCTTAAGGGCATGGCTACCCGTTTCACCCTTCGTCTTTCCATGTTCGCCCTTAAGCTTCTTCGCCCGAAGCGCCTGCTGGTTTCTAATCCTCTCAATTTCGGCTGGTTCAGTGACATACCTTCCAGAAAAGAAACAAGAAAATAAACAGATCAGAAGCAGTTTTAGGTCAACAAACCGCTTCGACACAGATTGAAAATTTTCTTTCCATACGAGCAAAAGCTCTTCGTACCTCACTTCAGTGATTTCTTCTCCCTGGGCGTTCTTGACCTTCTTCGTAACCTTGAACTTTTTGATCTTCTTGGTTGCAGTCGGCTTTGATTGCTCCTTCGTTTCTCCTCCTTTCTCTTTCGCATGTCTGTTAGTTCCATGAACGAATTGGCCAAAGCGCGTTGCGGTCAGCTCAGACTCAGTTCGTTCGAAGTCCAAATGGAGAGCGAAAGTGGAGGGGTCTGCCTTACCCTTTCCTCTGTGAGCTGAAGGCGGGTTTCTCAGCCGAGGATTTTTCGACCGGTGGGGCAGGATCCTTTTTCTTAGGCTTCTCGCTAGCCAGTTTGCTGAATGAAGTCGCGTCATAGTAGCGAAGCTTGGATTTCTCGTCATCCGCGTGAATATCGCTGAAGTTTCCTGCGAACGCTTTGAGCTGCGCTTCAAGAGGAATGACCCGAAGTCCGTACGATTCCGAGGCCTGGGTTCCTCCAGATGCTTTGTCGCCTGTGGACGCAGCAGCTGCAGTGGCAGCCTTTGAATAGGCAGTTCTGTGTCTCGCGATAACATCCTGTACAATCGCAGGAAAGTCTACCTCTTCTGGAGTAGATCCTTTGCCGCGCTTCATTGGCTGAGCTCGTAGCAAGTCCCTCCTTCCCTCAAGATCTGCTGGTATCTTCTTTTGTGGAACCTGTCAAACGGTTGTTCCAAGCCAAACGAATCCCGTCCATCGTCAGCAAAGGACAAACCTCTAGCGCTGCAGTCAACTTCGAGCAGCTTCATCACCTTGTAGAAGGAAGTCAGAAGGTTGAAGCAGTCTTCAGAAGACATTTGGGCCAACCTCGACTCAGCAGCGGATCCGCCTTCAGAAAGATCGTTTGCAGCTCGAGCCCTAGTCAACGCGCTGTTGAGCTGTGTCCTATAGGATTTCATCGCGTCAATCATCTGAGATGACCGATACCTGTTTTCTCAGAACCAAAAAGTTCGTCCATGCTGAGTCTCACACACTTCCAAACAGCGGATAAGCTTTTGATTGATTTCGAAATACCATGGAGTCTGAACGAGTTGCTGCCGGATAAACTCCGCCACCGGACGACCCATGTTGAGCCCTGTTTTCTCCGACACGGCTAGTATGTTTCCCTGCGAAGTTGGATGAGTGAAGATAGTAATGCCCAGCCTAATCAGGGCCTCCCAGCCCGCCTCCATGGCTTCGAATGCACATGTTTCCTCAGGAGTAATCGTTCGCAGCTTGTCAGCTTCCATAGCAGGAAAACCCTGGTAGCATCAGACGAAAAGGCGTTCTCTTCGTAAGGGTCCATTTGCAGTTCCGGAATACATCAAACGAGCTCTTTCTCCGATAGCTAGGAGTGTGTACGCCCGTGATCGCTTAAGAAGCCCAGTTTTGGTATTTCCAAGTGATACTAGTGACCCGATGGGGCATCTGGAGGAGTCTTCAGCCAGATAAAGCAGCAAAAATAGGGCACTACTGGAGTCGCCTACCTTTGCCGGTTCCGACATGATGTAAGTACCTCCTTCGAATATCGAAACCTCTTTCAAAATTTTTGGTAGGGACGTTTGTGGGTACGTTCTCCTCCTCGTGAACGCGGCCGCAAGCTCCGGACGCTTCAATCCAACTGGTTCTATCCCTTTTCTCTTCTTTCGTTCGAACTCTCGCAGAATCCAGAGAAGGACATTGTCATGAGCGTATTTCTTGAACCTGTCGGTGTTCGGTGCCATAACCTCAAACCGCGGTTCCGTAGCTCCAATCTATGCGTCCAGGATAGCCAAGAACTTGATTATCAGTCGATGAATACGGGTACGCGTTCTTACATCCTTTGCCTCTGAGCGCAAAAAGGTCTTACCGCAACGACTTCGTCAATCTCCCTAACGTAGTACTGGTTGTCCTTCACGACGACGAGGAAGTCAGTCGACGCTGGGGAAGCCGATTGACATGGCGCAGCGTAAAGAGTTGATTCCACTATCGATATGGGCGTTCCATCTGGAGGGAGGTCTCCAGCGTACAGGGGAGGAGCATCGTCTTTTGCCAAGTGCATAATGTCGGTCTTCGGCGCGTTCAGGCCAGCAGAGTGTTCGCTGGGATTTTGCCCATCCGCAGCAGCGCGCTTTTTTCTGCGCGCGTAGGTAATAATTCGAGAGGCCATCCCCATTAAAGGGATGGTCGCCGGGAGGCGCTCTAGAGCGTACTCAAAGAGATAGACCCTAAACGCATCTTTGGCAGCACAAGACAAGTCCGATCTGTTTGCACAAGCGACCCTACTTTTAGCGGGACCAACACTCCTGGACGAGCATCATTCTATTCGGATGCTTGTGTGAGAATCGGATATTCTTCGAACCTCTTCTTTGGGACCTGTCCAGCAATCTGCATCATGCCTCCTTTCGGTCTCTTCCGTCTCATAGTATTCAACGGATACGCGTGATTATATCTACTAGGACTAAACACCGGTCTGTGAAAATTGGTTAAATATTCATCCGACGGGACGCTGTCCGATGTCCTAGCTTTTACACAAGGTGGAGCATGGTGCAGGCCTAGAACAACAAAGGAGAAGAAGAATTAGTAGCAACCATTACGAGGATGAGCAAGCTCATCCCGGCGACCATTGGCTGCCTTCTTCAGTTCCGGCAAGAGATAGAGTACCTCGCAGTACGCTCTGACGGTCTACCCTACGCCCTCTGACCGTGTTCCCGTAGAAGTAGTACTTGTCGTTCGATATATTGAACGGGTCGACAGTGGCCTCTCCCCAATGGCGATTGCCAGCCGTTCCATTCATCAGTCCCAATTGCTGACCGTTCTCATCTTCATCTACGGGCTCCAAGCTCAAGTTTCGGTCGTTTAGGTCAAGCCAAAGCCTTGATAAACTCCGCACAGCATCTTGACGACAAAAAAAGCTTGATCTTAGTGGAAATGAACTGGAAACCATCATGCAATTCGCAGGTAGCCGAAAGCGAGCAGCATTCGGATCCCTACCTGCTACAGCAGTCTCTTGCTCGCTTTCTGATGCCCATTGAATGGCTTGCATCCACTCGTCGGCTTGCAAATCTTCATTCACGGCAAACGCTTTTGGTACAACTCGAGAGGAATCCACAGTACCATCAAGGCTGAACTTCACAATCGACGTTGCGTCGCCTTCGTGATGAGGAAGGCAAGGAAATAACCAGCAAGTCAGAATGTGCGCGTATGCAACATTTCAATTCGAGTCCGTCTTGACATCTGCCGCGCAACGCAACCCCGTTTGAAGAATACGATATGCGCACCTGATTCTTGGGCGGACTTTGTATTCCCGCCTTGTGTTACCTTCTCGTCTCGCTTTAAGTGTCCATTGCCGGGAGTCAAGTCCTCGGTTTCTTTAGACGCCTCCTCAACTTCCATGGGGATGCTCCCGTCCTTATTTACACCGGGGAGGTTGTTATCCCCGTTAGCACCGCCTTTTATATCTTCGTTGCTATCTATCCACACATCGTCTTCCTCCCATTCTAAGTCATCGTCAGCATCCTGTGCTTTCGACGGAGGAGGGGTAGACAGCTCCTCGCTATCATCTGACCAATGAATCTTCTCTTCCCATGGATACTGCACAAGCAGGCTACTAGTCTCAGCAAGTGCTTTATGTACATCGGCCAACTTTCCCGGAGCTAGCTTAAGCGGTCGTCCGCTATCGGTGTCCTGCTGCTCGTCACCGGACCTACGGCGAGATGAAATCGATGAGGAACTCAAGGAAAGGAGATCCAAGATTCAGGCTAAACTCCGGAGGAGGACTCACATTGAGTCCATCTGCGTGACATCTTCGTCAACGTTCAAGCCTTCAGAGTCGTTTTGAAGAAAAACTTGAATGGGATCTTCCTTGGGCGACCGCGGTAACGCGTTCAGCTCCTCAGCATCATCCTCCTCAACAAGTTTTTGCTCAGCTGGGGTGACCTTGGGGTTGACCCCAAGTCGTTGACGTTTTGGAACCGTTGGAACCTGCGGCTGAGGGAGCAGAAACAGCTGAATCACACAAACAAGGAAAACACCAAGAACTCAGTAAAGGGTGCTTCTGATACAGGTGGTGTTACTAGAGGTCTAGTAGGGGTCGCCCCGACGTGCGCATATGTTCTTTTCGGACAGGCTGAAACAACGGCGTACTCTGGTGAACCGCAGAATGTCATTCGGATCGATCTTCTGAAGCGGTATTTTCGGTCGTTGTGGTTTCTGCTGCTCCGTAGCGGCGGCCGGCTTGTCCTCGCCTGCTAATGGGAAGGCTGGTGGGGCGGCTGGTTTAACATCCACCATGGGAGTGGCCTTGGATTTGACATCCTCAGATTCAGGTTCCTCCTCATCGTAGTCTTCGTCTTCTTCCGCCGTGGGCCTTTCGGCCTTCTTAGATCTTTCTAGGGCGAGATTTATCAGTCTTTGCTTGTCCTCTTGTTCAAACTCATCGCTTAGCTCATCGTCGCCAACGTCTGCGTAGTCCACAGCTGAAAAGCGAAAACATAGTGGCTGTTAAAAAAAGACGCCTCTTGGGGTTCGTAAAATGGAAACCGCAAGACATGAGCATGTTGCCCTACCGTCAGCGGCATGAGCAACGACTTCATCTTCTTCTTCATCATAGTCATCTTGCTCCTCAGTATTCGCCTTTGTGATGTTCGTTGCAACTGTCTGAAGTTCCTGATTACCACCGGCAAGAGTCAACCCAACACTGGAAAGGTGTTCTTTTGCCTCAACTTCCAGGTAGTCAGCTCCTTCCAATCGGCCCCTCTCATCAATGTTCCCGAAGAGGAAATTAGCAGCCGCAGCCTCGAACTTGTCGCCACGGTGTTCCTCATCTTCTTCCATCGTCAATGTAGCTCTGGGCGGGCGGCAAAATCACACTCACGCGATGCCTAACCCTTCCCAAAAAGATCAGAACGAAAGCCACGCCCAAACAAAACTATCCGAATCCCTTCATCAATCGACATTTCATTGAATGATCCTCATCGTT
The DNA here is from genome assembly GCA_029953675.1 of Rhodosorus marinus. NCBI lineage: Eukaryota > Rhodophyta > Stylonematophyceae > Stylonematales > Stylonemataceae > Rhodosorus > Rhodosorus marinus. The sequence continues at coordinate 3,023,624 of JAMWBK010000002.1, forward strand.
TTCTTATTCGATACCCCAAAAAGAGTCGAATCCAACTTGACAAGACGCACCCAGTCCGATCTTCGTTGTCCTCAGGCAACCTTGAACAGCCAAACGGATATAGTCTACCAGACGCACGATCTCACCCGCAAATCCTTAAAAAATTCGAATCAGTTCCAAACGCGTGTCCTAATCTACAATGCTTTCAAGAAGTACTGGAACCTCTTCTGAACATACTTTCTACCCATTCTCCTCCTCCAAGCATCCCCAAAGTCCATCTGAGTATGAATCAGTATGAATCTTCTTCATGAAATATTTTCTTCTCAAAGTGAAATCAACGCCAACATATTGTTCATATTAATTAAATAAAATCGACTATTCAGTCCTTTTCTTTTTAGATGCCCATTTATACGCAATTATGACACTTGTAATCTATTTTCTTTGAATATTTGATTTTTGTTCAGTTTTTCATTAATATCTAGAATAGATCAGTCATTATTTATTGTCTAACTGTCATGTTTATTTTTCTTTGGTCTATGAAAGCGATATTTATTATTTAATAGTGGAATAAATTAGATGATGACTGAAGTACATCCACGAACCGGAGAGCCATGTTGGCTATATGGAACGAAGAAGACGGACGACCCGTCCGGTTAACATACCGATGGAACCGGAGTTCAATACAGAAGGCCAGATCGACAGTTTCCACCTGTTCCTTCAAACGTAGATGAATCCGGTGGCATCTATGCCAAACCATAACTCAGAACCATACGGACGACTTGAAAGGTCTTGATGTTTGATCATGAAGCATCACTATAGTTCTACAAAAGAGAACAGCTCAGAGGCTACGAGCGATGAGCTTGAACTCCCGATAAAACATCAAACCTTTGAAGTCGTTCGGTTCTCAGTCATCGTTTGCGTAGATGATTGTTGGCCATGAATTGTGACTCTATCATTTGCTACCTCGCGATTTTGTCTCTTCCGAGGCATGTGCTCCTTTGAGCTAGCCTAAAAGAGGACAGTGGGTCTCTAAGACCAAGGCCGCATTGGAACGCTACCTCGTAAGGATCAACGAAGAGAGGAAACGCGAGAGTGTCTCATCAAGATCGTGAAAACGTTTCGGAAGCCAGGTCGCCCCGGAGCTCTCTCAACTAACCCAAAGACCTAAGAACAAGTGGAACGATTCGCTGTGATAGAACCAACTGCAGGGTGGTGACGTTCATAAGAGCCTCCGAGTACTCTACCACCTTGTGGCAGCAAATGATGCGAGCAGCTGCACCCCGCTCTCCAGTCGAAGAAGACAAAGAACGCGAGGCGGGCGGACTTTGGGAGAGTTAGGTCTGAGTATGTGTTGCTGAGGCCGAGGATTCATTAAGCTATCCATCCACGAGGTCCGTTAGAATTTGCAGGACACCTGTCCAGCCGAAAACTACTAATATTCATATACACGCAAAAACTACTGAAATACTATACTCTTTGTTTAGGCTTTTCACAGTGAACGGGTTTGTTGGGGCTATGTATTCGTTGGATTGAAATCAATTTATTCGTATGTTTTAGATTAGCTATAATTGGATATATGATGGCAGTGGTGTTCCTACTGGCTTCCTGCAGCTCCGGAATCGCTTTCTTTGTTTTGTTTGAGCTTTTCGTTGATGGCTTGGAGGGTCCTGACGATGTTGCAGACAAATCTGGTCCTATCCTTCTGCGTAAGCTGCTCGTTGTTCTTCACCGCCGCGATTGATGTCTTCAAGTACGATCGCATCCAATGGGCTTCCGGAAGACCAGGAATCACCGCTTCGATGTCTTCCATTACGGGTGTGAACACCTCCGGAGCTTGCCTACCGTACTTCATGAGCTCGTTGTAATGAATCTCCTTTCCTTCGTTGTCAGCAAGTACGCGTTGGATCTGCCTCGCCCGAGCTGGATCAAGTTGCCTAGGCTTTCGGTCGTGTCTATATTAATCCAGCATCCCGTGGATCGAGCAGCAAATACGTTAGCACACTTCTAGGATTATATTCCAGCGCTAGCTTTGTAAATGATTCATACCTCTGATCACGCTTATTGTCCATGCGTTCTTGTCTCCTAAGTGTTTCTCCTAGCTTTTCTTCTCTTCTGTGCTTCAGCTCCCGCTCCTCCTTGTATAACATCTGTGGGCGTAAGTTATCTGGATCTCGACGGAAAGGTTTGGCGTGTTTCAACCTGCATGTTGAAGAAGAATCATTTGCAACGGTCAGACCTATTGAATCGGTTCCGGGGACAGCATTCTGTTCGAAAAGAGCAGACCCTTTGGGTTGTTGGTCCTCCATATCGCCGAACAGCGCTGATAGATCCACATCCGGCTCAATTTGTTCATCAGGCACATCTCCCTCAGCAGCAAACTCCTCTAGATCGCTTTCGAAAAGCTCTGCAGGATCAACTTCTGACCCCACATACTCTTCCGGGTTCCCCGCCGCTGCCGACTTTCTAGCAGCAGATCTCTGTCGTGGCGTCTCGGTTTTGCCATGAGAACGTTCAGTAGACTCCCTGCTAGTAGCTCCTCTCCCAGCTATGTCCGCCCTCCCCCGTCTTTCCTCTCCGCCTACAAATCCAGGTTCACCTTCGCCTTGCTCTCGACCAGGGAATGAGCCACCACGTCCTCTGTCTCGGCGCTCGCCACTCACAGGTCCACGGTTTGTAACCCTTTCGTCGAGTTGAGGTCTACCTCTATCTCCACCGAGTGGTGGTCTTCCCCGACCCCTAGGTCCCTGACCGTAGTCACCTCCAACCGCCGGCGCTCCACCCCTTCCCCCTGGGGGTGGCCCACCTCTTGGGAATGAAGACTCACCGCTTCTTCCCATCTGAAGTCCCAGAATCGCATCAGAAGAAACGCCATCCGTCATACCGCCTGGAGGTCCGGCCTTAGACGATTGTGAATCGGAAGGTCCATCCCATTGAGATGGTCCTCGGCGAGGAGGTCCACTTCTTCCATGGGGTGGGGTTCCAACTCTTCCACCTGGCGGAGGTCCTCCTCTCCAACCAAGTGAAGGTCCGCCTCTTCCCCCTGGCGGGGGTCCACCTCTTCCACCCGGGGGGGGTCGGCCCCTGCCGCGTGGGCCACCTCCGTGACTATCTCTTCCCCTTCCGAGAGCTCGTCCAAAGCTCGATCCTCGTCCAGATCCACCAGCTTCGCCCGCATCCGAATCCTCTAGTCGCGGAGGACAAGTCCTAAACCCCCTCGTCGATGCAAGCTCACCCCCCCCCCCCCCCAAGCACCGCCAAACCTCGCGGATACTTTGCAAACATGATCAGCTCAAAAGTAAACCATCAAAATCCATCTCCTATTTCCAAAAAACACAGTGCTCTGTTCTAGAGATACTTGATCATGTTCTGCAAAAGCACCCAAGCCCCAGTTTCAACTTCTCTACCCAACCTACTGCAAAGAGGTCCTCCCCTTCCCGAGATAAAGATGATCAAAAGTCCATCTACGACACTTCCCTAGAAGAGCGGGAAACACGGAAGAAGACTGAACACGAGAAGCTTGAATCGATCGCACGATTCTGCCGTAGCAGTTCTTTAGGCAGGAATCATGGCTACAGATCGCTAGTGGATATGCTTAAGCAGACTGTCGACTTTAGAAACCTGATCCGACAGGTGGGAAAGTGATACAACGACTGCGAGTGGATCAGTTCTTAGGCAAGCGGTGTCCAAGATCTGCCCAAGCGGACTATTAAATACATCTGTCGGCAGAGGTTATATAGCGATACCTATTCTTGGGTATCTGTCACGGTTAAAGAAATTCTCGCAGTCGCAAGGTATGTCATAGAAGTCGTTCTATTTTTCTGGTGCTGGGACTCATTTTTTGAGTCTGCTCACTGGGAGCAAGGTCAGCCCTTAGATCTTGGTGCGCTTGGTGACAATCGACGTTGCACCTGGTATTTTTTTCAGTACGCCGACGAGTGAACTCGTCTGGAAAGCGGACTAAGCTCAAATCAGTATTGTCGTCGTTAACACCCGTTTTTGCTTCGGCTGATGCAACCAGTAGTACCCATTCCATAAGCAGGTCCTTTGTGTTGTGCTTGGACCTTTAACAGAATGGAGTTCTCTAGGTATACAAAGCGTGACAGGATAGAAGTACTCCTCAAAAAGTTCCTCAAAAAGTGCTGGCTGCTCTCTTCCTTAAACGATTGCTGAGCTTCACATCTTCTGACCAGCTTCTGTTTACAATGGCGTCTCCGCCGTCTAAAAAGAGCTGGTGACTACTGGAGTTTTTGACGGCACTGGTCGATGTGGAGGGAAGGAGAAGGTGGTCGTGGTGGTTGTGGCGGTTGTTTTTGGTTTGACTCCAATGATCACGAAGAAGTTTGACGGTGTTAGAATTGAAGCAACGGCAGTAACGGCAGTGTGCAGAGACTTTTCGTGCTTTCAGAGTGGAAAATGTCGCATTCGTTTAGGCACTTGTTCAGGACTTACGGTGGCAATTCGGGCAGGTTTACGCTCAGCGGTGGTGGAAAGGATGAAACTGAAAAGGCTCATGATGAAGATCACGAGAGAGCCGACCGCCCGAAAGTTCCTGCAGCGATTGAGGAGCTGAAGCCGCGGGAAGAAAAGAGTTCGAAGCGGAAGAGAAGACGTTCGTCGGACGATGGTGAGGATGCCGGGCAGGACGGAGCTGTTGTGGATGAGCGTGTTGTTTCAAGCACGACGCCAGTCTTCAAGACCAAGTCTTCTCGCAAATCGATTGTTGAGAAAGTAGATCGTCGCATTGAACCGGATCCAGACTACAAGGCATTATCGAGGTATGTGTGTTGCACGAGGGCGTACCCAGTTCCGAGTTCAAATGCTCTGCCCTGTTTCCTCCTAACATGGTTTTTGCATCAGGAAATTCATCCGCGGCAAGTCTTTGGAGGAAGTGGAAGAGCAATGGCAGGCAGAGAAGAAGGAGATTTGGCTGAATTTCAAGTCGAGGAGAAGAGACTTTCTTCGGGGCCGCAAGCACGGTAGTACCAGAGTTTCCACTAAATAGGTTCCGTTGTAATTATTCAATTCTTATCCTCCTCGAGCACTAGAAGCAATCACCTGTGCGTGCAAACCAACTAAAAGGGCTTCTGAACGAGTCAAGTCTAACCTTAAACACTAGATCATATCCTGGTTTGCATCATGGATGCTGCTACATATCAGATGCCGAGGTTATGGAATGGGCTTCATCCCACGGAGGTGATTCGACTTCTTAGGGGTCTTTCCCCGTGCTTGGAGGACCGAAAGCGGAGCGAGGGCTTGGCTTGCCCGCATTGCGGCCATACAATCCCAATCGGTTTCCATATGTTGACGTCGCTGGCTTCTGTTCTCGCTCTTTAACCTTCTCGAGAAAGTCGTCTTGGCCTTCCTTCATCAGGTTTTCGCCGAAGGAGCTTGCTTCTGGAATTTCCACGTTTTGTCGTGTCTCAATTGCCAGCGTTCCGGTGCTGAAACCTCCCATGCGCTTGACTGTACTGATACGATTAATAATGTCTGGCCCATCGTAGTAGAACTGCTCTACAACCTCTCCGCCATCATAAGGGGTAACCAGATTCAGAGCATCCTCCTCGTCCAGGTCATAGAAGCCAACTATGGGAACAATTTCTGCATATCCGCGATCTCGCAAAAGTCGTCCTTTCCTCACGTTGTCCTCGTCGGGCACAAGCGCAAAAGTTGAGCTTCCGTCATAACTTTCGTCTTCTTGTCCCCACTCCAATTCCGCCTCCCAAGTGACATAGCATCCTCCTTGAGCCATCTCTGGATCCACCTCGTTCTCCTTACAAAGAGAAATAATCCTTTCGTCATCCTTCTCAAGACACTCGACATTGATCGACGAAAATCCGGACTCGTCGCGTCGAAACGCGAGGTGGTGGGTGAATCGCCTTGAAGTCCATTTTCCCTCGCGAATTCTGAAAAACTCCATAGCATCTGCTATCTTGAGGGAATCCTGACGCATCAATTCCTTGCCTCCATTTTGCTCAAGAAACTGCTTGTACTCCTCGGAGTTCTCCCAGGAGCTATCATCCTCTTCTTCAGCTTCTTTCAGCAGTTTCAGAATATCTTCAACTTTCGGCTCCGCAAAAATCCTCTGTGCACGACGACTACAGCGCGCCACTCGTCCCCTCCCAGTCAAGGACCCACCAACCCCATTCCCAACAAACAGCAACCCCATCGCGCCAAAAGCCAATCCCCACTGAAACCAAAAATTTCTTTCTTTCTCTTCTTTCAACTCATTCAACATCTACAGAACTGCCAAATCATCACTTCCCAAAGAGAGAAACACTCTCATCCGAAACATGAAACCCCTTTCCCATCTTCCGCAACAATCTCACTCTCTTACCTCGTAAACCCAAAATGCCGTCCGTGTCATCTCAACGCTCACAATCCCCAATTCGTCAAGAAAAGAGGCCCTAATCGGAGAAAAAATCCATAGACACGTGTGAAGACATAATTGACTACCAGTCGATTCAGAAAACAATATCATTGGTTAAATTTTGACAGACTGTCTTACCCTGGAGGGCGGAGATCGGGCGTCGGCAATGTGGACGAGATAAAAATACGACATTGATTTTCCGATATATATTGACCAGATTTTCTCGCGAGCACTTTTTTCTTCTATTTTTCCTCAGATTATGCAAAAACAGGTATTTTGAAAATAAATAGATGGCGGATTTCGGTTGTTACGGAGGGTCTATTGTTGAATTATTAAGTTTTTTGTGGTGATTTCTTAGTTGGCTTTTGATTGGTAAGTTTGATTGACATGTGAACTTATATTTTATATTAAAATAGACGATGGGGAGGTCGACATTTGGTTTCATGAATTCTTGAGCACTGAAAATTGTAAGAGTAGAAAAGTATAGCTCATTAATTGGACCAATAAATTATATAACGATTTTATTATAACTAGATGAATATATTGTTATTGAATAGAGGAACTAAGTACTCTAATATATGAGTTTTAACGCAGTAATTGTTTTTTGTATTTTATTTGTGATCTTATTTGGTGTATCCGAGAAGTATCTGATTCGTGTGGATGCAAATTGGTTTTCGATGGTTACGCTGGTTTTGTTTGCTGAACAAGATGATAATAACAATGCAATTTGGCGCATTTTGGAATTGAAAATATCTGATTTCTTGTTTGTTGAGGTCGTTTTATTTGGTTTTTGGGAGGATATTTGTTGATATCGAGGAGTATATAAAGAGACGATAGATCGAGATCTGAAGCAAGGATTGAGTACCTGTGTTTGAGGACAGTGAGGCAGGTAGATCGTTGGAAGGGGAGCTGTCAGGTTTGAAATTTTTGTTTTTGTAAGCGTTCGAGATGGTCTACTTGTTGTTGTGATGTCGGTTGCGATCTATTAGGGATCTGATTTCTGCTGGATTTAATCTTTTGTTCTAAGGTGATGAAGGTGGTGCATGGTTAAGCTGGAGCAGGGAAGTCTTTGAAGTATCCTCAGCAGGTATGTGGAGGTTATTGTCCACGTTTTGCAGTAGCCTTTGCTCTTCACGATCAGGGGTTGAACAGTTTCCATTGGTCTTGCTTTAATCTTGAAAGGTTTTTAGGGTTGTTTTTGTCCTTGTTCTCTGTGTGGAGGTTTCTTTATATTGTTGTTTCCAGATGGCGTTCTTGATATCTGGGAGCTCGTGCCAACCAGGGGCAGGTCGCACGAGGATTTGCATGAGCGAAGGAAGCGAGGGTACGGATGGTATGAGTAAGAAGGAGAAAAGGGAGCAGCTAGCGCGTGAACGACAGGAGAGGATTAGAGAGAAGAGGAGAAAGCGTTTGGAAGAGCTGGCCGAAAGGGAGGGAGCAGCTCCCCTGGGAACAGCTTCGGTGCAAAAGAACGAGAGTGAAACTGCGGATGGGATGGCGATGCCTAAAGGAAACTACGGTGAAGACGCGGCGGGACTTTTTGGCTGGGTTAATCAGAACCCTTCATCTAAGAATGCAGTGTACATGCCTGCTTTCAAAGGAGGTAGGCTATTGCCCGTCTAGTGCCCACGTCCATCCCGAGCAAATGTGAAACTGACGCGACTAGGCTCCAACAGATGGTGGCAATACTGGCGAGATGGTTAGACAAATCCGTGGGCGGGGGAAAACTGGTGAGGGCATGGAGGTGACCATCAAAATGCCGAAAACGGAGCTCCAAATCTATATCAGAAAAGTCGGTACCCAAAAGTCAAACCTTGCTCCGATTGTGCTCGTGCACGGGTTACTTGCCAACAGCTGGTGCTACAAGGAGTTGCTTGATGAACTTGAGAAGACAGGTCGAGAGGCATACGGTATCGAACTAATCTCAAAAGAATTGCGAATGTGATGATCTGAAACACCGAACTGAGAGTGTTTGTTCCTATTCCCAGCATTCGATTTTCCTGGTTGTGGATACTCAACCTGGCCGCAACCGGGGTAGGTCAATGCAAACTGCACGCAAGAACGCCTACTGCGCTTCTCTAGCTGACAAGAAATATTCTCGGTTTTTAGGGTTGGTTTCAGCTTTACCCAAGAGGACATTACAGAGGTCTTTGAGAAAGTCTTGAGCAGTCTTGAACTGGAGGCAAGGGAGCCAATCGTGGTTACTCAAGGCTATGTCCACAACCAGTACATCAATCTTTGGGCTACAAAGAACCCTGATCGGATATCAAAACTGGTCCTTCTGAACCAACCGCTTTCTCCGAAGTCGAAACTTCCATTCGTCCTGCAGCAATATAAACTACCGCTGGTTGCCCCATTTGTTGCCCAGGACGCTGTGCGGGCAGAGAGGTTCCTGGAGGGTGGTGGTCCTTACCAAATGACCGTTGACGATGCCGCGAGGTACGCAGGGATGAGGAAATGGCCAACCGCTCCCGCTGGAGTCAAAGCTTGAACAGAACACTCCGTGTCAACAACATAATTTCTCTGCTTTTGGAGCACAGGTATCGTGAGCCGTTCCTGGAATCAATGATGCCCGGCTTGGGGTTGATAGATGCGATGAAGAACATCGATTTCAATGGGAACCTGCAGCAAGTCGTTGACGGAGCCGCCAAGATGAGGGACAAAGTCGCAATTGTCTGGGGTTCATCTGACAAATACTTGGACATTTCCGAAGGTCGTGAATTCAGTAAACTCAGTGGAGCAAAGTTCCGCGAGATTGACAACGCCGGTTTCATGGTCCAGTCTGATTGGCCCTCGCGTGTTGCTGACTTTTTGCGAGAGCTTTAAGAGGAGGCGCCGACCCGTACCAAGAACGCGTAGCTCAAGCGGAAAGGGCAAGAAAAAGCAATTGTAGGTCAAGGGGAATTCTTCATTAAAACTGATTTAATAAGGCTAATGGACAGAAACCAGAAAAAGGCATACATGCGGGCTATGCTTTTTCTTGACAAGAACATAAAATAAGAATGAGAAGGAACCCCACTGGTCGAATTCACCGGTGGGCACCAAGCAGCGCCCGCTCAAATTTATGGTCGCAGCTCTTCCAGCGCGCTATCCTCCGCAAACTCCTACCTGTCTACCTCCCCGAACACAATATCCTGCGTACCAAGAATCGTGACAACGTCTGCAATCCTGTGACCCTTCGACATGTGATGTATGCTCGCCAAGTGGGAGAAGCCTGGAGCCTTTATGTGACAGCGATAAGGCCTGTTGCTCCCGTCAGAGACTAGGAACACTCCGAACTCGCCTTTAGGTGCCTCGACAGCCGTATACGTCTCGCCCTCGGGAACAGCATACCTGCGAGATTCGCGCGCGTAAGCAACAATGCGAAACTGGCTTTTTAAGATTGGGGCTGTACGTGCGAAGATCGTGACCAAACCTACCCTTCCGAATACAGCTTGAAATGGTGAATGAGTGCTTCCATAGACTGCTTCATGTTGGCCCGCGAGGGTGGTGAGATTTTTCTGTCATCCACCTTGATTTCTCCTTCTGGGATCTTGTTCAGGCATTGAACAATGATTTTCACGCTTTGCCGCATTTCCTCTAGCCTAACCTGATAGCGGTCATAACTGTCCCCGTTTACACCAACGGGTATCTGGAAATCAACCTAAGCGTAACCCACAGTATCACCCTTGCTCAGCAAACGCATCTCAAAATTATGTGGTGGTTTCGCGAGGACCCTTTAGACCTGCTCAAGCCTACCTTGTCATATGCATCGTAGGGCATATTCCGTCGCAGATCCCAAGCGACACCAGAGCCCCTGAGCATCACTCCACTAAAACCGAAGTTCAAGGCATCTTCCGAGGAGACAATCCCGACATCTATAAGCCGCTGCTTCCAGATTCGGTTGCCGGTAAGCATTTCCTCCATCTGGTTGATCCTCGTGAGGAGAACTTCGCAAGCTGCGTAGATGTCATCACACAGGCCGAGGGGAAGGTCCTGCGAATTGAAATAGTGAACGAGCGTAAATTTCAGACATTCCGCCGCTGAATACACGCTCGTTGGAATTTGAAGATTTGGCGAGCATCTCACCGTGGCAACCCCACCCGGTCGGACCCAAGCGGAGTGCAGTCTTGCGCCGGAAACACGCTCGTAGAATTCCATCAGTTTCTCTCGCTCTTCAAAAGCCCACAGAAAAGGGGTTAAGGCTCCAACGTCCATGGCATGACACGAGACCGCGAGGAGATGGTTAAGAATCCTCGTAATCTCCCCAAACATTGTTCGAATGTACTTCGCGCGCTCCGGGATATCAATCTTAAGGAGTTTCTCAACCGCAAGGGAGTAGCATTGCTCCTGAGCCATCATCGACACATAATCCAGACGATCAAAGTATGGAAGGGCCTGAAGGTACGTCTTGTGCTCGATGAGCTTCTCCGTCCCCCGATGCAACAGACCTATGTGGGGATCGGCTGCTTCAATGAACTCTCCCTTGCAGTGCAGGACCAATCTGAGCACTCCGTGAGCAGCCTTATCAAGATAGAGTGTGGGTTCAGTTCAAAGCCTTTTGACAAACCCTCCCAATTTTTGATTGTCTAGCTCACCGGGTGTTGAGGACCAAAGTTGATTTGCATAGTTTTCTTTTGCTGCATGTTCTCCTTATTCTGGGTTAAGATAGCCTTTTCTCTAGAAGTCACGTCAGCGGGCCACATGACCCCATTAAGCTCCGAGTACGCGATATCCATATCCAGCGGCTTCCTCTGCTCCAAATTCGTGCTCGGAGCTTTCCCCGCGGAGTTCTGCAGCTTTTCCTCCGCGCTTAAGCTTGCAACCATTGCACGAGCCCCGGTCTGACCCCATTTTTCCTTTCCCGCTCTTCGCTTTAAACTAGCTCCGGAGGACCGGAACAATCCTGCCCCAGCTTGACGCAGGCTAAACATGGCTACCCTACCTCTACCTTGATGCCGAACACACTTTCCTCCCTATCCAATTCCACCACCCGCAAAGCCTATCGCCTCTTCTTCCGCTCAAAGCTGAAAGATCGAAAACGAAACAATACAAAAGCACCCTTAAACGCAGCTCATAATTTCCACTCTGCGGAAACCAGCGTTGATCCCAGTCTCTCCGGCTTCTTCCCAACTACCAAGTTCGACCTTCTCTAATAGTCGAGCTTCGCCTTCCAGCGAAACGGGTTCTGAAATCAGTGCTCAGGCTCGCCCCAGCAAGGTTCACCTTTTCTAGAAATATTTTCAGCGCCGTGTGATTCTGGCCAATATGACTCGTCTCACAAGGTCCACCTCGGGAATAATCAATCAATTAATTCTGTAAAGATTGACTTCAATCCTGTTGATTATGCATAGTTCTTCTTCTATCGTCTAATAGTTGTGTATAAGGTTTTTCTGAAGGCAAATAATGTGTATATTTTTTAATTCAGTTCTTGTAGCGTATAATTGGCTTTTGGGATCACTAATATCGAAATTTTTTTGCTAATGATGATCTACTCGCGTCAGTGGAGAGAGAGATGTGAGATGGAAGCCGCATTCAAAACTCGTTCGACAAATTCATAGAATGGCTTTTATTTGTTCTACAATATGAAGAGTTTTTTTGACCCATTGATCGGGTTTGTTCTCACCCCTAGGGTCAACGTCGGTGACCAGAATCGGCTCCCCATCAGTAGCTTTTCAGTTGGTGGCGGTAACGAAAGTGATGCCGGGGTAGGCTCCCGTTCACCCCAACCCCCTATACGCCTTGGAACTATTCGGCGGGGACTCCTTATGGAAAACTGTTTACTCGTATTATTTCTTAATTCAAATATTAGCCAACCCCGAAATCATAACAAATCTAAACAACCCTCCCCCCCGCCCTTTTTCACTTCCAATAAAACCCGGACGTTGTCACAAATCTGTTCCACCCCTGGGGCCTCTCGCCGCACGACCTTTTTCGCCCAGCATCATCACGCACTTTTGTGTGTTTTTGATAAAAATAAATCACAGATTGAATTCAACCAATATATCAATCAATATAAGACTCTGGTACATTTTTATTAATATAAAAAAGAAAATATCTTCCAAGTTTAATGATTCTTTTTAGAAGCAAATACACGAAGAAACCAAAAAAATTAGAAACCGGTTCATCGGGTTCATTTTTACCCAAACCGGAAAAAAAGGACGCTGAGGGGTATATGTAGTGTGTGTGTTTTAAGTGTGCTTTTCAGCGAAGAAAAAAAGTGTCTAAATAGTTTTGAAAAACATGGTCATCATGTTTATGTCGGGAGTTGTCCTGGAGATTTGTTCGATTGGGGATGGTTTTAATGGTTTTGGGGGAGGTAAAGATGGAGGAGAAGGGCGGAGGGGGAGAGAGAGGGGATGTTCTTTCTTTCTTTCCTTCTTCTTTCTTTTTGGGGGGGATTTTAGGTCGGTGTTCTTGTTTTTTTTATATTGTTCTTTCTCGGGTTTGAAGGAAGGGTATATGAGGATGTGGAACTTTGCTTTGCTGATATGCAATGCGTAGACAAGTGGGAGGTAGAAGACGCGGGGGGGGTGACGAGGTGAGGTAAAGTTCTTTTGCCTTTGCATACGTGCTTCGTCGACAGGCAGGGTGGGTGGTAGTGGTCGCTGAGTGTCTGTAAGGTTTTGTGGAGCTCTGACGGCCGCGGGAATTCGAGATATTGTTTTCGGGTGGGGGGGGGAAGGGGGAGGCGGGGATCTAGTTTTGTTTGGGTTTTTTTGCGATTTTTTTGCAGCGGTGGCGCCGGCTCGGATGTAGTTTGACTGGGCGGGTCGAGGGTTTAGAATATCTGCTGATTGCCTTAGGAGTTGGGAGTTGGCAATTGTTTCTGTCGTTGGTTAAACGATGAATGGTGGGCTAGGGTTCGTGCTCGGGGGTCTTCCTCGATCGCTGAGTGCGAACAGGGGGAAAGCCCTTCCGAAGTTCAATACATGTGCGTCAGTTAGAAGAGGATCAATTGTTTCCTTCGCTAGGATTCCTGAGAAAGCTCGGGTGTTTTTGAAAGTTTTGTGCTGCGGATGGAGATCAATTATCAGCGATGTGAGGAGAGTGTCGTACGGATTACTGGCGCTGGCACTCTGTGCTCTTGCGAATCCTGGTACTGCACACGCCGCTTCTCAGCTACCACGAGGGACTGAGGTCTCTGAACTGATCGCCGAAGCTCCACCAGCCCAACAAGAGCGCAAGGTGAGTAAGAACCCAGCAGGCAAAGCAGAAGTTAAAGCGAGGGACTAAGAAACAACCTATGCATTCTCTGGATGGCTTGATTAGATCCACACGCTTATTGAGAAGGTACGTGAATAGCGCAGCCCACTGCAGATTTGAGAATCGAATTGATTAGTATCCCCATGGCCGGAGCTGACGTGGACTTCTTTTTTGCTTGCACAGCTCTTTTTTGAGAAGAAAAAGCAGAAAGAGGAGCCAAAGATCGAGGAGCAGCCAAAAAATCTTCCTCTGATAACTTTGCAGGAGTCGCACAAGAAGAAGCAGTCGTCTTCATTTGTAACGAGAGCGGTTCAGAGCGTTGGGCCGTCTGTTGTTAGAATAGACACGGAGCGGACGGTAACCGCTGGAAACATGGACCCTCTGCTAGAGGATCCGCTGTTCAAGAAGTTTTTTGGCGACGAGCTGAACAAGGTTCCTAGAGAGCGTCTTGAAAGAGGACAGGGATCCGGCTTCATCATCTCGACAGATGGCCTGCTTATAACAAATGCCCACGTCGTGAAAGGTGCCGACAAGGTCACCGTCACCTTGACAGACGGAAGATCGTACGTTGGGGCCGTGAAAGGTACAGACGACCTCTTAGACCTAGCTGTAGTGAAGATCGAGTCGAAGGGAAAGAATCTCCCAGTTGCATTACTGGGAGTTTCCAATGAGCTGGAGGTGAGACGGTTTTAGATTGAAAGATCAAGATCGATCCTTCCCACTGACATGGATGTTGTTGGGTTACAAATGCCAGGTTGGAGACTGGGTCATTGCTGTTGGCAATCCAGTCGGCTTGGACAACACCGTAACCCTCGGAATAGTCTCGTCACTGAACAGATCCTCTGCGGAAGTTGGAATTCCAGAGAAGCGACTTAACTTCATTCAAACTGATGCTGCTATTAACCCCGGTAATTCCGGAGGACCTCTTGTAAATGAGTTTGGTCAGGTCGTCGGGATCAACACTGCGATAAGGTGAGTGTCTCCCTCCCCCTTTACTCATGAAAGCGTTTGATAGTAGCAAGGACGAGCTAAAGGCTTCCCATTTCCACGCGCAGAGCAAACGCCGAGGGAATCGGGTTTGCAATTCCTATAGATCGGGCCAAGGACATCGCCCAACAACTTGCGGAGGGAAACAAGATACAGCATGCGTACATCGGGGTGAAGATGTTGTCGCTGACCCCCGAATTCGCTAAGCAGAACAATGAGGATCCAAACGCTCTCGCGATTATTCCGGAAGTTGAGGGAGCCATCGTAGTTCACGTTGTTCCCAAAAGCCCAGCAGCCGAAGCCGGCCTACGCCGGTTTGACATTATACAGGTTAGTAGTCGCCAGATTTGCGGATTGTATATCTCGTGCGATTCTCATGATTGGTGGTCTCACCGATCCCCTCGTTATTCAGGTTATCAATGGGAAAGAGATTCACTCTGCGAAGGAAGTACAAGCGATTGTGGATAAAACTCGAGTCGGGGAGACATTGATGGTCAGGATTATGAGAGGTCCTACGGACAAGCTTGATCTGAAGGTTAAAACCGGAGATCTCAGTACTGTGAAGGAAACAGGTGCCCAGTCTGGGAGATTGCAGGACGACTAACTTGGTAAAACGCCTTACATTTTATGGCCTAGAAGCAAGTTCTGGGGCCGTCTTACTCGGGATTCGCTCTCGCGGCTAAGAAGTCGGGTCTAAGATTTGCAAACTAACCACTTAAAGACGAAGCACAATTCTTAACTGTTGATCCCCCAGTCCAGCAAGAGGGTAATGTTATAGCATCGTCATAAGACCGTCCCTATCGCTGCACAGCTTCGTACAGCATCGGCAGCGAACATCTCAACAAAATCAAATTGGTACGCTAGTCCACGATTACTGAGAGCTCAAACTCCGTCGACATCCAGCCGTCCACGAGAGAGGACAATCCCTTCCCAAAACTAGAATATAGCCAGGACTCATCTGGCCGCACACGCAACGTCACAATCGGGTCCCACGTTGCGCACTACGTCCAGCCTTTGAACGACCCCAAATAACAATCAAAATCTCCGTCCCATAACAAACTGTCCCACAATTAACATAGTGGGACAGCACATGATAATAAAATACCAAAAAAAGGAAATTCTAAATAAACACAAAAAACGGAATGCTATAATTATTTCTAAACTTCAATATCCTTTACCCAACTGCCCGTACGTGTTGGAATGAAGGAAAAGTGAAAACTCTCTGATTTTAGTGGGATTTTTGAGGGTTTTGGTTAGGTGACAGTTAAAAGTGATATAAAAGAAATTATCGGAGTTGACAAAATGGACAGGGGGAGGGTTTGGAGGGAAGTGGGGGGGGGGGTTTAGGTAAATGTGGAAGATGGGGACGGTGATGTGGTGGTGAGAAGGTGGAGAGGCTTTTTGAGTAGGAAGGAGTGGATCTTGGTCTGTCTGAGTTTGGACTATGAGAATTGGAATTTAGAGATTAGTTGTTTTGTTGCCGGGGGGGGGGCGGGGGCTTGACGAGGCTGTGAGATGGTTGTTGATGAGTTGTTGGAGTGCTTTTGGGTTTGTTTGGAGGTCCGATGAGAGGTGGTATGAGGAGTTGGATGGCTGGGAAGTGGGGAATGGGTGTGCATGAGATGGGTAGAACTTGAGATTTTTAGGGGTTTAGGGAGGTTTTGTGGTGGGGTTACGGGGAAGAAATGGAGAGCGGAGGAGAGAGTGGGGCGGAACGGGTACAGATGAGTATGGAGAAGGGATCGGAGCCGAGTGTACCTTTTCTCTGGAGTTTCGGAGATGAATTTGTAGCGACGATTGCCCTGATTTCGTTGTTTAGAACGTATGTTGATGCACGACCTTCTCATCTTGCTGTTGCTCGTTTGTTTTGGGTTCTTTGTAGAGTGGTTGTTCTCCCGACTAGTTGATACTTTTTGTGGATTTGGGTTGAGGAACTTTTCTCAATGGCGGTTTAGCTTACTCATAAGTGGTTTTCCCTTTTATTTGCAGAATATTTTATGTAACGAGAAGCCGAACAGGAAGATCTGTCAAGAAGGAATCTGCGATGTTTCTGCTGAAGTATTGGGTTTCTTTCTACTTGTTGCGGTTGGTGTTCGA
Source organism: Rhodosorus marinus (assembly GCA_029953675.1). Lineage (NCBI taxonomy): Eukaryota > Rhodophyta > Stylonematophyceae > Stylonematales > Stylonemataceae > Rhodosorus > Rhodosorus marinus. The sequence goes on from JAMWBK010000002.1 coordinate 3,040,239, forward strand.
GCTCCTGGAAGATTTGGCCCCCGGCCTTGAGAAGATTTTTGTTTATCAGGTTTACAAGGTTGTCTTTTTCACTGTACTATCTATCATGTCCCTGGGTGTTACAGAGCGGTTCTTCGACAAAGTCGTATCCCCGCAGATAGAAGACAGGAAAGACGAGATCGCGGCGGTCCAAGTGGAGTTTACAAACGGGAAAATGCAGCTTCACAGCTATTTAATTGACCTCGTGGAATACTCCCTGGGTTGGCTTAAGAGGAGATTCATAATGGAAGGTGGCGATGTGAGTCTAGAACCGAGACAGATTGTCCTGGATCCAGACGAAGCTCGAGCACTGAATGGAGAGCGAGAACCTGGTAAGCAGCTGAAATTCACCTATCTGTGGGATGCTCATGGTGTCAGGAATCGATCTTCGATTAAATCTCAAGTTTGGATTTCTTTTTGTTTCGTAGGATTGCTTCCGCGACTACCGGCGAGCTTGGAACCCGGAATCACTACGTTCTCTGGTGGTGCTGACATTGGAGCTCGCAGAGGGAGGTCTATGAGCAGCCGAACTCCCGAGGAGAGGGAGATTAGAGCTCGACTTGGTCTCAGCCTTGTTCAAGGAAAAGGCGAAGTTTCCTCAGCTCGCAAGCGTAACCAAAAGGAGCCTCAGGACAAGTACGAGAAGTTGAAGTTGCTGAGGAAGCAAATGAAGGAAGGTGCTTTCAGTCAGACATCAGACTGAGGGACCCACCGCATATGATGATCGTAGTTTTACTAGTAGGAAACTCTCAATTTGTACAGATTTGCATTGATCTTCTTCAGTCGTATCTAGGCTACAAGGGTACTACGCACCAAGGTGCATACTGGTTACATTAAGGTGCTTCCTAGATGAGATAGAGGACAGCATCCCTGTGACCTAGTCAGAGACTCGTACTACTCGATGGACAAGATATGGTAACCTTTGATATAGTAGGTATAAGCCAGTGATACAGTCGCAAGTGCCGATGCAAGCGTAACCACGGTTCCCATACCGTATGAGCCCTTTTGCTGGATGCTGTCGTCGAGGATGTCCATAAACGAAAGCGCATGGCGTGAATCCGGAAAAGCCTCCAAAAGACGTTGAAGGTAGTGCTTTGAACCCTATCGGGGATGCGGCGAAAGGAGAAGGAAACTTGTGTTTGTCTTCATGAAAGGTTTTGAGAACCTTCTATCTGGAGGGTGAAGCTCGTACCTCGGGATTATTCTGTCGCATGTAGCCGACTGCAATATAGAACAAGCAGCTTTCCTCGTCATAGTCGTCCTCAAGAAGACCTACATAAAGGAGAACAACTTAAAACATAAATCAAGCTTGCATCCAGTGTAGAAGACTACGACCTACCATGCAGCATCAACGTCCCTCTTTTGATCTGCTGCAAGTTTGAAGACCTCACGAGCGCCCAAGCATAGTTGAACTTGGTCTTGGATGACTGAGTCGTCTTCGCCATCTCCTTTAGGTGCAGATCCTCATATTCCTGTCGACATTCACGATCGAAGAGAGACTCACCAAATTTAACGAGGGAGGAGACATTCCTTCTTCCCCCTCAGCAAACGAACTCAAAGGCAAATCGAGCATTACCTGAAGCTCGTGTAAGAGTTCCGCCGAATCGACAGAACGCCCGAGTCGATCTTCCTGTAAACGAGAACTCATCATTGTACGGACTCCTCAAGTAGAAACAAGACAACTTTAAGAAGGAACCCGTTCGCTGATTTCGTCTCACCTGAACAAGGGAAGATCAATTTCAGCTCACTCACAGAGTATTGTCAATCTCTCAACCTTTATCAACAGTCCCATTGCCCATACCACGGCAGGTCGCGCAAGGAGGGCCCAAACGACCACCCGCTGCTTATCGAATCAATGCTGACACCGATTCCGTGGGTATTGATTACTCTTCCTTCAATCAATATACGATCATTTCTGAGCCGAAAATGGATATTAATTTATGCATCAGTCATTTAGCTCGGTTTCAAAAAAACCCACCGTTATCCGAAATTTGAAAATATTGAATAATGGAAATATTCTTTTCTTCCGCAAATGAATGGATGGGTTCAGAACAATGTTCGGCGGGCCAGGGTGGGAGCGGGGAGACATTAGCTGGGCCAGGACGGGATGGATGGATCGTACATGTAGGCCTTTGTAATATCGGAAGCCTCCGAGAATCCCCGTGCAAAGCTAGTATCTGATGGTCGCAGATTTTATTCTCGGTTGTTTTCGGACCAATACAACCACATTGTAACCAGCGCAATAAATAGTTAGGAACACGTGCATTATAACGTAAGGATGGGATAAATAGCAGTCCGCTGTCGACTAGATGCCTGCGAGCTCAAAAAACTGCTTGCTGTGCAAAACTCCTTCAAGAGAGATATCGGCTAGTGTCTTGCGGTACCCGTTCCGCTCCAAACCGAGACGAGAGAAGTCAGTCTCCATCGTTGCCGTGTTTGGAAATGTAGTTTCGATACGAGCACAGAATTCGCGCAGCATTTGGAATCGAGAGGCAAGCGGAGCTCATGCAGTTTCGAAACACACGTCGTTCTCCTTCATCGTTATCATGTCGTCAATGAGGCTCTTCAGTTGGGGCTTCCAGACGATAGGCTAGCTGCAAAGCACTGAATTCCTGGTCAATCTGCTCAATCTCTTCACGCGAGAAGCTGCGCTTGAGGCGATGATCGTGCATCTGAAGATTCATGATGTGGGAGCGCATATCGCTGCATACGAGCTGGTGCGGCAAAACGGGGGAGTTTCTTCAGCCGCGTCGTTGATGGAATCGCGTTCAGCAATGCCCTTGGAGATTTTTCCGTCAGCAAGATGAACGAAGAGATCAGCACAACTATGCGCGAGTTTTTCCCGAGAGTTTTTTTCCATAGCATCAAGCGCAAAGAGAAACCAACGACCGTAGCCATCAATGAAAGATCTGACAGCTCTATAAGACGCCAAGAAACTCCCTCCGATTACAGCTGAAGACGCGTCCACTTGCTCCAAGTTGTGCTCATTGAGGGGCCCTAGCATCGGGCACATTTTACAGTACACTTCAACCTGCTTTCGAAGACGTAATATGTGTTCCTCTAGCACCATCGACAGACCTTGGAGCCCGGAGAAGACGACTTGCGCCTGCTCCAGGACGTCGGCCATCACATGTAGGAGCACCCACCAAGAATCCTCGGGAGTCCACGCCACTCCAAGTTCGATCAAGTCGCTCTGTACCTTCAGTCGATGAGGTTTGAGCCATTTGAGAACCTTGAGCATAGACCCCCAGCGAACATCACAATACTCTGGACACTCGCCCCCCGCGCGAGCACTAGAGTTCAGCTGCCGACGCAAATAGCCCACGAGCTTGGCCAGTTTGCTAATAAACTCTTCGTCAAAGGTTGACTCAACAACATCCTGCATCACGAGATCGAGTTGATGCAGTCCACTCCAAGCGCGAAGAACGCCGTCCGCAAGAGTGTGTTCGAGTCGCGTCGTCACTCCACGAATTGAGCCTGCTATCTTGGCATCACCATCCGTTGAGAGTCCAATCATCGAAATCTTCCAGTCAGGAAACACAGCGTCGAAAAGCTTATAGATAAGCTCTGTATGCCGTTCAAAAATGGGCAGCTCCACCAGAGGGTAGTTTCGCAACTTCCCATCAAAGTACATTCTCACGCGAATGTCCACATACGAGCGGCCGCGATAAGTTGAGCAACAGAGCCCGATCGAGAACGCCCACACTTTTTTCCAGTATCTCCGACAGCTTTTGCAGGGAGACAGGCATACGATCCGGGCGTAGGTCGATATCACCATAGCCTCTGAGGTATTGCCGTACTCTTCTGAGCCACTCTCCTCGCGAATGACCTCAAGCAGGCGAGCAACGCAGCGGAACGAGCTACCAAGAGCGCTGAGCTTCACTGCGAGTCGGAACTGCTGCTCCAATTTGATTACCGGCAGGTGCTGATCTTGCCCTATTTCAATATCATTAATGGCTTCATCTTCTCCTTGATTTGTGAATACGCTGAGAGCTCGCTCCTGGGTCACACCAGCGAGTTCTTCAGGATGAAAGAACAGATCTCCAAAAACGGTCTCGATAATCGTCTTTTTGACAAAAAAATGCAGCATTGTAGGGCCCCCCCAAAACATCATAGGTGTGAAGGGTATTGACAAAGGGCACTTCGTTCAGCGTGAAGAAAGCCGCGCGAGCTTCGTTTGTCTCAAGCTCCTCACACTGTGAACATTTCGTCGTATGCTGCGTGCGTATGTGTTGCGTGTAGTTGTCGGTTCGAAAGCTTCCATTATCCCAGTACCTGACCTTTTCCGTCCGCAGGCGCTTGCTGCCAACCCTTGCATCACGACCGAATATAATGCAGAACCGCAAACTACTGACATCATCTCCAATGATTAAGCCAGCTCGAGATGTGGCCTTGACCCCAAACCCGTCACAATACCTCTCAATGAACCCGCCTCCGCCTCCTTTAGACCTCGGCCCCTTCTTAGCCGCCATTGAACTTAATTAAGCAATGACCATTAAGCACCCCCCGTCGAAAAACTTAACCATTCCCCCTCATTCCGTAACCACCCCCTCCCCCCATTCCCCCCCCACAAAAAAATTCGGCTTTTATCTTGATCTTCGGAAGGCTGTCCAAAGTAACACAAAATCCGACGATTTCCTGAGTTTTTTACTCGGGGGGTTGTTTACGGTTATTCCGTTTGAGAGGGAATGGAGGTTTTGTTCATGGGATTTTGGATTGTCAGAACCTGTCCGATAACCTCGTCCTGTCCGGTAAAACAAAAATGGAAAGAAAATTAGAGTAAGTGCGTCTGAATACAACACTCTGCCTGATAAAGAGGACGTGTATCGGGACACCTAGAGGACCACTCCCCGTAACCAGAGATGTCCTCTGATGTCTTGGTGCGGTGGGTGGGTTGCACAGCGAAGCGTTTTGCACCGAAATGAGGTACTGTGGGTTTCTGGTTCCTTCATGACCTTATGGTCACCGATGAAACTCGTCCAGGTGTTGGCATGTCCTAATTGTTATATGGGGTTTCTCACTTTATTAGCTGGATTATAGACTAGATCAGTGATCCGATTAGTTGCTTGGATATCCCAGTTTCCTGGAAAGCCAAGCGTTAAAATATTAGTTTTTCTGGCTCGGCGCGAATGAGCTTGCTCGTCATCTTTTGGACGGAGGTAAGAAAGAATGTGGGAGCTCATCGGGGATCGACTCTACCCCGTTCACTTTCGCGTCAGATATGACGTGCATTGCCAGCGCAAACTCTTCGTCGTCCAGCGCCCCTCGCCCCGATATGTCAACCAGATCCCAGATTTTTCTAAGCGCCTGAGTGGGAAGACCTGAATCGACCATTATTGGCCGAACCTATGAGACATGACGCGCGTCAGCAGCTTGTCTTCATCCCCCCCTCTCGTGGGGATTGTACATTTCTCCAACTTTACCTGCTGACCGGTGACTGTAGGAGGGTGACCGCTTGGTCCCAGCTGGTAGAAGGAATTTGTCCACTTGGTTTTGTCCGCAGCAGACACCACCCAATGGTCCTGATCAACTTCAAGGCCGGAATCATTCTCAAAACTATCCGAAAAGGGATTTTCCGCGCTTTCTTGAATGTTCCAAGTTGCAACTTCCTCCTCAAGGTCACCATCATGTGGCATTTGTCTGTTTGCCGGTTTCATCGGTGAAACGTCACCGTCGAAGAAGTTCGTTGTTGGAGAGGCCATGTTCTCCAGTGGTCTTGGATTCGGGCTAGAATATTCATGTGGCGCCTTCGGCGTGGGCGGATTCGGTCTAGAACCCTGCCCTTGGCCGTCCTCCTTCGCCTCCAATCCTTGTATCCTCAGGATCAAGTTTGGTACGTCTCGAGTCAAGGCTACATCGCAAACGTCTACCAACCGCTGGCTTAGTGAAGGAAACTCTGATATTTCAAACCTCTCCAACTGGATTTTTTCAATCCGAAGAGAAGACAAGTCACGAGAGAACGTTTTCAGCACTTTCAATACCACGTTCGCTGCCCACAGTTCGGATGTGTCAACTCACCCCTGCCCTGAACTTGTCCATTGAAGGGAAATCTCCAGGAGCAAGGTCGTGAAGCTTTGAGACCTTGCGATATTCCTGGTCGAGTCTGCCTACCAGTTTCTTCTGCTTCTTTTCGTGACCCCAAAGATAGGGCATGCTGCCCCGTAAGTGAGATATTAGCAGAGCGTGCACTTTTGCGAGTCTCGCTCTCTTCACGAGTTCATTCACCTGTGCAGGACCAGGGCGTTTTGTTAGTCTTCAGTGGCTTCCTGGTATCCAGAAGCGGGAAGTAGCGACGTACTCGACGCAACGCAGCATTCCGGGGAAGACCTCGAAGATCAGAAATGAGGTCTTCTTTCTCGGCAGCAAACAGTGTTTCGTTCGTCTTCCCCGTCAGTGCTAGAGGCTGATCCCAAAAGGATCCGAGATACACACGTATTACCTCAGGGGACTTGACCACCTATGCAGAGCAATGTCAAAGAAATCAGGAGCATGGTGAGGAAAGCTAGACCCAATATTGCATCGCTTTGACTTTCAGCAAACGAACCTTTCCCAGGGACCACATCAACGCTCCATACACCCGCATCAACTGCTGGGAATCGATCAAGTCCGCCTTGTTCAGAATAATTCTAATCTTGTCCTCATGTGACTGTTGCGAAAAATTAAGAGCATGACGGTTTAGACCGCTGTGAAGCACACAAAGTCCTCTACCGCATGAAGGCTATATGTATGCCACACCTTTAACACTTGTAAGGTTCTCTTCAGTTCATCAGAAATATCGAGCTTATGCGCGTCAAAGAGGACGATGATTCGATCCGCTCGCTCAGCAAACCATTGCACCACCTCCTCAAAGTTGTATCCACGATCTAGTCTCTGTTTCTCGCCACTGAGGATGCCTGGAGTGTCCACAAAGTACAGCGCATCCAGTATGGGACACTTCAGCTCGGACACCTCAAATCTGTTGAGAAACGCCGTCCCAAATCGACCAAGGGAAGAAAATGGTCGCCGAGGATCTACCGCAGCGGCGTTCCCAGGTACCGAGCGATCCGATTTCCCCTGCATGACGGCGACAAAGCGATCCGTTGTGGGCTCCGGTCCGATTCTCTGACCGGGAAAGTCTCTTTCCAGGAGATATCGTATAAACGATGTTTTCCCCACTGAGTACTGCCCAACGAGGAGAACCATCGGCCGCGCGTCAAAGTCTCCCTCGGAAAGATCGGAGTTGTAGAACTCTGCAAACTTGAAAGCTTGCTCTAGTGGTCTGATTTTGGCGTTATATATCCGCTTTAAAGCCTCCATGATGTTCGCATTTTGTTCTCTTCTTTTCACTTCCCCTATGTCTGTAAAGTAATGACTATGCTTCTCCGGGTCTATGTTGTCGTTCCCAAGAGCCGCACGGACCCTCTGCAACCTCTTCGTTCGATCAGCCGCCTGTACGCACATATCGCAAACCCGTACAGGCTCAGCATATCCCCTCCACGGAACCGGACGCTTGGACGAGCTGCATTTCCCGCAGAATCCGCTTCCGCACATTCGGCACATGTGCCTCCCTCGAGTAAACGAAAACGCGGACGAACAGCCAGCACAGTAGTCCCCATCCGAGTCTTCCACCCACACGACCGGAACCGCAAAGTCACCCATTATTCCCAAAACTTCATAAGTCTAGACAAGCCCACACATCCAAATGGCTCCCAAAGAAAAAACAACTCTCACAGTCCTCCTCAAAAGCACACCAGTTTACATCCTCCCAAAACACATTTCAAACTCTGCCGATCCATACCCAAGCATTCTTCCCTCACGAATATGCTTCTGTCCTCAGCAAAACCAAACGCACAACCTCACTCTCAGGTTCTTTATGCTCAAGTCCTCTCACATAACCCTTAGGGTTCGAATCCACCTGAATGAATCCTTGGCAGCACCTCTGCGTCTTCTTCCGGAGAGCAAGCGAAACCCATTTGCTGACAGTATGTTCATCGCTCAATCTTCACACAAATAGATCGCTGGGGTTGTCGACTTTGGCGTTGGATCAGAGCATGAGAGGAGTTGGCTTATTGATTTTTGAACTAAACGGCTTTCAGTAAAATATCCATCTGTCTCTGAGGAAGACAATAAATGCTCTGCGATCAACCCTCACAACGGATTTCGTGAACACGAGGTAGATGGATACGTGATCCTTTCAGCGTGGGTTTCACAAGACGGAAAACAGCCTTACTGATAGATCCTCACAATGGCGTGTGAAACCAACAAAATGCAATATGATAGTGGTCGTTTACCGTCCAGGTCCTCTGGATGAACCCATGGGCTGCTACTCCATCCAATGCGACGTATCAAACTTCTGCGGTCTGCTTCCAAATCTTTGTGAAGTCGTACAGCCAAAATCCCCTTCAATCTATCTTCGCAAGGGATTGTTGGGTTGTCGGTCTGAGCCTTGGACTAAACGTAGTTTTGACTCACGTGTTTTCATTACTACACCCTTCTCTCTGTGAATAAGACATAAATGCTCCACACACTCACTAACGGAGATCGGGAACATAGGATGGACCCGATGTATGCTTGACTGGGTGGTTTTCAGTACTTTCTTCCACAAGACGGAGGAGTTAATCGATCCTGACAATACACTGTACAGTTGATAGCATAGGTGTTGGACCAGAATACTAGACGAGTCTGACCCCACATATCCGTTAACAGTTAACCATTTACGTCGGGTTGACGGCGACCAGAAACATTTAGATTGAGAAGGTTTTGAGTTTTTAGCTGCATCCGAATGGACTGAGCGGAACTTATCCACGAGATCGGACGAGTAAATCTGGACTTGCAGTTTCCTGAATTGAAACCCACAACAAATCCCCATCCCAAGTGAATCCCCCCGCTGACGACCATACCCATCAGACTGAGGAGGTGGGATTTATGCACCCGGATGGGGATGGAATTGACGAATCCCTCGAGATCGGATCAGTATATCTGTAATCTCATGTGCCTAATGCGAAACTCGCCACAATCCCCATCCTATGTGAACCTAAACGAAAACCTAAATGAACAGTGGTCAGCTCGATGGTGACCCCCAGACCTATGCTGAGAGAGGGGAGGTTGAGAGAAATTTTTGCATCCAGGTGGTGGATCGAATGGACGAATCCCTCGAGATCGGATCAGTATATCCGTATTTTCATGTGTCTGAATCGAAGCTCACCATAAATTCCCATCCTATGTGAACCTAAACGAAAACCTAAATGAACCAGCTCGTTGATGACGACCTGACCGATGAGGAGAGCGGAGGCGGTTGAGGGAATTTTTTTCATCCAGGTGGAGGGATCGAATGGACGAATCCCTCGGAATCGGATCAGTATATCTGTAGTTGCAGGTGTCTGAATCGAAGCTCACCACAAATCCCCATCTTAGGTTAACCTAAACGAAAACCTAGATGAACCAGCTCGGGGTGATGACGGCCAGGCCGATGCGGCTGAAAGACTGTAGGATTTTCTTGAGATTTTCTTCGGGGAGGAGAATCCGAATGGAGATTGTAATGGATAAATCTTTAGATCGGTCCTTGTTTGGTATCGATGGGATAAAGACAGGAAGGTGTAGTGAATAGAATTTGACTAGGACGATACTTGGACTCGATCTGTGGTTCTAAGAAGCTTTTGATTGGAGATATAAAGAGCATTAGTAGCTAGTTAGGTCAATGGCGCTTGGATTTACTGGTTTGGGAGTCACGGTTCTTTGTCGAGTACGGGGAAGACGGACAGTGGTCTCGCTTGCTGGTGGTAAGAGTAAGGGAGGAGCTGTGAGGCAGAAGAAGAGCTCAATTTCTCAGGGATATTTGGACGCGTTGGAGAAGTATGAGCCGGTGGTGGGAATTGAAGTCCACGCTCAGCTTGCGACCAAGACGAAGGCGTTCTGCTCCTGTTCAACGAAGGAATCAAAGCTCCCGAACACTAATGTATGCCCGATATGTATGGGGCACCCAGGAACGCTTCCTGTGCTTAACAAATCGGTGGTTGATCTTGCTATCAAGGCTGGACTCGCGCTGAACTGTGACATTGCAAAGTTCTCTAAATTCGATAGAAAGAACTACTTCTACCCGGATACACCTAAGAACTACCAAATCTCACAATACGATATTCCTATTGCTGAGCACGGCTCACTCGATCTCCCAGTCAGTGGGAACACAGTGGGCATTACTCGACTTCATATGGAGGAAGACGCTGGAAAACTCACTCACATGGGTTCTGGCAGCGGCAGAATTGCAGATTCAACTCATTCGCTGGTCGATTACAATCGATCCGGTACGGCGCTCATTGAAATCGTGTCTGAGCCGGACTTGAGATCTGGCGTTCAAGCTGCTGAGTATGGCCAGGAACTGCAGAAGGTATATCCGATAGCAAGAGCAGCAGAGATCCTTGAAAGTTCCTCGTCCGAGAAAGATTCTTCACGGCTGACTATCACATCTTGTGAAACTTCTCAGGTTTTGCGATTCATTGGAGCAAGCGACTGTAACATGCAAGACGGAAGCCTCCGTCTGGATGTCAACGTTTCGATTAGGGAGAAAGGCGCATCTAAATTTGGAACCAAGATTGAGATCAAGAACTTGAATTCGTTTGGGTCTGTACAGAAGTCGATTGAGCACGAGATCGAACGACAGGCGGCAGCACTCGACGCGGGAGAGAAGCTTCAGCAGGAAACGAGGTTTTGGGATGAGAAGGGTCTAAAGACTCTGCTGATGAGAGTGAAAGAAGGCGAAGCGGATTATCGCTACTTTCCTGAACCTGACATTCCTCCGCTCAAGGTCAGCGATGAGATGCTGCAATCTGTGAAGGAGACTATCCCGGAGCTGCCAAACGAGAGGAGGACAAGGTACCAAGAAACGTATGGACTCTCAGACTACGACGCGATGCTAATGTCTGATGATAAGGAGACGTCGGATTTCTTTGAGCAGAGCGTCGATCTGGGTGGTGCGTGATTACCGCCAGATGTGATTGAGAGGCATACAATTCGGTTCTTCTTGCTCAACCGCCACCCACCCCTTGTTCTTGAAACTCTTGCCTTCGCAGGAAACCCGAAGACGGTTGCCAATCTTCTGCTCGCAGAGGTTACTCTTGCACGTAAGGATTTGAAGATGAAAACACTTTCAAGCTCGAAGCTCACACCGCAGAGCCTCGCTGATCTTGTGAAGCTGCGCGAGGACGGCTTGATTGGTAGCAAGGTCATCAAAGCTCTAGTTCCGGAGCTTGTCAAAGACGGAGGCGATCCAATAGTAATTGTTGAAGAAAGGTAAGCATCTCGAATACACAACGCACAACACCTCGGAGCAGATTCTCATCGACCTGTATTTTCGCGCCTGTGCTGTCCAATCACATTCGCATACACAGAGATCTGAAGTTCATAACAGACCCGAAGCAGATTGACGACATTCTCCAGGGAGTGCTCAACCAGGAGGCCGAGCTGGCAACCAAGTACAAAGCCGTAGGTTTTAATTCCCCTGTCCACTGCGGAACTGTATTTGAATGCTATCGAGGAACTCGTTCTGAAAGCCTGCACGTCCATTTCCAACTGGTAGGGAGAGAAAAAGCTTATGGGTCCTCTGAAAGGAAAAGTAATGGCAGCGTCACGCGGAAGAATCGAGCCGGAGCTGCTCCAGAAAAGACTTGATGAACTCCTCAGTGCCGATTCCTGAATTGACGCTTTTTCCGTCTAGCTTACTAGTCCTCCACCATTAACACATAGAACCACTTCACCCCATGCAGTCCACACATTTCCATAGCTCGCCTCTGGGACACGGCTAGACTCCACAACTCGGCAAGGACCGCCGCTGTCCATTTCGATCGATCTCCGTCTTCTGGGTTCTTTTCGTTTTTGTGGTTGATGGCTTGATTGACCCCTGGTGTTCCTAGTCTTCCTCCTTTCTGCCAAACTTGCCTATCAAGTTCTTCAACCAACTTTCGGTTCGTTGTGCTGCCGGTGTAATTTTCAGAGCAGTCACTGCGAATCGAGATGCGACTCGTTCGGTTGACAATATTGACAACATTGATACATGGATACACCGATTCGGTTTTAAACTCGGACCGTTGAAGATGCGAGCAACCATACCGTAGTAGTTGAACTGGGAGCAAACGAGGGCAACACTTCATCAACTTTTGGGATTATCCTGTCATCTCTATGGGAACACTCAGCCCGTCACTTGCTAACTCCATTTCAATTCCACTTTCTTTAGAGATCGATTTAAGTTCTTCGTTCACGTCTTGGTGAAGTCCTAGGCTGCAGGTCATTCCAACGAAGTAGGCTTTTCCCGGTCGAATCATTTTCACCTGAAACGAATTTTGACACACCAAAACAGTCAATGCATTCAGTTGTTTTAGGAAAGCCAGCTGTTTCATGAGGTGGTTGCGTGTTTTCTTTCCGGTTTCGCGAAGGAAACGAGAACAGGTGTCCTGCTGCGCGTCTACTTACAAACTCGATGGCCTCTGGCAGACTAAGGTGGGCATTGTGACCTCCTCTGTTCAACGCATCAATCACTAGAGTCGATATAGGAGACAGCGACGAGATGGTTCTCAACGTTTCCTCCGGGAAACTCGAGACATCTGATATATACACAAGCGGTTTGTCCTTTCCGAACGAGAATCCGAGAGATATGTATGTACCACCATGATAAACTGGGAACGCTTTCACTGGAATACCTGGAGAACCACGTTGCTTTTCGTTTGAGTTGACTTTCGAAGCTATGGGAAATCACGAGAGGTGGACTGTCGGAACCCACCGTGGACTTGAAATACTTCATTGTCGGAGATTACTCTCCAGTCCAGATGTGCAATACGTCTTGGGACATCAGATGCTTTCCGTTGAGGGAACAGGTAAGGGTAGGCAGATTCGCAAACGAGTTTGGTTTTGCTATTCAAGTATATGGGAGTTGCAGCTGAGAATGGTCGTTGCACGTCGCGGAGGTCATCAATGCCGCCAACAGCATCGGCATGCCCGTGGGTGAGAATTACAGCATCGATCGCGTTTACCTCATGCTTCCGAAACCACCTCAGCGCAGTTTCCCTAAAGGTTTTTCCGCAATCGACCAGAACGTTGCGGCTTCCATATTGAAGCAACAAAGAAACGTTCCCACGCCGATTCGGGGAATATACATCCCTCAGCCCCTCTTCACATACTTTACACACACCCTCGCGGTCCCTTACAATACAGTGCATCCCTGGCAACCCCGTTGAAACTCCAGTCCCCAGGAATACAGCCCGGATCCCATCTTCTTCATCCACAAACTCAGATCCCATCACCCCACACCCAAAAGGCCTCAGCCGCTCACACAATCCAAACCAGTACAGCCAAGGAAAAAACACAATGGTTAACCACAACCAATTCAAACCATAAAAAAAAGGAAAAAGAAAACCAATGATCAGGGTCCTCTGAACGCCCTTCTGCATCGGTACTAGCGACTGCTTCTTCCTCAGCTTGTCTTTGTTCCAGCGGCGCACTAAGTAACTTCAGGAGAGCCAACGGTATAAGTGACACATAAATGATCTAACAATCTGAAACCAATCATAGTACTATTGCAATATTATGGCTTAATTTATATAAAACAGTATAGTTGGAACTACTGTATCGTTTAGTACACATTTTATGAACTTCTTTTATTGTCGAAAGCGAGACGATCCACATGTCTCGTGATGTTTTTTGGGAAAAACAATCGATCAATATTTTTTTTAATGATTGAACTGAATGCAACAATCGGGTTGCTTGCAAAGCTTGAGGATGAGCGACTGAAAGTCTTTCGTTTCGCTTTAAAGTACGTTAGGCGCGGTTTGTGAATACTTTTTATGGATGAGATCTATTTGAACCGGACAGAGATCTGTGGAATTTTGGATGAGAATAGGTAGAAAGTAAGGCCAAGTAACGGACGAGCATCAGTTCGAACTATGCGCCTCTAGGTGTTTGTTCTAAATCTGATATCTGAAAAACTCGGTTTCAGCACTCTTCCCACGCGTTTTCTAGTAGCTTCTCGTGAAATGAAAGCACGTGCCCGTTAAGTTTTGCCCTGGTTGCGAAGATCTTTTCCACTTGCTGACATCTCTCCTTAGCTATGCCCTCGTGTACAGAGCTGACATGAACCCCGAGATGACTCTTGTGCATAAACTTGCCGTTACAATGTTTACAAATGAAATTTCGCTCTCCAAGACGCGCAACTGGATAGTGCGTTTTCAAATCGAACCTCATCTTGTAACCAGCTCCACGGGTCGGGCAAGTACTCAAGTGAGTTCTCGATCTGCATTAGGGGGTTCTTTCACCCGCTGATAAAAAATCATATAGCCCAGATTTGCTGCTCAGATAGGTTCAGTCGCTTGTAATGGTAAATTTAACCGTAATTGACAGCAAACGCAACCCTAGCGTTCGTGAAAATGGTCTCCATCAACCACAGAACAGTACCGCTTTCCGTACTGGGACTTTGAAGTTCGTTTCTCGAATCCATTCATAACCCGGTGAGCTCAAAGTTCCCGATGAATACTTGGAAGGTTTGGCGAACGTTGTTGACCAAAAAGACACGTTCAAATCCTAGCCTTCTTTTTGTCCCCGTCCACGCATGTAGCCTTTCATCTGATCCCGGAGAACACATCACTATCCTCACTTTTCTTTGCGAGTAGGAGCACGGGGGAGTTTCCTCTCCGTCCTACGAAGATGATAAAAAGTGTCTTGGAGCGGATAGCAAGAAGACAACGGAAGATTCCGTATTGGTGTGCACCTAATCCATCAGAAAGGTTCTCGGGCGCTCGGGCTCCTTCTATGTTTATCATGAGCTCTCCATGGTACTAAATTCAATATTTCTCTAAGAAACAGCAGATTGGGTCACCACCGTCAGGGTACTTGTCTCCAAGCACGTCAAAGATCACAACAACTCCGCAACAAAAAGGCCGATGATTAGTACAATAATTACAGTACATTTTACTACACCAATTCTAACGTACTATCAAATACTTAAAATATTCACAAGGATTACATTGGCAGTATTCAATTGGTGAGAATAGTTCGTTCTTGAAGTATTCTTTTCAATTTAAGTACACGCGCGGCACTGTGCAGGACGGTTTCTGTAAACTTTTCGGGTGTTCCACATTTGCGTGCTTGCGCACTAGGGCCAATCCATTCGTACGTGTACGGTACAAACTATTGGTGCTGATCAGCGTACACCCCAAGCAACCTACACGCATATGATGCGCTAAAGCCCAGCTATAGGATTATTATGGCCAAAGCGGACGTAGGGATCTTCTTACGCTCGACCTGCGGAACGAACCTTATCGATCGCTGGGTTAATGCTCAGTCGCGCGAAAAACGGGAATAGTAGGGCCAAGACGAGGGTCTTCTTATTCCAAAACTTGTTATCGCTTCTGTACAGTGCTCTAGCATCGGCGAAAACTCCATACCTGGTAGTTGTCAGGGTTGTCATCTCGCCGTTGTCAAGGAACTGCGAAAACGCGTCCTACGGAACCAAGAGAAAAGTTCAATTGCTTCATAGCACAGCTCAGGAGATGCACGCTTGCTTTGGTTTCATACCTTGGTACCATCCCACCGGATAGTGCCGCTCCTATGCACCCCATAGCCGATCACCGAACCCTCCTCTTGGAGGGCTTGCTGTGCTTTCGTAAACATAAGCTGGTCAACTGTGTAGCTGTCAGTCTTAATCCACATTTCGTCCAGCAGCACCTCTGTATAGGCATGCTCAACATATTGGGTTCCAGTGTTTAGGACCCCTCTTAAAATATCCGAAGAAATATCCACGAACACCATCCTCGCGGGTATGCCTGAACTTCTGAGCGCACTCGTGAACAGCGCGGCCTTGGTTATGCAGAAGCCTCTGCGGTTTTTCAATGTCTCAGAGGCCTTCTCATCATAGAAGCCACCCGTGAACCCGAACGTAACCTCGTCTCGAACAGCGTCGTGAATCAAAACAGCCTTTTCACGATCCGATTTCGCGTTTACAGCTACCCTCTGCGCGAATTCTCTGATCAGCCTGCTGTCCACGTCGAGAAGCTCCGAACGTTGCAAGTAGACCTCATGCACATCTTCTACTGAATTCATCCCAGAGACTACAAAACTCCCAAAACCAAAGACCTAGCCTCTTTCTCACAGACGGAATATAATTCTGCCCTCGGAATCCATGCAAAAGGTTTTTCACTTCCACCCTAACCTCAACTAGACAGATGGGCCCGAAGTAAACCTCGCCATTATCATCGCGTCCTATCCCATTCATCTGAGAATGTCTTCCTCATCGATTTTCCGACAGCTGCGGATCAATTAAATTATTTTCTAAATTCAATATTATTGGGGAAACTTTTCATTGTAAGTGAAATTCCGTTACCGTTCCGTTTGCTGTTGGACATTGAAGCTGTGATGATGTGGTCGTGAAGTTCTAGGTGACTGGACACTGTTCATGTTCTCTCAGGTTAAGAATGGCTATGAAAGTTTGCTCAACACAAAAACCAATCGAGATGGAAAGACAGTCAGATTATCTACGGAACTTTCGACTAGCTTTTTGCACGGTGTTGAATTTTCAGTGCTTAGGCTTCAACTTCGATATGAGAATCAGGGCCCGTGGGTTGGGCGGGGAACTCCCAGTCAAAAGTTCTGGTCAAGAGCTGTCTTTCGGTGTGCGTCTTGGTTGTTTTATTCTCGAAACGTTGAAATGGCTCGTTGCTCGACCACGCAAAACCCGGGGGCTTGTGGGATGGGTTGGCATCCATGGGCGACTCAGACGGGGGTAGTGCTAATAATATAGTGTGATTTTAATCGTTTCGCGTTTTACAGCATCAATTTTCAGCTAGCTCTCGAAGTTCCGTCGTCTCCTTATTGTGCCCGCTGTTTGTCACGTAAAAAGTTCGGATCTAGCGGGCATTAAATCATCGAAAAACCCTTGCTGCCGGCATTCTACGTAGTTTTTCCAAGTACGCTGATAGCTAAAGTATCGCGTGTAAGGGGCACAGCCAGTTCAGCCTCTTACCAGCCGTACCAAACACAAACAGATCCCCTAATCTTGCACGAGGTTTCATCAAACACGCCAAAATTGCTGAGCACGCGTATTGAGGAAGTTCTCAAATTTGATACGTTTTGCGTTTCACGCCGTGCTGTGTATTGTACGATGCTTCTTCAAATCTGATCTCTGGAAGAACTTCTTACCACATTCTTCACAGCCATGTATTCTCTGCTTCTCATGAACTGCCAGTACGTGTCTGTTAAGCTTCGCCTTAGTTGCGAAGCCCTTTCCGCACTGCTGACACTTTTCTTCGGCAATACCCTCATGCACAGAACTGATGTGAACTCGAAGGTGACTCTTGTGTATGAACTTGTTGCCGCAGTACTCGCAGGCAAATTTTCGTTCTCCAAGGTGCACAGTTCGATAATGTCTTTGCATCTCATATTTTCTCCTAAAAGCTGCTCCACAGATGGGGCATTGATCACTGCTAGAACCTCGGAAATCACTACTAACCTCTTCTGTGTTCAATAGGTTCGGTTCCGTCTTACTCTCGTCATTGTCGCTAATTTGCTCTATAAAAAAGTCCTTTCCTGAATCGTCGTTGAGGAAAAACAGCTGATCCTCGTTCAACCCAATTTCGTAATCCGGAAGTGCTAGTTGTCTATAATTTGTCTTCGAATAGTACTCGAAAGCCAGCGCCTCCCTAGCCCTTTCCAGAGATTCTCCTTCAACAACGAAACTGTAGTCCTTTCCGAACTGAGACATTGAGGTTCGCCGCCCACTAGCCATGCCCGACTTAATCACTCGGGAAATGCTGAACCTTCCACTGAACACGTGGGAGGAAAATGCTGCCAATTCCTCCGTCCAAAAAGTGAGGTCATATGGATTATCTCCGCTCTCAATTGATTGGATTTTCACTTTTGCAAATTCCTCGGCGATGTCTAGAGACAATCTGCTCTTGAAGCTCGGTGGGCACTCACAAATCTGAAGGCCCCTTGCAAAACAGAAGTCGCACATTTTCTTCTCAAATATGTCCGCCGCTGAGATGGTTTCACTAGGACGTCTTAAATTGAACACTGCGTTGCTCGTGATTAAATCTCCCTCGCTTGTAACAGTTAACCTGGTCAAACTTGCGGCTTCAGAGACTGTCTCGACCCCACCAATGTAAACATTCATCTCTGAGCCCCTGCAGTCGATACAGAACCTAACATTCTCAGCACATCCGATCTCGTGCGGGTCAAAATTTCCCAAAACTGTCCCATAAACTACCCCGTCATAAGATTCCTGCGGACAGTAAAGATTCGCTCCTTTCCAATTTTTGGTAGCTGTATTCAACATATCTCCCATGGCCACTCCATCGATATCCTGGCTCTGCAGCATGACAGACTCGCTGAAGATCAGCGGGGCTGAAGAGTTCCACTCAAACAGTAGCCATTTTCTCATCCGCTCCTCGGGGACAATGCTCAGAGGCGTCCCCGCAACCGGAGTCGCCTGCGCCGGTATGTGCTCCGTCTCTAACTTTCGAGCGTAAGTCGCCATAGCAGACTCCTCAAAAAACACTCAAAAGCCTCACTAATCCCCTCCCCCCATCCTCAAACCCAGGCGGGCACCCCAATGTCCACTTTTTTGAACTGTCCTACTCAAAAAAAAACCAGAAACCCAACCCGTCCCAACCTTAAAAAGCAAAAACAATTAATTAATACCTTCCAGTCCTTGCTTCACGCTCCTATGAAACATTTCTACTTCTCTCTCTACTCTTCCCTCTCTCTCTCTCCCCCTCCCTTTCCAAACTTCACCTACCAACCAAACTCAATGGGCGCTCACCCTCCTTCCTCATCCACAACCTCCACAATCTACCCTTGACGAGAAACTCTCATTAAAAAAAATTTGTACCTTCCAGCATCAAAACAAATCCCCATTTTTCTTCCCCAAAACAAATAAGAATTTTCGGACCTAGCCAAAAAAAAAAGGAAGGTTTCCCTCCAACCCCCTAATTAATTCCCCTTAGACGAATCAGTACTGAAAAAGAAAGAAAATCAAAAATATCAGGACAGACTGTCTAACAAAAGTAATTTTTCAAAAAAAGGGGTTAAGGTTTCTATCATATTAATTGCACCGAAAGAACCTTCGCTCTTACAGTTTGTTTTCTGTGTGTTTTTGCCCCTTTTTTTTTCTTTTATTGTCTTTTACTCTTCTTTTTTTTTTTTTTGCTTTCCCGGTCTCCTTGTCTTGATCTAGATATATTTGTGTTTACCTTGGAAAGATATATTAGTATTACGAGAACTTTTACGCAATATTGTACCTGATTTTCGATTTACGAGTCTAAATAAAGAAATTAAGACAAAGAATAGGGTTTTTTTTTGGTACTCAGCATTGTTTGTTGCTCGTAACGCCTTGGGGTTTTTACATGACAGCACTGTTTTCGCGAGTGTCAGAGGTGCGAACCGCTTTTAAAAGAGGCGTTTCATTTTAGGCTAAGATGATTGGTTGGAATCCCGCGGACGGGATGATCGATTCTCGTGATAGAAATGCTGTGCAGAATCTTTCCGGGCATTGTATGCTGGTTTCAAAAGAATTTCGACGTTTGAGTGGGTGCGTGTGCGATGGCCTCCCGATGAGAGCACATGAAGCGTTTACGATTTTTTGTAATTTTGGACATCGAGCTAAAAAGCGCTCGAGCAGATGGCAGAGTATTTTGGCATCCTGTGTCGTGTGGAATTCTGGTTTCGCTATCATTGGGTGAGAACTGGCCTTGTTCCGTCCGGCGGTGAATCTCATGTCCTTTGGGAGCAGTAATACATTGTTGGATGACCTAAAGTCTATCGACTAGCAGCGTGATTCATAAAGCTCGCGGGCTGGGAAGACAGCAACTAACGCACGCGGTCGGGTGGTTACACGTATTCTTTGCGAGGAATAAAGAAGCGGGGGGGAGAACGGACATATGGGTGCGTTCACAAAACAGGCCAAAAATAATGAATTGCTTTGATTCCAACTACTGACGCGATAACGGGCAATGATGTCGCTGAGGGTTTGTGACGTGACGTCGAATCACCCGGACTCCACACTGCCCGACGCGCGTTCGCTGCTACCTCTGGCCAATCAGCTCCACACCGTTATGACACTCATCCGTGATACTCCTCCTGCCCCTAGTCCATCGCGTTTGACGTGTCTTTTGAACTGGTCTTCTCTTCAGACGAGTCCCGACGATGCTACTGTGTCGAGAGTTCATGAAGCTTCGGGCCTGCGATGATCTCCTTTTCCATAGACTTTTCAACTGCTTTCGACAAAAATCAGCTCCAAGAAGCGGGAGTCATCGAATGAACCAGCTGCACATCTCAGCCGGCGCCCCCCCCCCCCGCGCTTACAGACCTGATGAGCTGTGAGCTCCCATCAAGTCGGTTACTTCTGATCCGCAACCTGCTAAGAATAACTGCATCAAAGAACCCTGCCGGAAAATGTGAGCTCCTATGCGTAAACCTCTAGACAGAGCATAAATAGCGGAAGCGCTGTGTTGACCTCGTAGTTGACGAGTTCTTGTCAGCGATCTTCAAAACATGTAGACCTTGCACAGCACAGTTCCCCCTTGTCTCCAAAATGCTGCCGGAGAGCGGTTAGCCGACGCCTCCTATGTATTCACCAACTTCGAAGTGTGCGTCTTTAGGTGCTTCTTCACGTCCGATCTCTGGAAAAACTTTTTCCCGCAGACTTCACACCCATGGGACCGTTTCTTCTCGTGAACTGCGGAAACGTGCCGATTGAGCTTGGCCTTGGTTGCAAATCCCTTCCCGCATGACGGACAAAATGCTTCAGATACCCCGATATGCACTGAGACGACGTGGGTGCGAAGATGCGTCTTGTGGATGAACTTTTTGTCGCAATACTCGCAAGAGAATCCTCGTTCACCAAGATGTACTGTTCGGAAATGCCTTGTCATCTCATATTTTCTTTTGAAGGCTGACGTGCATGCCGGACAGAGGAAGTTGCGCACCTCCTTCCCAGGTTCATTGGCGGGTACGGGACCGGTCTCATCCTCTCCGCTAACAGCTTCGAACTCATGTTGTAATTCGTCAATTACGACGCCGTTGGAAATTTGTTCGTCAGAATCCAGAACCGACCACGACTCAGAATCTGGAAATGTCAGGTGCTTGTAATCCATGTTTGAGTAGTGCAAGAATGCAAACGCCTCTCGAGCTGTATCTACCACGTCTCCATAGCCATGAAAAGCGTACTCCTTCCTGTACTGCGTCATCATCGTACGAAATCCTTCGTTTCCCCAGCTACTCTTCAAGACCTTAGAAATGTTGAAGTTCCCAGCAAAAACCTTGTCCGTGTAAGTGCCGAGCTCTTGGGTCCAGAACACGCTTTCTGAAGAATCTTGCTCCATAGAAATTCTCACTGCCTCAAAGGAGCCCACTAAATCATCTTCTGTCAAACTCTTGAGCGCTGAGGAACATTCGCAAACTGGCGATCCCCGAGATTCGCAAAAATCGCAAACTTTCTTGTCATACATATCGGTTGCTGTCAGAGCCATGGATGAGTTCTTTACCGAAAAGGTTGTATTGGACGTGATCAGGTCCCCATCTTCAGTAATAACCAACTTTGAAAGGCTGCCCATTCCATTCGTGTCGTCAGTACCGCCAATGAAGATTACCAGCTCATTACCTCTGCAGTCGAAGCAGAACCTAGTTCTTGTTCCTTGATTCGCAAGCATCGCGTTCGAATCCATCTGGCCCAATACCGTCCCGTAGACAACGCCGTCATGCTTTTCTTGCGGAACGTACAAATTGGAACCGTACCAGTCTTGAATGATCGGGTTCAATCCTGGATTCTCTGGTGGCTCAGAATTTAGGTTCTGGAACAAAATCGACTGGCTGAACTGCAAAGAATTCGAGGATTCTACCTCAAAAAGCAGCCACGCTTTCATGCTCTCATCAGGTACCAACCCGAGGACGGATTCACTCTCACTCGCCCTAAGCGAGTCCGACGAAGACCCAATACCCTCCTCATCTAGCACCTCCATTTACCCTTACTACACCCAAAACCCCAGACCAACCTTGAAACACCACCTCGGACACAGTCACACACACACAAAAAATACAACCTCCTTCTTAACCTGTCCAACGTATTTCGCCAAACATTTGGCGACTCCTACGAACCTCCTCGCATACTACAGGACACACAACTCATCCATTGTCTTATTATTCTTATCCTTCTTCCGCACACAATACCCTCCTCATCTAGCACCTCCATTTACCCTTACTACACCCAAAAACCCAGACCAACCTTGAAACACCAATACAATCCAACTTGTTCATCCACACCAGCCCCACCTTTACCCGTAGATACGTTTCCGCCCACCCCCTGTAAATATATTACAAATTTTCTCCGAATTCGATATTTCCGTGCACTTCCGCAAAATCCCCACAAGTATTCTCTCCCTTAGTACGTTTGATGCTCTAGGCTCTTGCACGGTACGCATTCTCGAAGGAGAATGTCACACAGAACCTGGTTATAAGAAACAGCTGGTTATGACTATGAAGACATAAGAGACATATCGTAGCTTAAAGGTCCCATTGAGTTCTCAATCGAAGGTTGGAAAGACATGCACCCAGTGCTTCCCCATGAACTGACTGACAAATCCCACCCGAAAAGAGGCCAGTCCCTCTGGTGGTTTTTGTTTGGTGATTGTTTTTAGTACATTTTTGGGTCTCTTCCGAGTGGAGGGAGAAAAAAGCAGATACTGCCCGTTGGCCGACTCATGCAGATGGGTGTGCGCAAGCAGTGAGGAGGAGGAATTACCCTGCCATTATGCGGGATTTTTGACGCATTTGAGCTCAATTTGGGTACTTTATAGTGCGATATTCAGAATCTAGGCAATCGCGAGTGAGCTTGCATCATCTTCGTGGGAATGGACGTGATACGGTTCTCCGTGCTTTGCATCTAGAAATACGGCCAGGTGGAAGTCAAGATCGGTCCAACAATCATGAAGGTAAGCTCTACTTTATAAATAGTCAGAGAGAATCCCTCGCTCGCCTCTCCACGCGCGGCCTCCAGTTGAGCTGCAGGACAACTTGGCGTTGCATTATTCACGTCAGGTCCCTCACTGTGTAAAACCTCCACAGGCACTCTGACCTCACTTCTCTCTACTGAAATGCGTGCTAATATTGAACCCTAATATGAATACGGAGAAGCGGTTACTCCGCAAGAAAAACGCAAAAACCCAACACTACACTCTGCGCGTGACTACTAAGCCATTCGACAATGACGATGCGGTCTATTTGATCTGTTACGTCACTCTCGAGTGCGAACTACTCGAACCACCATGCGTGACAACATGCTTCTTCAGGTCAGACCGCTGGAAAAATTCCTTGCCGCACTCCTCGCACCGATGTAGTCTTCGCTTTTCATGAACGGCGAGCACGTGTCTATTCAGTTTCGCCCGAGTCGCAAATCCCTTTCCGCATTCCTTACACACGGCGTGAGAAACTCCATGGTGCACGGAGCTAGTGTGGTCCCGCAGGTGGGTCTTGTGAATGAACTTCTTGCTACAGAACTCGCACGTAAAGCCTCGCTCCCCCAAGTGCACAGTTCGATAATGTCTCTTCATCTCGTACTTCCTCATAAATATACCGCCGCACAGAGGGCATTGATTGTCTCGAGTCGGTGTGTCGGCCGTCTTCGGTGAACTTACTCCGTCGGCCGTCTTCGGTGTACTTACTCCGTCGGCAGTCTTCGGTGTACTTACTCCGTCGCCCTCGCTGGGAGGATCAATTTCCTCCACTTGCTCAAACACACGCTTACGGGATTCCTGCACAGCCTTCTGGATTGTCTGAATCTCTTCGAACTGGTTGTGTGAGTCTGGCGCCAAAAGCATTCGGCAGCTAACCTTCGAATGATGGCTACAAGCGAATGCCCTCTTGGCCGCCTCAATTTGCTCTCCACTTGCTAACATCGCATACCGCTTTGCGAACTGAGAAGTTGTACTACTTTGCATGTTAGTCTTCAAATCTGAGTAAAAAGATTTCGACACGTAGTACACCCCTGATTTAGCACGGCAAGTGAAGTCTGCTAACTCCGGCGTGAAAAAAACAGTGGTCAGGCCGGTGGCACGCTGCTCTGCCATCTGTCTATCAAATGACTGTCTCACAATCTGATAATCTTCCTTAATGTTCATTTTAGACCGCATCTTGAAGCTTGACGGACACTGACAAATTCGCTCTCCACGTGCACAACAAAAGTCACACACCTTTTTGTCCACAACCGTCATCGTTGACAAAATATAAGATGGTTGCTTTACGTCAAAGGTCACTGTGGATGTCATGATGTCCCCGTCATCACTCAGATAACTCTTCGAAAGCCACCCACGACCAGAATTGTCGTCAACGCCACCAAAGTGCACCATCCAGGTAGGGCTTTTACAATCAAAAGCAAACCTCATTCTCGTCGCCTTTTCAACTACGCGGCTCTCTGCATCCATTCTTCCGAGGACGGTGCCATAAATAATCCCATCACGGAACTCTTGCGGGCAGTACAAAAGGCTTCCTAGCCATTCATCGGGAACAGTATCCGGTACATCACCTTCATTAGCTTGAGCGTCTAAAGACATCCACATAGCTGACTGCTCGATACACAAAGGTGTTGAAGAATCCACCTCGAAAAGAAGCCACGACTTCATCATTTCGTGCGGGATCAGACTGTAAGGCGCGACCGCATTACCATCATCCGACCGCAGCGTATCCCACGAAGAAGAACTCGGTTCTGAACGAACGGCAAACATCGTCAGCAGCTCAAGTCTTTAAAAACTTCTGCTGCAACAATTCTGAA
The DNA here is from genome assembly GCA_029953675.1 of Rhodosorus marinus. Taxonomy (NCBI): domain Eukaryota; phylum Rhodophyta; class Stylonematophyceae; order Stylonematales; family Stylonemataceae; genus Rhodosorus; species Rhodosorus marinus. Next base: position 3,065,032 of record JAMWBK010000002.1, read on the forward strand.
ACACCTTTCCCAACCGCTCCAGCTTACACGGCACGCAAAACCGACCAACAACCAACCAATGAAAATGGATCCCACTCTAACACCCTAGCCTCACCTTCTTCCTTTCCCCCTCCCTCCCCCTACCCCCAGCCCCCCTCCCCCGGGCTTCCCCTCTTCACAAACCAAAGTACCCACAACAACAAAAACGAAACGAGTAAACGCCTCGTCGCAAAAAATGGCCCAAACCCCCCGCTAACCAAAACAGACTATTAGCCAAGACCTCCTCAACATCTCCATACCTTAACAACCGCCACCTCCTCGATAACCACCCAAAGTCCAACCTTTCTCCCTCCCTCTTACCACAGTACCAAAGTACCAAAGTACCAAAAGTACGGGGGTCTCTTTAGCCCCGGAAAAAAAAAATGCGCACCACTCCCCTTCTTTCCAACCTCGTAACCGCTCCACTCCCCTTCTTTCCAACCTCGTAACCGCTCCACTCCCCTTCTTTCCAACCTCGTAACCGCTCCACTCCCCTTCTTGCCAACCTAATAAGCGCTCCACTGCCTCAAAATCTCCTCCCCCCGCCCCTTCTTTCATCGCCTTTCCATATGATATGGATATGCGCGTATCCCGTTTCAGCAGTGAGGCCTCGTCTTTTCATTATTTTCTTAAATATATTGAGCTTACTTTTATCCCCATCTAGTTTCCGGGCTATATTGAAAATACGATTCTTTTTGGAACGGGCTGCTACGATTGCGCTGATTGGCGGAGGTAAGCTATTCATGGGGCAATGGCCGTTCAGCGGAACCTAAAAACATTTATTTTAGAGTGTAGGCGATATTATTTTAAGTCTGCGCGGGGTGCTCTGTGCTTCACGGTAATTGCTGAATTACCAATGTTTATTGGGGGAATATTTGGTGCGAGAACCCAAACTCGGCTTGTTCTTAGTGAGACGTCGATCTAAAACTAAGGTTAAATCATCCTTAAGTAGAAAAGACACCTAAAAATGGGGGCTAGAATAAGAACCCAACGAAATTGCGCCAACGAACGGGCGAGATATTGGGGACTTTGCTGTCGGTAATCAACGAGAAAAAAGTTGATATTTAGGTTTGGCGGAAGAATAGGAAACAAAAAAAAATATCAAAGGAACCCCCAAAGTAGTCCACGAAGAAACAAGAAAAAAAAAGAAGCCCTGTGTACAAATGGAAAGGGTAGGTTTTCACCTGACGTGCAAACACTACGGGTCGAACAATACATATAAATTATAAATATAATATCTGACCGTATTTATGGTCAAAATTATGGATTTTTTACGTCCATGTCGAATTCTCAAAATTCGAGAGCAGCTGACCGGTGTCCGACCTGTCGTCCCGGATGGACATTCTTCCACTGGTCGAGTCGGAAAGTCGGCCCAAATATTCAATTGTTTTTTTTCGTTAGAATCAATATGGAAAGAGTAATTTTTGGTCGTGACCGAAGAAAGGCAATTTTATGCAATATGTATAGAGGGGGGTTGGTCAGCTCATCAACTCATATCTAGACACAGCCCCTTGCCCCCCCACAAAAAAGTGATTTTTTCCTCCAAAAGCCTAAAACAAAGGCAATTGGATCCTCGTAGGGCAATCCACAAAATCTCAACTCTTTGCCAGTCAATTTCGTACTCGTTCGTATACATCGATACTATTGGCAGAAACCTACTCAATTCATAAGCCAGACCGGCGTGCGCTAGCTTTCAGTACGTAACAATGATCCCTTAAATTTTCAATTAATTCAAGCGTGAAGATATTGAATACACAAATATAAGAGAGCTATCCTGTGTAAATCAAAATAGAATAGAATAAGACTATAAAATATACTGGACTAAGGGCCACGGTATTTTTAGTGGCTATAGGTACAGCTGTATTGTTTTTATTGGACTAATATGGAATATATTTCACTTGAATTATGAGGGGTTTGTTTAGGTTTCCAAAGCCAGTCTGCAGGCTCTTACACTTAGTTGTTCTTTCTTTTCGTTGGCTAAGTGACTTTTTTTTTTTTTTTTTTCCAGTGGTCTCATATTTCCCCCTCGCTGGCTGTGGGTCTTGCAAAGATGAACAACCGCTGGAAGAGTACACACTGGACTTGGGAGGTAGCCAACAAATTCGGGAACCAAGCCTAAGAAACCAACAAAGGGATGAAATCAAGCAGCTTTTGTGCCTCGGAAGAACTAAACGTATGCAAGGTAATGGCTGGCAGTGGAAACCTTATGCCTCCCCTCAAGTTTAAGCTTGGCGGAGTCCTCCAATGACACGTGGAGAGGCAACTCTTGCAACCCAAGAGTTGCCTCGTAGCCATTGAGAGTGCCAGTAGCGTTTAGTGTTTACCGATTAGTTAGTAGTCACACGTTTGTGACTCACCTTTCCCTCTCGTAGGCACCCACCCGGAGTTGTTGGTTTTCCAGCAAACCAAAGACACTGCTACACCAGGGGTTTACGGCGCTACCATACAGATGATATGCCGATCAGAATGGATGCCAACAAAGACAAGCTGCTCTCTGACAGTCTGAGCGGAGTTCGCTCAGTTTATGAAGGGTACATGCCTTTGGTTTCGATTCCCCAAGAGTTTTTGATAGGCATTTCCAAGAAATCTTGCAGCCCAAGAAGACTTCAGCATGGGAATCCGAGTAGTTGTATTCTAATTTGGAAGCGTTTATCAAAGCATTTGTCACGCGCTTACTTTTTCCGCTCGGAAAATCATTCCTCTAGCCAGGGTTCTAGCTGTTTGCTACTACTTGGCAGTTTTGCAAGACATTTGGTGAACATAAGAGGAGGTCGGTTTTTATGCTTGAATCATGGGGTCGGAGAAGGTCCCTATTTTCTTCATGTTTTTCTTTGGGAAATGAGGAACCTAACGGATCTGCGTAAGTTGTTGGGGACGATCTAGATGTTGATTAGCACAGGGGCTCCTCACACAGCTCAAATGTGGTGGGTTCGAATAAAGGAATAAATGGGGGGAGTCTACGGCGCTTATGCACCTGGTTTCGTCAACTCTAGAAACGATGTGCGTCTGTGCGTCGTTTGTGCAACTGTTTTTCCTGGAATTATGGTTTTCTTCACACTCTGTGCTCTCCAATTGACTCGCTGTTGCAACTGAAGTTGTTTGCTTGGTCGAACGACGCTTCGTTGCTTTTCTTTGAAGGCCTCGGTTTGCGCGATAAATGCGCTGGATTTACTTCTTGATGTTGCCATCTTGATTTCGCGCTCTCCTCTGTTTGGTGCTTAACTGCGTAGGCTTGTGATTCTGTTTCTTCTGTCTCATCGCTTCTGAGAGCGACCAATCCGTTGCCTCTCCATAAGGTCCAGTTCAGGTCTGCCTTGGTGAAGACCCACAATCTGCATACATGGAGGAGGAAAGTTGGTACGGTCTGGCAGATTGTGGTCTCCAGCAAACCCTCTCGAATGTCTGTGATGGATCTGGTCCATTAAAAGCTTAACTTCCTCGATCGGCGAGATGTCCTGCTGCAGTTGCTTCACTCCCCCGCCTTTCACTAGGTTTAGCTGTGGGAGGCGTCCGCATCTCTCCCCATTAAGCCCGTCAAGGCGCCATGTTACAAGAGTTGGCCGCCCGGCTTACTCTCTCCATAGTTCATACGAAGCCACATCATCCGAGACTTTTGACTGTCAGGCTCAAGCGCGGAGATGGTTGTAGAGTTCTAACAGAGTGTGCATCGCTCGATGGCGTTGTACGATTTCCATCGCGACGTAGAGCTCTAAACCACAGCATGCTCTGGAGGTCCACGCGCCTCTGCACCGCAAATTGGGTACGCTGAGGCTTCTCTTGATTCAATTATCTGCGTTTGCTATGCACCCCTTACTGTCTACTGATAATCTCGACTGGGAAATAGCGTCTCCAGTCGGTGGGGGGATGTGATCCACGATCCGTATGCCGTGCACAGGTCAGTATCCCCTGCTCAATGACAACTAGTCCCCATGAGCGTGTTCCTACTACTACCTACTCCCAGGGGGGGGGGCAGGCGCTTAACCAAAACCCGCCATCTGTAGAATTTACGTGACGAGCCGCTCTCCAATCATGCCATTCAACTAGAAGTATTTGATGATGATTTAGTGAGAGGCAAACAAACCCGAAGAAGCTCGCTCTATGACAACACTCCACAGTACCTCACAGCACCAAAAAGAAGCACTGATCACTCCTGAATCCAGTTTTATCCAAACCAGAAAATAGATGATATTTTAATTAAATTCAAACTATATAGAATTCACTCTCAATTCGAAAATCGGGGTTTGTAAATTATACTTATTTCTGAAAGGGGATTGGCTGGGATCGTCTTGTGCTTCAGGATGAGTGTCTCTTAATTGGAATTGTTCCGTTGGAGTGGTTGGGCAAAGGATATTTGAAGGCCTCGGATATGGGGGTGCGGAGTGGGACTTCTGAAGGGATGCGAGGATAGCGAAGAAATTCTTTAGACGATCAAACATGACTAACATAGCTGAAGTAGATGGTAGGTTTCTCTCTTGTGTTTTTTTTTGTATATGTTTGGTGTTTTGGCGCTCACCTAGGCTTCTTGTTTTGCTTATACTCTTCTTCAGGATTTTTGAAAGCGGCGGGACTCCCTTCGGAGGAACAGCTGGATTCCTTTCGGAGAAGCAAGCTCGAGATTTCGAGTAAGAAGCGCTCTAGACCAGCACTACCGACGGTGAATGACAAATTTAGGAAGCATCCTGGGAAGCACGATGTTGTCATCTCGCCGACTAAGGAGGAGTTTCTACAGGCTATGGAGTACCTGAACTCGTCTGACGATAGAATTTTGTCCGGCGGTAGAATATTTTTCAACTGTCCCCATCCCAACCAGACGTATCGAATCTACCTTGACGATTTGGTCTTGATTAACAACAAGGCCTGGCCCGACAAACGGAATTGGAACCAGAAGTTTTCAATAGTTGCCCCACACGCGAACGTGACCTTTCTTCCTACCGAGAGGTATGCCCCGAAGTGCAGGGGGCTGTTCCGAGCAAACCACGCTGCCGATGTATATATATATGGGTTAACGTTTATGAACGCATCCGTCAGTTCCGACGCCTGCGCACGTGAGGAATACGGATCCAAATGGCACACAATGTCAGTTGAAGATCGAAAGACGGCTGTTGCTCAGTACGGCGGGGCAGCATACCAGCAACGAAAGGGCCCGCGAAATGGTCTTCCTATAACCTTTCATCGCACTGCTTTTCTGAACAATCATGTTACCTCGTCCGAAGCCCGTGGAGGCGGTGCCATCAACACGCTCGGCACACACATTGAGGTCTGGGATTCCATCTTCGTTGGCAACAGTGGTGCCGCTGGAGGAGCAATCGCTGGGAAGCAGATAAAGTTGTACTTATTTTCTTCCAACTTCATTGGAAACTGGTCAACCGGGGGCCGAGATTCCCACCAGCTGGTTGCGAACGGCGGCGCTCTCCGCTGTGATGGCATCAAACTCGGGCATCTCTGTGGCTGCTATTTTCGGGAGAACTTCATCAAACCTGTTGAGAGGATGAAGGGGACTGCCGCTACTCTGTACGGTGCGCAACAGCCTGAGGGAGATATCCTTGTCGAACACTGTCGATTCCATCTAAACGGGACCACCGGCAGCAGAGAAACAGAATGCATCCTTAACCTGGTTGGGAACATGAACATTATAGTTAGAGACACAGTCTTTGATGAGAACCGTGTTGGCAGCGACAAACCAAACAAGGCTGTGGTAGTTGCGTTCGTCGCGGGAGGGTTTAATATCAACTTCCACGGTGTCAATTTCGTGGGGAACCAATACCAGGCGGGCTATTCTGGAAAGAGTATCAGACTCAAAAGAAAAGACTCGGGAGGCCACTGCAGCGTGACCAACTGCTTTGAGGATCGAAAACCCATTGAAGGGCTCGGTTTCGCGAAGTGAAAGGCGTCAAGGAGACGTTGTCGCTGAGTTTTGAAGCTTCTGCAGGAGAGTCTCAGCGTAAGTTTCAAGATAGATCGAACCAGTTATCATCTCGGAGCCTCCCTATCGGTTTTGAAACGAGCGGGTTAGTGGCCTATTGAAGTAGCGCAAATTGAGCGTTGAGAATGTCTCGAAGAGCATCTTAAAAAAAAAAAAAGGATGCCTAAACGGGAGGGCGATTCTTGGTTCATCTCAGAGTGAGATGCCAAAACTGGGAAACCCTGTTGAGCTTGAGAGTTTTGAAATACTGCATGTATACCACCAAACGATGTTCCAGAAGGCCTCAGAACGGCAGAGCACTGTCACATGTTCTACTGGAATTAGGAAGTGGTTGTCGTTGAACCTGGATTCGCACAGTATCCCTTTGTCACTTGTTCTGTACGGCTGTCGTCGGCTGGCTCGACCGTTGAGGAAGGGTCCCACAGCACAATTTGGAATTTTCAAGGAAGGTGCGTCCACAGAGGCAGTGGCGATTGTTGTAAAGACCACCCCCACACACACAATGAGCAGCACATTCACAATGGCTTGGTAGCACTGCTATGTTTAACTATCTTCGTGTCAGACCAACTTCAGCGAAACACCAACTGCTCCCTTCTGATGGCGTCGATACAGACTTTTGGAACCGACAAAACAGAAACTTTATTGAATAGTAGAAATAAATCAATCGACAATTTCCTTCCCAAGCACGAAGCTTCAGGGGCGAAGGGGGATCCACAATATATTGAATAATCGATATAAATAAACCACATTAGCTCGATACATAGCCAATAACCCAGCTGACAGTCCTTCCATTGAATAATAGGAGTAAATTAATCACAGTTTGCACAAATGTAGAAGATCATATAAACTCAACCGAACTCTAAATAATGGAAATAAATAAATTAAGGCCCTGGTGCGTTGGCAACGGCCAGACCTTGGAGAGTGGAATATTAAATAATGGAAACAAATTAATTACAGATTGGGAACCATGAAATGAGGAATGCACGGCTAATTAGACTGATTATTGGAATTTTTTTACTCCGACTAGATGACTTAAGGAATTTTGATCGGGCGGGGGGAAGGAGATGTGTTTCTGGTTTGGCAATATTTTTGTTATTGCATGGATTGGATCCTTTTGGGAGGGGGTGGGGGGAGAAAGGTAGCAACCGGAGTGGGGAAGACATATGAATTGTGAATATTGAACAGGATCATTTGGGAAAGTAAAAGGTTTCGGGGGTGGAGAGAGGTTATTTGGTTGACATGTGAGTGCCTGTTTATGGTTTTGTTCTGTTTTGGGTGATGTGATGGCGTGGAAGGGAGAGTCGGATGGAAGAATGCGGTCTGAAGGGGTGATCGGATTTGTTTCTGGAGCTGGAAAGAGCTTTTTGGGGACAGCAAGCCGGGTTGTTAGGAGTAGATCGAGGGGTAGGGGATTGTCGTGTTCCTTGTCGGAGCCTTTTGTTCGGAGCGGGAGTGCTTTCGATTACCCGAGAATCGTTACTTTGAGCACCAGCGTGAATGACTGGGTTGTACAGCGCGGGCTCCCATCGGAGCGACCGGACATTTTGGGCTTATGCACTTGGTTCGTTGTCTTGTACTTTGGATTCTCGGATAAGATCCGCCTTGGTACGGCTCTGAGGAAAATGATGGCAGAGTCCCTAGAGCAAGCTAATGTCGGAAAAGACGTGGCTGAAGGGATAGCAACAGCTTTTCACACGTTTCCATTCATATTCGGTGCTCTTTTCATTGATTCCGTGCTCAGAGGTGGTTTGGGGCCAGGCTTCGCTGCATCAGGTGAGCTCAACCTGAACTCGACCTCAGTTCAACCGAGAGACCACCTCCACTGAACAAGCCTTGAAACACGATACCTTGCGTATCCTGCAGGAGGCATCTCCTTATCCCTCTGGGCTATGATATTTGAACTCGGGAGGCCGAGGGAGCGCAGCGAGGAAGAACTCGAGGAGGAGAGGCAGGCGTTTCAAGCTTTTTGTGAATTTGCCGAAAAAAGCCTTGATCGTCGTGGTAGGTGTCATTACGTCGAGGTCGCGACAGAATTTAGACGTCAATACCCAAAGTAAGCCTTTTTCGAGCATCAGCCACCAATACCCATACCGCCTCTACTCATTCACTTGGTTTACTCCATTCGATCTAAGCAGCCGTACGCATTCTATCTACCATCATCCGCCTTTCATCTTCCATAGGTATAGGGATCCTAGAGTGCTGAATGATCAAGTCCTAAAACGATTCGTCGCCTCCTGGGCACCGGCTGCCAGGCGAACGAAGGCTGGATACTATAAGGACCTCTCCGTCAAGACTGATTCTATTCGAGACGTGTTCTGATTGTCTGATCGAGAAGATCATTCATGGGATCGGACAAAGAAAGAGTGAAATCGGTTTCTCGCATAGGTTGCTGTCGAATCATATGCTGCTTGCATGGCACGATGGAATTTTCCGTGTGGAAGCGGGGAGTTCGCAAGTTGGCGCGAGCTTTTCGTAGGAGTTTCGATGCAGCCTTGCAGAGTGGATGGATCCGGTTCGTTTTGCGTTTCAGCATGTTTGTTACGATTGTTCTGGCATTTGCGGAACAGTAGGTGGTTGGGTTTTCTTTGCAATTCCGCAAAATCGATGCGTGTTTGTTCGTCGGCGTCATAGGCGTACTTCAGTTTGTCACTTTTAACCAGAAAAATAACTCTTCAGAACTCTATAATAACAACATTCGCCCCTGAAGATCAAGTTAGTTGGCAGTCGAACCCTAGGGCTCAACGACGAACTGTCTCCCATTCCCGGTCCTTGTCGTGTTCCTGGTGGTCGCCGTTGGCGTTTGTCACCTCCGTCCGGGCTGCTTCTTCTTTTAGGGGCTCCGCTGCACCGTTTCTGCCCTCACCCAGGGACTCACGCGAACCCTGAGTGCTCATAGACGCGTTGGAGCGAGGGGGGGTGTCCTTATCGCCCCCTTGCTTAAGGATAACCGTATGCCTTGGGTTTCTTTCTCTTCTACGGTTCCCTTCATCTTTCCTACTTCCCGATCTGGCAAGGCTCTTCGGTACTGCCATCCCGCGGACTCCCCATTCTATGTCTTTCACCTGCGGGTCTTCTGCGTTCGCTTTCGACTCTACCTCTTGTCTGACCTCGGTTCTCCTGGGTTCAGTTGATCTCTTGGGTTTCGCCTCAATAGGTCCGCGTCTGCTCCAGTCGATATCTTTGCTCTGCTCCTCGTTTTCCTTGTTCTTTTCGACAGGTCTGGCCTCAATCGGGCCTAATCTGACGAATTCAGTCTCCTCCTTCGACCCCAACTTCGCCTCAGGTCTGGCTTCCAACGGTCCTATCCTCACAAACTCGGCTTCTGCTCCCTTCTCGGGTTCTGGTGCAGGTCGTGGAGGTAATGGACCTTGCCTAACAAAATCTACCTCTTCACCACGAGGCGCACCAAACCCACCCCCAGGTTCTCTTCCCCTCAGACCCTCATTTTGAACAGGTGGTGCTTCCTTTCCTCGAGACCAGTCTGTCTCGCCGACCACAGGCCCAGTCTCAGCCACTGGTGCAGCGACTCCTCTTTGCACGTTATCCCAGTTCTTGGAGTCTTGTCCTACCTCAGCTGGGCCAGTTTGGGGATTTGGCTGAATAGGGCCCATACGACTGTTCCAGTCAATTTCTTTCTCGGCCATCATTCCATCGCTTGCATTGACGGGTTCCGTCCTCAAACCCAACCTCCAATTACCCTCCTCTTCAGGCCCTCTGGAGCCACCACCAAACCCGCGACCGCCATCTGGGTCCCCGCTTACGGGGCCGTGTCGTTCCCCCCAGTTGATATCGCCTAGTTTCAAGAAAGTTTAAGCTCAGCCCAGTTTCGAGCGCCGCACTTTAGCTAATAAATGCCGCTATTCGAGCTTACCAGATCCGGACCCGAAACCCGCACCTCCGCCCCGGTTAAAGCCACCACCGGCGGCAGCAATAGGTCCTGTCCTCTCCCAGCTCGGTTCTGGTCCATCTCCTTCGAAATTTCGGTCTCTATCGAAATGCTCACGTTTCACATACGCGCCCCTCACGAACGGAACTTCCTCCTCGTCTGAATCTCGCCTACGAAAACATCAACAATCAGACAGGAACTGATGGTCAGTATGGTGCTCAGGTACGGTAAGCGGAGGCCAAGACCGAGCTCTCCTTCAATTTTAAGGGACACCGTGAACTTTGTAGCAAGTCAAACTCTCGCCAACCGCGTTCGGAAAACAAAAGAATATTTCTATCCATATTCGCACAAACTTCCCCAAACAAAACAGCATCAAACGCAAAAAAAAAGTCGTAAAACCTACTCCCTTGGTGCAGTAGGCAAATTCGCCAGCCTCGGATCCTCTGCAACCTCGGCACCACCCCAGAAGTCCTGCAGCGGCACGGCCTGGACCTTCTTGCGCTGTTTCTTCCCCATCTTTGATCAAGCCAAGGCTGAACTTCTTACGACCCCCTTTTCCACAGTCTCTCCTCCAAACTCTCAAAAATCAAAAAAATCGCGCACTGACCAAACACCGTAAACAAGAAAACAAACTACATTAACAACATGTCCTACTCCTCTCCCATCCTCCTCCTCCTGCCACCCCCCACCCCATATTCTGCACCTATTATATAGAATCAACGTACCTTATGAGCCTCAATTGCTGCTTGATAGGGACTACACAAAGGGGTAATTTTCGGGTAGTAATGATCAAAAGCAGTGGTAAAGTTGCTTCAGAGCTCACTATTAGCCCGAAATATACAATCTTAACTACGTCCACCTCCCTTCAAAACTCTCCATCCTTCACACCCCCTTCATCGATCCCCACAGCCCCCCCTACGCAAAAAAAAAAAAAAAAAAGAGCACCGTTTCCACCGTGCTTTCGAAAAACCTCATAAAAAGGAACAAAAATTTCATAAAACCAAAATTTCCTATACCACTGAGAAAAATGCTTCATTTTTCATCGAGTCCTATAAAAACATACGCAAAACGAAAACAAAAAGGTCCAGTGTGGAGTCATCCGCACCGTCCAAGACATGTACTTCTATTTATTTCCTCCCCCCCCTTCTACAAATCGAGAACAAAAACATATTCAAGACTATCTAAATAAAAACACCGATTCCGAAAATATTCGGAAGGAAGTTTTCTACCCTATACAACTTCAACTAAATGTTTTCACTACCGATATTTGGACAGCTTGTCCCCGGTAATTAGTTAAGTGATTCAAGGATGGAGCAAAGATATTTTCATTATAGTGTTCAGGTCTCTATGGGACAGAACGAGTGGCCAAGGAAAAAATTGCAAAACCGAATGGGGGGGAAAATTCTCGTACAAATATTTCCTTTTTACTTGAAATCGTGTTCTTGAGAGGATATTTAACGTCTATTGTTAAAACGTACTCACAGGGTGAAATTATTGGTAAGAATAGTAGTGATGGCGGCTTTTCATATGGACAGACGTTGCTACGGCGGTGGACTCGAAAATTGCTGTTTAGGTGACATTATAAACTTATTAAATACACATTAATTATATATAGAGATTGTTAATCTTGACTAGGAGGAGGTATTATTAATTATTTACAAACTCTACTTTGATAACCAGGAAAAGTTGCTAAAGGGAGTCAACACGTGTCGATTCAACTTTGGATAGAAAGAAATCCGGTGAGGCTTTTCCTGGTTATTATTGGAGTTTATTTCAATCTATTTTATTTTTGAAAACCTTATTTTTCATCATTATTGTGTATGTTTTTGCACGGTATGGTTTTCCTTGGGGAGTTCGTGTTTTTGGACAATACCCTCCTCTTATTTGATTTATTTGTATATTATAACATAAATTTGAAACGGACCTTCAGCGTTGTCCTTAGCAGGGGGGGGTAAAAATCTGTTTCCCTTCTGATAGGTTAGGTTCTCGTTGCAAACTTGGCGAATATTTATTGGATTACGTATTTCCTGCTGGAATGAAAAATACTATATATTGATCTTTTGAGGACGAAACTCATTCCACGCAACCATTGAGCGCTCGAGTATATGTATTTTTATTTCTAATTCAATATTTTGAAGGTTTTCGAAAATGTCCCAGTCGGTTCGTTTACGGAGGGCGCGAGGGACATTTCTGTATTGTGGATGGTGTTTTCTGGGGTTGATGGAGCAAAAGCGCGTCATATTAAGTGCAGGGTTGCGGCACAGAGGGAGTGCAGAAAGGGCACCCATCGCTCAGACCGAAATCTGCGTTGAAGCGAACAAGGCGTCGCTCCTGTGACCGACTGCTTCTATGTCGCTTGCGGTTGCTGTTGCGCCAATCTGCTACTGGCAAACTCCCGGGCGGAGGAGGCCGAGAATCAACTTCCCACGCTTCACGACCAGATTGGAGCTTCGGTCATCAATCAAATTGTTTCAGCACGTGATATGTGAACCGTATTTTCGCGGGTCACTTGGGCCCAAGGTTTTGACCGGTGGGCCACAAGTCCCTTACCTTGAGCATACGATTATAACGTATCGTTTTTAAGTAGAACGAAATTTGCATCAGAAAACTCAATGGAGCAACATATGCGTGCCTGTCCCATCCACAATGAACCCGATATGCTCTTTTCTCGACAACAAGACCAGAACAAGAAAGGCGGCCTTGGTTGACGGAAATCCGAACCCACTACCAACATGCTTACAGGTACAACTGTAATTCTAAAACCTTGTCGCGTATTATCCACGCGTAAGCCCCTCTCTATGTGCACCGGCTCGTGTTCTACAGGATTGACCATCCCAGGCCCCCCCAGTCCAAAGGCTGCCACAAAAAAAAATTCTCGCGGGCTTGCGCAGTGTAGGATGGCTGTCGATACGAACCGCAGGATATTGGTCTGAACCGAGATCTCCTGCCTTGGGTTCCCCGCACTCGCCAAAACTGGCAAAAACGTCAGAATGAAAACAGACGGCAACTGGTCGTCGCCACCCTTATCGATCCTCGCTACTCGATCATGAGCTGGCCTCGGCTGAGCTGGTCTCTGCTGAAATGCTCTCCGTGGTATTCGATCTACCAAGCGATCTGAATATTCCTCTTTCTGGTTGGAACCCGGGAAGTGGCGCGGGTTCCGTAATGTGGGCAAGCCCTCCTAAGCCTCTCTTGTAGCTCTTGATTCTTGCCTTATTCTCAGCCCTTTTGATTTGCTGACTAGTCGTGAGTATGGAGGCTGGAGAGTCGACGAATTCCACAACTGCCATTTTCGTCCCATCGCGTCTCCTAGTTTGACGGGCATGAGTAGATTGCGAGTCAGCTAGTGATCTAAAAAATTGTCTGATCGCCAATGTTCGTACCTCCGGCCGGTCGGGAAGACGCGCGTATATCCTCCGTAACGATTCTCATATCGTTTCCAGAGGTGCCAAAACAGCTTCTTCGCAGCCTTCTCCGTATGCAATGACTGGCTTATGCGTTGGCGCGCGCTCAGAGATCGGTCCTACCAACAATTTCAATAAAAAGATGCGTCTATTAGGTCCTTCCTCCCCCGAAAGACAAGAGGTTCTCCATCATTGGGCCTCACCTTCGCCAGCGTTACCAACCTGTCAACCAGTCTTGATGCCATTTGTGCCCTCCTAAAATGTGTTTCTATGCACTCATGAAGAATGAGCTCTGTGCAAAGACTTTTGAACATTTTCGCTTTCCTCTTCACACCACCGAACTTCCATCTCCTCTGAGTCAACTTCATCTCCTCCCAATCAAGCTAAAACCAATCACGCGAGTCAAGGTCACCACCCAAAGCAACGACAACCAAACTCGTTTCAGGCCAAGGCAGTCCGCGCGACTTCTTGTATAGATATATTCTCAATACTAGGTACCAATAGCACAAGCCGCGTTCAACCTGTCACCCCCAGGACCCAATTCAACACTGTACGTCTGCAAGCCGTATAGAAAAATGTTCACTCGTTCCGGACAAGGAGAAGAGCAAGGCACGTTCTCAAACCATTCGTCCTTCCACACAGAAGCTCCTAGTCATCATCCAAAGACAAATCAACCAAGAACAAAAAAGAAAGTCCCACGACGTCTGAGAAATAGATCTTGTGGATGATGACAATGGAAAACCTGATCTCTACTCCGCTCACAGAGCTAAAACCGCTCAAGAACAACAAACCCTTCGCAATCGTCCAAAGACAATGTCGAGAAGAGCTAACTCTTTAACAGCACAAACCAACCTCTTGCCCACCGATCTCTCAGCAAAAGGCTGCCTCCCCGAACCAATCCAACCTTAAGATGTATTCAGTAGGTACTTCAAGCCCTAACATGAACTGCTCGTACTCTCCCAGATGAAGAAGACGAAAATCAGATCTGGAAGTGTGTCCGAACTTCATTGTCGCTGTCAAGAATCTTCGCAAAAATGCTCCATGAGAAAGGTTCACGTATGTATGAGGTGAAGGATCGAGGATCAAGAAGAGGATAGCCATGGATCTCACCAACAGGGCTGATGATCGGATTGGTTCCTGACTTTTTGTTGTCCGTACCCGTAGTAGATTTAGAGCTCAAGTTACGGCCTGTGGTGCGACAGCAGGTGCCTTTGCATAAGCGTCGTCCGGATTTGTATTAGTAGAATCGGACAAAGCCTCGCGTCGAGTCCTGGTTTTGGTGGGGGACGTCGCACTAGATTTTGTGATGTGTCATCAAGAGAGGCGATTGGGCTATTGGACCGATTCGCTCATCGAGCAGAGGTGATTTCGGCGACTACGTGTTAAGAACAATGCAGATTCCTTCCCTTGTCGTTATGGATCAGTTTCGAGAGTTGAGTAAGAGTTCGACCAAGCTGACGAGGTACAGGAAGCTGTTGCTGGAATGTCGCAGCAGATGAGCTCATAACGCGCCTACAAGGACGCAAGCTGTGTGCAAAAAGGAGTTCATGTCGCGTGGTTCGCAATTTAGGAAGCTTTTCGGTTTCTTAAAACGATCTGAATCATCTTGCTCCACCTCAAACCAATCCACGAATGAGAACGTCTCATTTCGTTCTCGTCGCGCAGCGGGTTGTCCTGCCTGATCAGATTAAGGAGTTCATTCCTACATTTACACTCCTCGCCAACTGCTTCATTGGAACAGTACCATCTAGCTACTTGGGGAGGCAGTCCGCGGTGCAGCGTTCAAAAACTTTTCAATTGGCGGGGGTGCTAGGCTGGAACCCCATTGTCTCGGAACAGTAGACAGTCCACAGGTTCTTCTTCAGGAGAACGAGGCAGTTCTCTTGCTGCTTAAGCTGCGATTTGAGCCGCCAAGCAGTAGCCCTTGACATAAGCGGATGAGCGCTAGTGCGGTTCCTTCCTCCGATTCCCTTGCAGCACGTTTCTTCCTTCACAGCTTCTGGTTCAAGTTGCCTTCTTCTTAGCTTGGTCCTTCTTAAACTTCTTTCTAGCTTCTTCCTCCCAAGCTTCCGCTTGCTCCCAGACCTCCTTCAACGACAGGTTCGCGACAATGAGATTCCGGTTGGCGTTGGAGATGTCCTCCGTAACGGTTTTGCCGTCCGCGTCAAGGGCAGGATATCGATTGGACTCCTTCCCAATCTTGAAGACAACGTAACTGGGAAGTTGTGAGGATGTACCACCAACATTGATTTTATGCTTCTCAGCAAGATCCGGCCAAAGACCCGCATCAACCTTCCCAAACTTGATACGCACATGATCATACTCTTGCGCAATGGAAGCGAACAAGGGCGCAAGCTGCGTGCAAAGAGGAGACCAGGTCGCGTGGAACTGAACCACCCAGAAGCCCTTGTAATCGTTGTTGGCAATTTTTTCTGCGACAGCGAAAGAGAAGAGCAGAGTATCAGAGAGATTGCCGGTCCACTTTCGCACCTTCATTAAAGAAACACGTTAATAGCTTACGATCGAAATTGCCGCGGTTGAGTACTTGAACTATCTTTGGATCTTTTGCGCGGGGTTGTGGGAACAAAGTGAAGATTGCTACTCTCAACGTCAGGAACAAACGCAAGGCTTTTCAGTGGACGATCGTCACATTTGAATTGTTGTGACAGCAGAGGTTAGCTCATACCTATCCAAATGCCCGCAAAGACGATGGGCAGTGACTTGCTCATATAATAGGCTATCACAAGCATCGCAACCTTGGTGAACTTGAAGGTATGTGAAATGATTGCGTCCTAGGAATACCGAGAATGTAAAATGAGCGCATGCTGGTTCAGAAAACGGCGAAAGCAGGTGTCAAAGAAACAAGACTGGCTCCCCATACCGGCGTCGGAGATGAGAAAAGCCTGACCACGATGACCATTCCTAAAGATAACCATATTGTGAACTCCTATTCGAAGAGCAAATCCCAAAACGCCATTTTAGCGCACGCCGTGTAGATGCATGGGGGAGCATAGATCCAATCGCTGCGAGAGAAAACACGCGTCAGGAACTCCTTGGAGTTATATGCATACCCTTGTATACCCTAAAACGTCGAGGACCAACAAATCTGTCGGTGGGTATTTCAACCTCAGCCCAAAGAACGCCATGAACGTCAGCACCTGCAGCAAATAGTGTGCAGCCAGAAACCTCGAATTCACAACATTTGATACTTTCATCCTGTTCTTCAAATTCACAAAATCAAAATCCGGAACCAAAAATTCATTAATCACAGCCAAAAAAAAAAAAGAAACCTAAAAACCACAGTCGAATCTATGTGAAAAAAACGACATTCTGAGCAAGCTCCTCTTTCAGTCTTCTTCATCACCAACGCGTCCATTCATTCCAAACCTATTACAACGCCCAAACCAAATCCATTATAATTAATCATAAAAATCAATAAACAATTAGCCATTCATATTACGATAATAAATCCTCTAAAGGTACATTTATTACGTACTTTCATATCAACAAATTAATTTTAAATCTTATATGAAACCGTCTATTATGATATTTCAATAATAATTGACAGTATAGTCTTAAATTATCTATTTATACAATTTTGTGGATAGATTTGTAGAATTTTACAAGTACTCTAAAAGTAAATTCTTTATTTTGAACCATTATATCTTGTTTAGTAGATATTTTATGTTCGGAATTGCATTGAGATAGGAATACTTCTTAATTATTACTTAATAGTTGAGTCTTTAGAATTGAATTTTATAATTTCTTTTGATGTATATGATGAAAGTGTCCTTTTTGGAAGGTTTTTGTAGGGTGGGGAGGAAGAGAAAGGTCAGATGGGGACTCGAGGAAGGTGAGCATTGTAATGGAGATGAAGCTAGTTGTTGATATATCAAACGATTTACAAGCTTTTGTATTGAAACGTTTATGCTTTTCGTATAATTTGTTGAGGAGTTGGAGTGAGTTCGATTTGTTACTTTGTTTTTTTTTGTGGCAGGTCGGCCCGGCTGTGGGGTTGAGCTTCCGAGGAACAAGCGTTTTTGAGGGGAGTATGGAAGGGTTTATTGGAGTAGTAGGAGGGAGTAGAGGTCCAAGTTTGGGAAGGACGAGAGTTAGTTGTAATGCTCTTGAGGTTAAGAAGGCCCTACTGCTGGTTGATCACGGTAGTAGGCGCGCAGCTGCGAATGATATGCTTAATGATGTGAAGGAGATGATCGTCGGCATGAATCCCGAGGTGGACATTGTGGAAGCTGCCCATATGGAGCTCGCAGATCCTAACATTTCGATGGGTATAGAAACCTGCGTTGAGAAAGGAGCAGAGGAGATTATCGTTGTACCTTACTTTCTCTCTCCAGGACGTCATTCTGCAAAAGATATCCCGGAGATGGTAGATGAGGCCTCATCTGGCCATCCCAATGTGAAAATATCTGTCGCTGAACCTCTTGGAGTCCATTCCAAGATCGGAGAAGTTATCCTAGAACGTGCTGGATTGTAACTCCTCCGCCCGCGTAAAATCCTCATTCGCAATTAAGCCCTGGACGGATCCCTCGCTTTTCCCAATGAAAAAAGTTATACACTTACTCGCGTCTACACAAAATCGCGTCCAAATGGAACTTGTAGTTTATCAATTAGAAAATTTCGCAACCATTATTAAACTAAAACGATCATAGAATGATCCAGAATGGGGACTTGGACAAACACCAGTCCATGTGACATCTAATTTGACACATCTCGAAGCGGTCCTGCTCCACTGCTCCCCCTCGGACGAAAGAAAATGACTTACTAGGTTCACCATCTATAGCGTTAAACAACCCTTCTCCTCACCCGGTTGGGATGCTTGACGATCTCAAGCTCCTCCCTTCAAAGACAATCTCTAGCACACGCGAACGTGCTCACAAATGTCAGGGCTCTTGATGCTTGTCGACGTCTCACCATTCCACGAGGGACAGCACGCAGATGACCTTGATCAGTTTCCGGACCAGTGCGGTCAACAGGAAGAACGAGTGGACGCGATGGAGCGCGTCGTCATCCCAGACTTTTGCACAAGCATCTTGCAATTGACAACCCGCTCCGATCATTGGCGCCTGTCCATCCGATCCGAGTTTGCTCGATCATTGATATAGGCATATCCCATATCCCTCACGTTCCAATCTCCAACCAACAGTTGAACGAGTTGCTCTGCAGTGCAGTACCACACTTTCATGGCCTGTGTCCTCGGGCTCTGTTGAAGCTGGACCTCGCTTGGGGGGTCGTTTAGTCTGGGGTCACAGTCAACGTACTCGGTTGATTCGAACTCCTTCTGTTGGTTGCGGACTGTTTTCCTTCTCAAGTCTCTCTCCATGAGCTCTGAAACGCATCAGCAGTAACCTCATTGCCTCATCGCTTTCGAATTCGTCAGCCAAGGAGTTGTCCGCCGGCTGATACGAGAGCCTCTCGGTGGTGAGGGGTTCAGGAGCTTCTCGCGGTGTTCGACGAATACTCTCCTCAGGATCGGCTCTCGACTGCACGCTGCAACCACGTCTATTGGTAAAAGTGTCCTCCCTCCCCACGCCATCGCAACCCTCCTCGATCAAACTTGTCGGCACTCGCTTGTCTGCAATTGGGGTACCGAGCAGGTAAGGCTCGGCAATTTCCTGCTCAGAAACATAGCGGAAACAAAGCGGAAACATTGCGAAGAACATGCACAATCGTCAGTATCTGGCAGCCCCAGGATGAAATGGAGACGAAGAGGGCTTTTGAAAAGTCTTACCTCCTCCGCAGCTGGCTCATATTTGCTGCATCGGCCCACCGCAGCAATAGCAGCAGCTACGGAGCCGGTTCCTTCACCACCCAAAGCGCCCTTATGAGGCTCACCAACAGTCATTTGAGCGTCCTCGTGCGGTTCTTTTCCACCTCTAAGCGCACTTCCGTTCACGAGCACGGCTTGCGCCTGTGAAGCGTCCAAATCGAGGTCCGGTGTAGGTGCCGAGAGTACAACTCCATTGGGACTTGATTGGATTCTCCCAAGCACTGACTGGATGTTCCCGTTAGAGGCTTCCAGGGCCAGCGCAAGCTGTGCAATAGGAGCCAATGGAGCAGCTTCCTGCAGCGCAAATATTTCTTTCCGGTACTTGGAGATGAGATGCGTTGGTGCCATGAACCTCTTCGGCGAGTCGAGCACGACAATTCGGGATTTGAGGGTGTGCCGTTCTCTGCCTTTGCGATATACGGTGTCCTTGAGTACCCTCACGACACAAGGATCCTCGAATAGTGCTTTTGAAGGTGGTGGAAGGACCAATGGTTCGCACGGTGCTCTCGCGTGCCTTCTTAGGTGCAATAGCAGATGGATGCTAACGTCATCTGCTTCCGATTGATAGGGGAACTCTCCTCCTCTCTGTCAGGTCAAAGGAAGCAAAACACAGGCTTAGCGCGAACTCGCTGTGATACCTCAAAAGAGCGGGTATTTTCATATTCTTGAAGGATTCACCTTAATGTGAGCGATTCTAGCCCCTTGAAACCGTCTAGTGACAGCTGCCTTGTTGCTGAGCAATGACCTTCGATCCACGTTCAAGGGATCGATGAGCGTGATGTAGTCGTCTGGCACACGTATTCTAGTATTCAGCTTCTCCGGCGACGTGCAAAGTAGAAGCCTCCTTATGATACACATTCTGCCGCGAGAAAACGTTCTGTTCAACGCAAACTCCGTGGCCAGGGCCTCTCTAACATTTCTTAAGCCACATGGACAATATTCGAGAAGCGCTTCGCGAACCATCTCAGGAGTTGAAACCCAGAGAAACGGTCTGTAGATAAGAAGTCTAGAGATTTGGGATAAATGTGGGTCGTTGGGTTAGTCCATCAGCAGATCCAGAGTTGACGAGAATCTTTCTTGACAAATACGGAGCTCAGGATACCTACCTCTTCTTGTATTCAGCCAAACTCAGGGTTGCGTGAGTCATAGCTATTGAGCTCACTCGCTCCGGAAACTTTGCTGCAAACACCAAACAAAACAGTGCGCCCAGCCCCGCGCCGTAGAGATGAACTCGTTTAGTTTTCAGGAACCTCAGCAAGGCTTCAAAGGAGTAGACTAAATCTTCAAACGTCTCAACCTCTGGGAGGCTCACGGAAATCACTCTGTATCCCCGGGGAACCAGATACAGCATTTGCCTGAAGAACACGTCTCCATCCCCAATCAAATCATGGACACATACAAGTGGCTCTAGATTCTCCCTCCTGCCCCAATCGTAATAGACCCATTTCTCAGGTGTCTTCCTACCAACCTTAACCTTCCTTCGCGGAACCCAAGCCCTGAAGTTCGAGTACTCCAATCCCTCTGCAAGGTCACCCATTCTTCCAACCTTCTGCGAAACTTCGGGAACCAAACCCGACACCGCGACCCACAAAAATTCTGAAGACTAAACCATCTTAGTTCATACTCTTTTTCCGACCACTACCCTCCTCCCCAAGTGCACTAACGAACGCCTTCTACATCCGTCCAAGCACTACAAGCACAGCTCCCCGCATCTTGTCTACGCAGCATCCAAATATCTTTCGGATGAAAAAACAAACCACTTCCAACAAACACACATTCCAAACGCTCAGAAAAATCTTCCTCGGCACGATGTTGGCGCCTCTGTCTCCCTCTTGTAGATCCCTAGTAACTCACGCCCTGCGTCAGCTGCAAAACGGAGTCAATTCGTCTTTCTTCGAGACTTCCAACGAAGAAAACCTCCTCAGATGCAATTCACAACTTACCTTCCAAACCGAATTTCAAACGACAACTAGACGGGGTTCAATCCTCCTCAGCAAGAAGTCTGAGACTGCATCTGTCTCCCTCCCTCCCTCCCTCCCTCACCAAGGTCCCCAGTAATGTATTGCAATCACTTCAAATCGGATCGTCTTCTTCCCGAACCATTTCAAAACATTAGGAACAGCTGTCCCATATCAAAAATCCATACCAATCCGGCGCTCAAAAGGTCTTTCCCTTCAGCTAAGTCTGGTTCAGTCAATTCAACTCGACTATCGTCCCTTTCGAACCCTTTTCTTAATATTCATCTCCACACTGTCTCCCTCATCAGCAGTGGGAGAAGAACTCTTTGTCACCTTATCAATTCATATCTCATCGGCCGTACAAAAAAAATAGTATCTGTGCTGAACACAACGTCCTCAAAAAGATACTTTTGATGTCTTTAAGATGAGGACTGACCTGGTCAGGATGAGTTCGTCGATTCGGGCTTTGAGAGGATGCCGATATCTCCCTCATTAGCTACGGGAAGAAATTTGTCACCGTTCAAAAGATTCATACATCTGCAGTCTATTGAACAAGTCGGCTGAGTACATATAACGTCCTAGTCGGGTAAGAATAGATTTTCTTGACGATGAGCGGTTCAGAGTGAGTTCGTCGATTCGTACTTTGACAAGATGCCGTTATCTCCCTCATTACCTACGGTAAGAGATTTGTCACCTTTAAATGGAGTCATATATCTGCAGTCTACTGAACAAGTCGGCTGAATACACACAACATCCTGGTCGTAGAATAGATTTCTTGACGATGAGGACCGAGCCGTTCAGGGTGAGTTCGTCGATTCGGACTTTGAGAGGGTGCCGATATCTCCCTCATTAACTACGGTAAGAAATTCGTCACCGTTCAAAAGATTCATACATCTGCAGTCCATGAACAAGTCGGCTGAGTACACACAACGTCCTGATCGGGTAGGATAGATTTCTTGACGACGATGAGGACTGAGCCGTTCAGGATGAGTTCGTCGATTCGGACTTTGAGAAGGTGCCGATATCTCCCTCCGTGGCTACGGTAAAAGATTCGTCACCCCTCAACGGATTCATATATCTGCAGTCTATTGAACATGTCTGTTGAGTACACACCACGTCCTGGTCAGATAGAATGTACTTTCCTGACGATGAGGACTGATCTATTCAGGGTGAGTTCGTCGATTAAAAACTGCGAGAATAGTGCTGCTAATACACTCAATGACAAAATCTACCACATCTTCGCTCTCATCAACAGCTCCCGCTCCTCAATGTAGCCCCAATATATCCAACTCCACCCTTGGCCACCAACATCACTCACGAAAACTAATTTTAAAGCAAAAGCATCATCCCCCTCTCCAAATTGACTATAATACAATCATTATTAGTGATAATGATTGTCCAACTAAGTTTGCGGTTTTTTAAATGTATTCTTCGGGCCGGGCCCCGCAGGGCCCACGGCAACTGTTACTCTGGACGTGGGGAAGCGCGGATTGGATCGACTTCTTATACCTCGAAGACGAGAAGAGGAAGCTAAGCTAGCGGCTCATTGATGATAGAGAAACTTCTTGAGGAAGGAGGGGTATGGTTGGGAGGAGGAGGAGCGGTGGAGTAGGAGTGATCTAGTACTTAGTTTGGATGGATGGTGTGGATATGAGAAGGTGATTTGGGGAGGAGTTGGAAGAAGGGTTTTTGTGTTTTGGTGATTGTTCGTGGAAGGTTTTTCTTGTTTGATGAGAGTTTGGTTGGGGATGGGGGGTTATGCGAGTTCTGAGTGATTTTGGGTGAAGAGGAGCTGTTTTTTTGGGGGGGGGGTAGGGCGGGTGGTTGATTTTGGTTTATTATTCGAGATGTCTTGGAGAGGTGGAGGAGGCGGAGGTAGAGGCGGATTCCGAGGCGGTCGAGGTGGGGGTGGAGGTGGATTCCGTGGAGGTCGTGGTGGAGGTGGAGGTGGATTTCGAGGAGGTCGTGGTGGAGGTGGGTTTGGGGGTGGATATAGAGATGAAGGGCCGCCTGAGTATGTGGTTGAGATGGGGCAGTTTATGCACCCGTGCGAAGGGGAGATGATTTATCAGTCCACGAGCGAGAAGGTGCCGTATTTTAATGCGCCGATTTACCTGGAAAATAAGAGTCAGATTGGGAAGGTAGGCACACGAACGTTTCTGTTATTTGTCTTGATGGCTCTTTTCTCATATCATTCACTTGAGAAGGCTACTGATGAGGTTACATGCACCCCCGCTCTTTTTTCTTCTTTTCTCTCATCGATCAAAGGTTGAAGAGATCCTCGGCCCAATCAACGGAGTTATGTTCTCCGTGAAACCATCAGAAGGAATCATAGCAACCAGCTTCAAGAATGGGGATAAGGTGTTCATCAATCCGGAAAAATTGCTTCCTCTCCAACGCTTCCTACCTCGACCCCCAGCCCCGAAGGGCAAAAAGGGTGCTGGTGGAGGCGGCAGAGGAGGACGAGGTGGTTTCCGAGGAGGTCGTGGCGGCGGACGGGGAGGTTTCGGCGGACGAGGAGGAGGGTTTGGTGGGGGACGAGGCGGGTTCAGAGGTCGAGGCGGATCTGGTGGATCTTTCCGTGGAGGCGGTCGAGGCGGTGGGGGAGGATTTCGAGGGTAAGTATTGGACAAGGGAGTCAGATTCCTTCCCCTGGAGGTCGACCCGAGAAATCTTCTGCGAAGTCTAATAGGCATTGACCGTTCACCGTTCGCTTTTCGCAGGGGAGGCTTCAAGGGCAGATAAAGGAACCAGAACCACGGGATTCATCGATTTATTGCACACCTGCTTAAAAAATTAATCTTCCCCCGGGAGTAGTTATTTTAATTACCATCAACGTGCCCATGGTGTGAATCTAGAGGATGAGGAATCCATAGGCCTCGAATACTGACAGAAGAAGTGAAGCGGATAACAAAATGAATAGCTGAGGCTGAGCGGTTTTTCTTGCAGTTTTCCGTTGTCTGGAATTGATGAGAATCAACCCAGAAGATCCAAATTGTGCCAAAAACTAAAGTCGGCACTGCTCACCTTGGTCTGCACCCACTGAGAATACTCCCTGCTCCTGTTAATCATCTCATCTATCCGATCTATCCGGACCAAGTCAAGGAAAACCAAAGCCCAAACTTGAGCACTTGCGAACACGGCGATGCCTAAAATACACCTCCAAACCGCTTACCAGTTTCAACTTCATCAACGTGACTGTTAAATTGCTTCACAACGCACATTACCAGCGGACCGGCAACGACACCCGAGCAAAGAACAGAAACGAACAATTGAAAGCCAGAGTGTTTCAGAATCGAGTCCACAGAACCCTCTTAGACAACACGTTTCAACAAAGTAAAAAGCTAACCTGGCGCGTGTACTGAAAGTAGTAGCCCCTAGTCTCCTTCGGAAGCTTTCCTATATCCCTCAGCAGCTCCCTGTAGAGCTTTAGGATCCTAGTTTTGGTCTCCATCACCTCGAAAGCCCCAGACCAGGCCCGTCTTCAACTCACAACAGATTCTACACACCTTTCTCTTGTCAGCAACCTCCGTCAGCACGTCAGCAGGGCCTTCTCGTCAGACTTTTTCTCCAATACTGTGGAGTCAGTTAGAACGGTATCAGCGCCCTCTGATCATGAAAAAGATCCCAGCTTGACCTTTTGTTCCTCCAGATCTTCTACAAGAGCCTACAAATTAGCATTGACACATCTGAGATCCTGGCCAAGCTCAAAAGAAGAACGACTTGGTCGTAGTAAGAAACTAGCTCTTCCCTCTGCCTCTCAGCTGAAGAACCATACGGATCTCAAGACGATATATTCAATGCGTGGTGGGAAAATGTACCCAAGGACCCTGAAGCTGTGAATGGATGATCCTGCTTGGAAGAGGGCTAGAAGTTTCACAAGACGACCTCTTATAAGCCTCACACATGCAGCAACTGAAGCTGTATTTACTCAGCGCTAGCCATTTCAGATAGACGCGCTAAGTCTCCGCTTAGCCTGCATGCTTTGATAATCTTGGATCAGCAAGCCAGGGGAATCGACATGTCTGGAAGCGAACGCTCATCACACCGGGAGCTATCGGCAGTGAAACCGCGAGATATGCAAGAATCCATTCCAGTACTGAAGCCAGACACCTTTGAGAGGCGACTGGATCGTCTGATCTGATATGTGCTTTATGGTTTGAAGAAGTTATCTAGCCGAACCTCATTCATGTTGAAACAAGCATGTTGGGGTCTGCGGAAACCACTTCTGAACACTTCTCGACTTGGTTCTCTAAACTGAAAGGGATATGACCTGCCTTCTCACTCAGAACGAGGTGTTCATGGTTATCTGACTCGCACTGCTCACTTTCCTTACTTGGGCACCCCTCTTCACCTCCTCAAGTGACCTTCTCTTGGTTTCAAACTTATGGACGACGCTGAGATACGTCGTATGGCTCCAAGCCAGTGGGGAGACACTAAGCGGCTCGCCTGTGGTTGGGTGGACTTGCTCAGCAAGGATTCCACTCTCAAGCGCTGCGTGATCGACTACCCAGTTGAAAGCTTCACGAGCTTCGAGGAGGTCGGATTGTTTCTTAGCCATCCAGATATCGTACTCCGCAAGCCACAGGGTGCAAATAATCCACGGATTTCCAGTTATCCCGGGTTCATACTCGACATCAGATTGAAGCTGGAACTGATCGTCTTGATACCTGGCAACCCCTCCAACTCCTTTCTCGATCCACAACAGACGTCGAACAGCTTCCATCGTGCTCTCCACGTGCTTGAGGGGGAAGAGCGACTGGCGCCTAATGCAAATCGTCGAACGAGAAGGAAAACCTTAGACCCTGCCTGGCCGCCGGGGTGCCGCATTCTCCGATGTCATGAAAGCATTCTCTTACCCTTCAGGAAAGCCCATTTGAAACATAGCCGCTGACGCAGCATCGAGCACCCTATCGTCATCAACGAAGGGAGCGATCTCGTCGCCTTCTACGTGCCTCATTCGTGGCACCCAGCCACATTCCATCAATGGAAAGTACTCAGCAACGGCGTGCCGGATCTCATCCAGAGCTGATTCATATCGAAAGACTCTTGCAGGATCTTCAAATTGGTTGGCAAGCTTTGACGCCTCTGAAAGCGCAGCCCAGACACAAACGACAGTATGAAGATGGACGCCAAATCTCTCTTCCCTGTTTGGAAGCAATCCGTCAGAGAATACGGGGATATCCAATTCAGCGCTTCTCCTGCCCGAGGATGTGAGCTTTCTTTTGAGCGCCGTACCAGAGGTCTGTACTAGGTCGAGGAAGACCACAAGGAAGCCGCCATTCGCACATCCAGTCTGCAGCTGGGAAAACCAGATGTCTGACGATGTTCACCCGAGTTGAATCGAATTGCGGATGTAGATCGTGGTGTCGACCAACTGCCCAGAGCAAAATTGCTGTTTCATCCTGCTGAATGGGTAGCGTTGGTCTCCCCGTCAACTGATCGATGCGTCCCATCCAACCCGATCCGACGCTGAAGAAACCAAACGTGGTGAGACTTCAGCGAACCCTATCATTGTCTACGGCTGCCGTTCTTGTGGTATGTAGAGAGCTTACGTTCCATCGCTGCAGTATTTCTGATAGAAGAAGGGCTTCTTCGCGTTCTCAACGATTCTTAGCCCGAATCGGAACAACCTCTCCGCAATCTCCGGGCACTTGTTCCGAGAAAGCGACTCGGCGCAAAGACCAGCATCGCGCATCCAGCAATAGCTGTAGGACTCTTTCTGTGTTCATCGAACGAATGGACAGAGCGGGTCAAGACCGGTCAGGGGCTTATTATACTTCGAGGCCTTTGGATGGCATCAGGAGCGAACGAGGTTGCCTACCTGATCCGCATGAACGCTCCAATCCACTGCAGCCAGAATCGCACCGCCGTTGTCGCAGTGTGTTCGAACAACTAGCAAACTTCGGTTGTACAACCTCGAAGCTTCGGGTCTCAGATCTGCGGCGAAGCCAGCCTATTTACATGGCACAGGAGCACAGGACCAATGAGCGAATCTGGATCTTCGCGAGATGACAAAGTCTGTTTTAGCTACGTTTTCCAAACCTTGAGCCTTGAGGACATCCATCTCCTCCAGTGCTGTCTCGTTCGATTTCTCAGGTTTGTTATTCCTCCAGTGGTGAGGGCGTCGTCGAGAGTTGCATTCAGCTCGTTCTCCGACCTTCCGAAGACGAGAACAAGAGATGCAGCTCTAGTTTTCGGATCAACGTTTATCTGAACAGCGGTTTCAACAGTTCCGTGTCTGACTGCGTCCTTGTCGAGGCGCCCGGTCTCGCACAGCCTCCGGACTAGGTCCTCTTCGGCCTGGTAAGGGTTTTTAAGCTGCCATAAGCATCGCTGGGGTTAGGTTCTGCTTTGCTCATGGACAGTTTCTTCTGGCAAGTTTGGACACTGGTGATCCGTACCCTCCATTTTACAGTATAGTCGTCGACGGCAAACTTTTCCAAAGATCCAGAAGAACCAGTGATAAGCATGTACCTGTCTCGATTGAAGCAGAGTACACCATTGATGTCTGGATCGTACGTCGCCGTGTTTCCTCCTTCACGGGCTCCCATACAAGGCGTTGCGAAGAAGAAGAGCTTTGCGACGAGCGGTCCAGTGCTGCGTAGCGCATCGTTGTCGTAGATTTTACACGTTCGTACAAATACAGGAAGCGTCGAGTCCACAAAATCCTCACATTCGACTGTGACCTTGATCGACGGAATCTCACAGCTCACTTTTCTATATGACGAGAGACCCAGAATTTAGTCACTAACATCGAGTGTCAAAGGCGCGATGCCGCCAATACATTTAGGGGGACGATCTTGTCTTACGTTACAAGCTCATTCTCTGCATAATCAAGAGTTCGCTTCACGTCGGGACCATCCAGCCACGCGAAACCCCGGGTCTCAACGAAGACTCCTAAACGCCATCTTGCTCCTCCAGTATGATTGTCTGTGCCAACTCGCGGGTAGTAAACCTCTCCAAAACTTCAACGACAATCACAGATATCTTTAGATCCCCTTTAGTCTCGGAGAAGAAGTCAGGATCGTTTGCCATACCTGTAGTCCGTCCTGAAATTCACCAGGAGACAGGGACTGTCCGGATCGTCGTCTGAGGTCTGGTTTCCTACTGGTATATCTCTTGGCATATTTCAATCTGACCAAAAAGATCTAACTAGGCGTCTTCACCACACAAAAAAATGTGCATGTAGATCTGATCTGAACGACGTGCAGTTCATCCACCGTTTCGATCAAAACCTCAAGCACTCAATCGCCGATATCGACAACCAATCGGGATGGATGGCAGGAACCCACATACCTGGGGCTAACTACCTCGGCCCCTCTCGGCGGTTGAGAACATAGTTTATTGAAGCCTGTACTCATAGCTTGAGTCTGGGCATTGTGAGGACCAATTTGAACGGCGATGCTCTCGTGCTGGTTATCTCACTCAACCAATTTGACCAACCCACAGTCGGAACTGTCGATATTCGTCTCGGGGATTGAGTGCAGCTGTTCGGAAGGATTCTATCTCAGGCTCAACCGACTAGGACACTTCCAGACTATATATTGTGAGAAAGAGTGAGTTCATGTGAACTATGATGCTCAGATGATTACTGCCGAGCTCAACTACTCCCTTCCGATCTGTCATGAACCCGGATTGCGCGCGATTGAGTGCGGGCATTCCGAAGGAGTCTGTTTCTGACAGAAGTGACTAACACATACAAGATTTCAATCTTTTCCGTACCAAATGATAGTTATTATCCAGCTTGGAACGTTGTGAGAGGTCTCGATGAATCCTAACAACCCCCACGACCGTCGACCCTTGTCCCACAGCGGCTTTCCATCATGTCCCAAAAAAGCTTGGACGAGATGGGGACAGCTGTCCGCACGGACCACAATGAAGAAGGCGACTGACTTGAGGACTTCATCGATTTAGCTCTGTACGCAGACTGCCTGTCTGCGTAGACTGCCTGTCTGCGTACTAGATGAAGAGAAATGGGACTATCAACAGGTACTATAACGGTTCTGCTTGGACTCTCACTTGTTGTGATCACGGTGAGCTGGAAAGGTCTTAACGTTTGATGGCCCTTGTTTTTCATCTTTGCGGGTGAATGCAGCACCCTGTTTCTTCCTTCTTAATGAGGCTGGTATTTTGCTGGTCTCCGCGGCTCAGGTCTTGTTGTTCAAATATTTTCTGCCATGGGTTAAGAGAAGACGAGCAAAGCTGTCTGCGATGCGTGCGAACGGGAGGAACATGCTTTTCTTCGAAAGCCTTGTCATGTTCGCTCCGCAGCTGATAGGAGGGAGCCTTCTCTCGTTCACTGTGCTGTCGATATCAGCTGTCACTGTTGGATACCTTGTTTATATTGAGCCAATGATTCTGCGCAGGAGGGTGGCTTCTCGCCTCTCCTTCGAATATTTGATGAGGGCGATCGCGGACGTATATTTGGTGTCAAATCTTTTCACGAATCTCGTGATGAGTGTTGTCACCTCCCCCGGGTTTGTGCCTGACGATGGATACACCAACCCGGACCCCGAGGCAGATCTTCGAGACCAGGACTCATCCACAGCAGCCGCAGGAGTCGCAAGAACAGCGGAATGCAAGATATGTCGAGTTAATCGCCCTCCTCGATCCTTTCACTGTCCTTTCTGTGAACGATGCGTTATGCGAATGGATCACCACTGCATCTGGCTCAACCAGTGCGTTGGCAATGGAAACTATCGATACTTTTTCTCCCTCTTGCTCTTCTTTGCTTTGGGTGCTCTTTACCTCTGCATGAACATGTTCGCGCTCTTCTCAGAGGTAATGAGAGACAGCCAAACTCCATAGGTTTGAAACGGACGCCCTTTTTGTTGAACTATGTGCGCACTACCTATCGTACCAGGTTGGCAACGCACTCCCAGCTTCAGAAGTTAGAAATTGTGAAGTACGTTCAGATGCTCAGCTCGTCGATCGGAAAACCTGTCTTGAAGTCGATGCCTCATGGTATGAGCAGAAACTGGTTGTCGTAACCTTCCTGCTTGCATCAGTGAGTGGACCCTTTGTGTTTCTTCTGTTCTGTTTCCATCTGTACATATCAACTATGAATCTCTCAACGGTGGAGTTCGCACGTGCCATGAGGACGAACAAGAGTCCCATTTGGAGCATTGGAGAGAGCAACACCAAAGCAGAAAACGTAGCTGAGCGGCTGGGGCTACCAGTAGGCCAACTTTGGTCAGTAGTATTATGGCAGAGGAGAACCCGCGCCATGTCTACGGAGGACGTCTAGAGTGTGGCGTCTTAGGAGGGTTTTGAAAGGGAGCTAGAGTTGCCGATCAATCCTGCCGGAGGTCGAACTTTTGCTCATATGGATTTGAGAAAGGCTCTGATAACCTGTCAGTCGTTGCCGCGAGGTGGCTGGCGGAGGTCAATGAGTAGGCTTACTCATATTGGCAAGGATGGAAAGCCTCGAATGGTGGATGTGGGATCAAAGGCTGCATCGACTAGGACAGCTGTCGCGAGTGCAAAGGTGCTATTGGGTCCAGACGTATATAGGTTGGTAGAGGAGTCTGAATTTGGGTTTGGTCGTAAGTGAACAGCAGCCCGATCGAAGCCTGGTTTCTTTTATATAAGATTAGAGTGGGAGGCTGGATGCTATGTACAGTTTTTGGTCGCTCACACAAATTCGCAAACTCGCAAAATTCCGGCTTTTTAGAAATGAAGAAGGGATCGGTCCTTTCGACGGCGCAGCTGGCCGGAATCATCGGTGCTAAGAAGACGGCGGACTTGATTCCTCTTTGCCATCCAGTTCCTTTGACTCATGTTGGACTGGAGTTCGAGCTCTTGAAAGAAGACCATAGCTTGTCGATCGTGTCAAGCGCATCAACAGCGAATGTAAGGTCTACTCTCTCCAGCGCTGCATGCATCAGCAGCCACTCGCGTCAATGCCGGGAGGGTACTGCTAAAGAGCTCTTGTCATTCGCCGGCAGGCACAAACTGGTGTAGAAATGGAGGCCCTCTCTAGCGTCTCAATTGCTGCTCTAACAGTATACGACATGTGTAAAGCAGCTAGCAAAGGCATCATCATATCTGATATCAAGTAAGGTGGTGTCTACGAGCTTCAAAATTTGCGGGGATCCATTGCCTATCTAATCGATTGCGTCGATCTTCTGGCATTGTCAGATTGCTTCGCAAAACTGGTGGCAAATCTGGTGACTACACAAGGACTAACGATTGAGCTAACATACCTAGTTCTCAGAGATTGGGGCCATTCACTGTTTCATTATACTCACTCTATCTTACAATTTATGGACAAGGGACTTCTAGGCGAGTAAAAACTTAGGAACTTACGAAAATTGAACTTAAAAACAAAAAAAGGAATCATGAAACAGGGCACATTTCTCTCGCGGAATTATATTACCGGAGCTCTCACTCCAGCGTCTTAACGAAAGCTTCACAGATTAGGAGTATAGGGGCGTGATCACTTGCCCCTCTTCATCTTAGGATCATCGCTCTTCAGGCTCAAGAACCGTCCACCCGCACCACGCTGACGATTCATTGCATGACGATGGCGTGACTCATGGATGTACTGCTTCCTGCGATTACGTGATGCATGCACATCCTCATCTCCGTATTTTCTCTTCCGAGCTTCCCTCCTCTTCAAAATACGGTGGTACTGCTTGGCATTGACATATACCGGCTGGTCATCTGCCGCTGGGGGTGTATAATACTGGGGCATCATGGTAACATGACTCGGGTGCATCACACCCACACCCCCAATTCCAGCTGTGTTAACGTATCCTCCCTGCATACCGGCTCCAACGTGAACTCCGTCCGCACCTCTTGCCTCCGCTCCCCCTGCAGCACCTCCAAGAACCCCCGACGGAATTTGACCAACGTTAACGAAAGTGCCTGCTTGCACTGAGTTCATTCTGTTCCAGAGCACGGTGTAATGTCAGAGCCCATTCTCCAGCGATGGTCGGGTTTAGCTATCCACCAGATCCCTAAGTGTGAGCACAGGTCAAGTGCAATTCCTACCTTTGTCGAGAACACTCTCGCGTTCTCCTCTCCCGACGTCACCACAAAAGGCAAAG
This sequence comes from Rhodosorus marinus, assembly GCA_029953675.1. Taxonomy (NCBI): domain Eukaryota; phylum Rhodophyta; class Stylonematophyceae; order Stylonematales; family Stylonemataceae; genus Rhodosorus; species Rhodosorus marinus. The sequence goes on from JAMWBK010000002.1 coordinate 3,097,063, forward strand.
GAGAGAAACTCCCCCCCCCCCCTCCCCCAAAAAAATTTCACACAGAAGGTCAACCCCCACAACCCAGAAAAGCCTTCCCCTCAAACAGGAAAACCAATTAGCAGACCACCTACGACCAACAACAAACCAACCAAATCAACCCAACAAATTCACACATAACCCCAATCCTCAACCCCAACAACACACCCACCTCTTTCCCCAAATTCCCTCTTTCCTGAACGACCTACCCTGAAATATTAAAAATTGGTAGAAAGATATAATATCACCCATACACCTTGCGACTCTTCTACCTTCTCGTGCCTCTCCGCCACCTCCATACCCAATCGTGATGCTGGCATTCGACTAACCCCAATTATATTAGATTCCTACTCAGAGCCTTGCGTCAAATCGCAGTTGAGACCTGACCAAAAACTAACTTTTTACATATATCTTCAATAGGGTCCTTTCCTCCCCCATTCGTCGACCTTTTCGAATTTGTGGAAGCTTTTTCAAAGTTCTTTGACTTTTTCCCTTTTTTCATAGTTCGCCCGAGCTTTTGTGTATTTTCTTTCCCCCCCTTACCAGTCTTTTCAATAGGGTCCAAGAATCTGCTTTTTATTCATTTATTCATATTAGTACGAGTACTTGATCTTTTGCTGAGTACCCCTTATTGCCGATCTTTAGCGGCATTGCAATAGGACGAAAAGAGATTTACAAACGGAGAAAAATTGCAACCCCTTGAGATAAGTTTTAATTTTATGGATAGCCTTAATTTGTTATGGTTAGACATTAGAATAGGATTTAATTATGCCTAAGAGGAGGGGTCAGTGATCGCGCTTGAGTTACACAGAGTTTCCATACTCTAGTAAAAACTACGTAGGGGAAGATAAAATTGGAACGGGCGGGACTAACTCTGTAAAAAGAAACTATAAAAAAGCATTTTGCTTGTTTATTTCGGCCTATAGGGGTGGCACCAACGTACCATCAGCCTTTTTTCACATTCGCGTCCATCTTAAAAATTCGCAGAACTTGAAAGGGAGCTTGCAACAATTAAAAAAAAACAACTCTTGGATTCAAATACGTCTGACCACGTTAGGGGGGGGGGAGGAAGAGAAAGCGAAACCCGTGCGTCAATTTGTCTTACAAAATTACTATGATTCCCCATAAAGCAATTTTCGTAAAGCAATTTTCTAGGGGGTTAGAACGTACTTGAAACATATCTTATTGCTCACCTACTTCGAAGTTTGAAGTGTTTTTATTGGTCAAATGCGGTCCATCCGCAGACGCCTATTGCACAAAAATATAAATCGTCTTTCCATAAAAATTGGTAGAGATCTGCTCCCAATTGTCCGCTACCCGTTCCCCCCCCCTCACCCACGACAAAAATTCATGGCCTCCTTCCCGGATTGTCGTTTTTTTTGTTTTTCTTGAGTCGTCGCTTTCCAAAAAAGCCTTTTGAAAACTAGCACCAACCGCCATAATACCAGATCTCAAATTATTTTTACGTATTAATTGTTCTGCGAGTATCTTGTCTCCCTCATGCCTCTTCTTGTTTTTATAAATAAAAAAGACTTCCTTGGAGTATTTACGGGTTCAATGCACAACCCTTATACGATCGATCCCACCAATCATTATCGAGATTGGCTCATTGTCGCCGCCAATTTGGAGAAAAATCTCCTGGTCAGAATAAATGATTGATAGGCGTATAATGACTGAATAGAAGTCGGAATGGGACAGAGCATGTCCCATGAGGTTTTGGGACATACGCGACGGAAATTTTTTTCTCCGCTTTTGAAATTTGAAAATAGTGAATTGCGGAATAGTTTGGGAAGCTCGCCGTTTTTTTGGACTCCGGAGCGGAATCGAACATGGTCCTGCTGGGTAGTGTAGGACTGCACCCACTGGGTTTCGGTTTCAGATGAGGGACGCTTGTTCTTTTTGGTATTTGGATTGAGAGGGATAAGGTGGTTGGCTGTGATGGTGGGATGAAAGTAGGTAGATTGATGCTGTTTGCAACAATCTCTTGACTTGAAGAATGAGCTCTTCGCTGTCATCTGGCGTGGATGACTCTCTGCGGAATCTTCAGATGGAGATGCTCCGCTCACAGGCAAACTTGGACTTCGTTGGAGAGAAGCTTTCTAGTACGTTCACGAAGACCTATGAAGGTGCGGATCCAGTTCGAATTGTAGCCCGGCTACGAGAAGCCTATGCGGAGGCAAAGAGACTCCGAGATGAGTTCGACGATATAAATGATTCGAAGAACCGCATGGTCCACAAACTCTTGTCTCTCCTCCGTGAAAATGACAAACTCGCGGATGAGCTGCAGGCAATGCTTGGAGCAAATGGAAACAAGGATGTATTTGAGGCTAGACAAAGGGTAGAGGTATGTATTAGTAGTTGCGAGTACCATTTTACAAGTCATCATTGGATCACAAATGAATCCACTGACAGACTTCTTGTCTCTCTCTCTTATCAATGTTTCAGATGTGCGCTGTAAAGTGGACCGATGCGTACCAGAACCTGACTTGCTCTCCGATGAAACTTCAAGCAGAGGGAGATAAGCTTGATTCGCTCACAGAAACTTGGAAAGAAAACGTGCCGGACAACTAGAATTTCATTTCCACCATTGACCAGGTCGTAGTTTGCTGTATATTTCACTTCCTCGAACTCAGGCTCAAAGTAGCAAAAGGGAAAAACATAACCCCAGTAATTGCCACAAACTCACAAGGATTTGATAGTCTGCCGCAACCCTTAACACGCACATCACCACCGCGATAACCAGTTAGGAAGATGATTCTTCTGCTCTTCTCGTCAATAGCTTCTCCTTGACCCTTTCAACGGGTAGAGCATCGAGCTGCTTCAAATTTTCTAAGGTCAGGAGAACTCTTGTCTCGTAGTTGGGATCCTCAGCGAGGGGATTTCGTTCCAAGTAGACCGTGTGCAGCTCAGGAGCATTCAGGAGTACGTTCAGTGCCTCGAAGTCACTCAACTTGTTATCATTTGCCTAAAATTCCGAACACATGCAAGCAAACGATAACAGGTCAACTGGTCAATTCAGAATCACAAACCCCGGCATTTTCCACGAACAGCTCGTTCAGAACTTTTGTCATTTCCTCACCCAGAAATCAACAAGCTTCGTCAACCTTTCCAAGCCCTGCAGTTTCTCTATTCTGTTGCTTGAAATATCTAACGTCTTGAGCTCGACCTACAGTTCAAGAATATAGTCAAGCCCATCTCAGCTTTTCATGGAGATCAGAATTCCGGGCTATTCACGTGCATCCACTCACCAGCTCCTCAATACCCTCCATGCTCGTCAAGCCATTATGGCTCAAATACAACTCTTCCAGATTTCGTAAATGGGACAGGTTTTCAATCTTCGTCAACCGATTGCTCGGCATGCTGAGCACTTTGAGCTTCAACAACTTGTCGAGACCCTGCGAGCGAGAGGCAAGGGTTGACTCAGATCGTCGATAGGCGAAGGAGGGAGATCGATGTTCAAGGGCATACCTGTAGCTGTGTAATCTTGTTCCTTCCAAGCCATAGACTCGTGAGGTTCGTGAAGGTATCAAGGTTTTCTATGACCTGGTCGACGCGAGCAGAGTGAAATCATGACGATTCAACATTATTCCAGAAGCTGAAGCTCAGAAATGGAAGTCTGGGAAGTTCTCACCTTGAGATGGTTGTCTCCTAGCTCGAGAAACTCGATTGTTGTGAGATGTTCGAGGCCTGTGATCTTGCCTATCTTGTTGTGTATCAGGTAGATCTCCTTCAACGCCGGAAGTTTTGCCAACCGGAACTCATTCAAATCCTTAACCTTGTTGAAGGACAGGTCGAGCTTCTCCAGGTTGTCCTTGTTTTTGAAAGATGTTTCTCTGATGTGCTTGATCTCGTTCATGAACAAGTCCAAGTCAACCAGCTCACCGAGATTCTCCAGGTTTTTCAACTCTTTTATAGCATTCTGACGAAGAATTAGCGTCTAAAGCGAGCCAAGAAACTGTTGAGATCCCTTAGTTGCAACAGGCCAGGCCAAAAATATCCCAAACAGCGTTCAAAGGCAAAGGCTTACTTTGAGCTTGGCACAGTGCGCCAGGTTTTCAATTTCCTTTACTTGGTTATTCGTCAAGTTCAGCTCCTAAGCGGTTAGTCAGAAAAGATCGCTCGGATTAGCCTGATGTTTGATTCATTGTCACTCGACCAATCCCTTTGCGCTCACCTCAGTATCATCGGGAATAGAGTACCCCTTCCCAATAGCTGAATTGGGCTCATATGACATATCTAGAACCTTGACAATGTTGGTCTCCGCGTTTTCCTCCTCCATACCAGCTAGACACCTCTGAATGCAGAGAGCCGGAAGTTCCTTCAGCGAAAGCCCAAAGACAAAGTCAATACAACCTAGGAACCCCTGCTTCGAACCGGACAGTCTTTCACAAATTTACTCTGCGCCAGGCTTCGCATAAGATTTGCGCTCAATCTACCTCTGTGAATCCTCCCAAAAGCCTAATAACGGAGAACGTCGCGGACAGCAGTTCCATCCGGGCGACATGCCGACACACTACCCCAAATAAAAAACCCCCCGCTGACCCATATCAGGACAAAACAAAGCGCATGCCTCAGTCAGAGTTTCCGCAAACCCAAAACAATCATCCAAATTCACCAGAAGTTCTTCCAAAGCGGAGCCATCTCGATCTTCACTCGTCATTCCATCGAGTCTTCAACGGACCTCCATCCTTCTCACCACAGGACCTGAATTTACTAAGATGGATACTAAAAAGTACTACTATGGCAGTAACCTCGATTTTCGGGGTTAAAGAACATTTTTGGACATGTACTAACGATTACACTAAAACGTGTACTACTATTCTACTAAGTAGAAATTTGTACTATTTGCTTTTGCTGATGAGTGCGAACGAATGTCTTTGGACAAGGCGTTCCTTTACATCTGGAGCTCATGAGTTTTGTTCACTAAAAACTATCCTATGAGTGCTACATAATAGGTGGTAAACCACTAACAGAAATGCTGCTTGCTGAGTGACTTCCCGACTTCCCGACGTCAGATCCGATCGGGTAGGAACGACTTGGCTGGCAAACGACCTGCTGACCTCCGTCTGGAGGGCGCAGAGATCAGACCAGTTCTTTCAGAGGTGAGCTACCTCTATCCTGTAGGCTGAGGAAAGAGGGCAAGCGGAGATGACGGGAGTGCATGTCCGGTGTGACCCGACGAACAAGGATGTTGCAGCGAGATATTCTGCGCGATCGTGATCGGCGCTTGAGATAAAATCAGAAAGTTTGATCCAGAAAGCTGTGTACCACATTCTGAATTTGTGTTCGGATCATTCCAACTTATCACTTGAGGAAAATTTTCTGCACACACCAAGCCATATCTTGCTTTTGAAATCCATGTCAAAGTGGAGGTCCCCGTGCCCCAACAAACAAGCACTACCTCGAGGCCATCTAACACTACAATACTGACCAAATCAGAGCAGCGTACTTTCAGAACAAACCAGCCGCATCCTCCCCAAATGCATGAAGAAGAAGAACTGGGTGGAGAGATACAAAACGTCAATTTTGGAGGTAGCGTTCATAGAACAATAAGACCTCTCCTCTCCGCTATCTAACGTTACCACTGTGTACGAAACTGGTTGGAAACTATATGCAGTAAACCCGTTGTATCCACCCCAGCTCGCATGAATGTTGTATCAAACAGCTTCAGGCTACCGATGATGTGAAGGCGAGGGTCGCCGAAGGTACTCATGATTTGGGGGGAGATTGAATGAGAAGTCAAGATCAGGTCTTCAGAATGACGGCACAAAACTTAGTGAAGAGGAAACAAGCGAATCTATTCGACAAAACTAAGTGACTGCAGTAGATTATCTATAAGAGTAAGGAGCATATGATGACCTTTGTGAACGTTTCTGGGAGGGTTTTCAGTCATCGGTGTTCAACGGTAACAGATGACAGACGGAGAACGAACGTGAGAGTGCGTCAGAGGTAAGGTAGCTCAAAATCTGGGCTTTCACGTGCAGTTTTTTAATTTTGGCACAACTGATAAAGCTAGCGGTTCGGGCTAGGAGGGACTTCGGCTTTCCAGAGGCGGGCGAGGGTGAGAAACAGCAGGTCGATGCCTTCCAGAAAGCGCGACAGGATAGTGGTCTTGAAAGGACGATATATACGATTGTTCCATTGGATGATAATGGAGTACCCATGGTTCGGGTTTTGATAGTTGGCTCAGCCGAGGGGGATCTAGAGCTCGCAAAGTTGATCAAGGACAACCCATCTGTGACTGGTCTTTACTACACATGCGACAGAGGAGAGGCAGTGTGTGATGTCGAGATGAGCAAAGTGGCCAACACCGTACCGGCCAAATCGTCCGATGAGGAGGCCTGGATTGGGTAGGAATTTAGCACCAGCTCTCCCAAATACACTGTGGGCGGTTCAAAAATCCTCCATGTTTGTACTTGATGAGGAGAGGGCCCTCTAACTTTGTGTCCTTGCGTTTTGTGTAACACGGCTTCAGGTTCTGCATTTGGGCCAAAGTAAACATTGTTTTCTTGGGGGCTGGTAAGCAGGTCTCGAACAGGGACAAAATTGAAAAGAATCTGTCCGAACATGGTGTGACATTCTACGGCTCTGATGTCTCACAAGCCCTTGTCGACGATACAATAAGCTTGGACTCCTGCTTGCAAGCACCGATCGAGCAGCTCGAGGAAGCCTTACCGGCCTTGAGACATGCGGCGGAGGAGCTCACTGCAAGAGGTGACTAGTAGATCGTATGGAAACTTTTCTTTTCGATAATGCAAAACTGACATTAACCTAGCGATGAGCGCAATGGCGCACCATTCTCCAAGAATTTATGGCTTCCAGGAAGTTCAGCCGTAGAGGAGAATTCATAAGAGCAGTATACAACAAACTAGGTTTCGACAAATTAGTAAATATAGCACGATAAATAGTTCCCTAAGTAAGCTATTCACTTGTTCGGCGTCTGCAGTAGGCGCTGACGAAAGTACGTTGCGCGCCCCAAAACTGCAAGTCCGCATCGAGCTTGAAGGTCTGCACGTGTTTTCTTAGGGCGCAGTACGAAAAGGCGGGATCCCCACGTGCGAGGGATAGCGTTGCCACTCCACAGAATACGGCACGCTGTACATGGAAACTAATTTTTTAGTGCTTCCGTGTTCTTGCTCTCGCGCACAACTTCGAGGTACAGCTCGTGCACTCTCGTATCATCAGTTAGCTCCGGGTGAAAAGTACAGGCGATCATGTTGTTCTCGCGAACGAGAACCGCTTTCTCTCCAAAACTCGCCAAGATTTGGACACCCTCTCCAACCGCGTCAATAGAAGGTGCTCTAATGTTGATTGCGTGGAGCTTCTCGCCCTTCCAGAATTCAGACAGGACGTCGGTTTCGAAGGAATCAACTTGCGACCCGTAAGCATTCCGAGTTACTGTTACATCCATTGTCCCAAGCCGGGGTAACGTGTCATACCCTGTCACATCTTTTGCCATCAGAATGCATCCTGCACAAGTACCAAAGCAGGCCAAACCTAGAGTTGGTGCAGTGCGAGCACATGAGCATACGAAAAAGGGAAAAAATTCAAAGTAATCCGTGTGGTAAGGTCCTTACCGTCAGCTATCATTTTTTTTAGAGTCGGCAAGATGTCCCAATCCCGCAGCAGTTTTCCGATGGTTGTGCTTTCCCCTCCTGGAATAATCACACCATCAATCCCCACCAAGTGCTGAGGTGAGACAATCATTTGAATAGCGCATAACAAGCTTAGCCTATGTACAACAACACTTCCGCCGTCCGGTCAAAACAAGTCTCTGCAAAAGCAACGCGTACCTCCACCGACCTGATCGGAACCGCGTGCGCACCAAGCCTGCCCAGCATTGCAGAGTGTTCGGCAAAGTCCCCCTGTAATTCAAGCACTCCGATTTTGAGATCCTCGTACATGTTCACGTTCCTGCCCATCTTTCTTGAAACTACAAGCAACCGACTCAGAAGCCAGCAAACTCCCAAAAAACCACGCCAACCGGAAGAAACAAGAAAAGGCCAAATGAACTTTTTCCGGTACTTGTCTCCAGTTCAGACCACTCAGCGCAGGGTATCAACAGCCAAACTCGCTCGATCCCGCGCTCTTAAACTTCTGTCTAGAGCTTTGACAGCTTGTCTACTGGCAGCAGCAGTGTGGACAGCCTCCATGAAAAACGGTGGGCCTTCCATTCCTCATTCCTCACACGGGAAACGAGCCTCAAATATTTTGATACAATTTACAAGTTCATATCCTATTCGGCCATTTTCGCCACTCACTTTTAAGAATTAAATATATATTTGATAGGTCTGTGTTGGAATGGGTGAGTCAACCGGGTATTTCAGTTTAGCGTAGTATGGTTGGCTTAAACGAGAATTTTGATTGTATACTTACAGTTTCGTTCTGCCAATAGAGGGCGTATTTGGATCTTTTGCTGACTTGATTGGTGAGAGCTGATGTTTCCTGTTATTATGTATGAACGGGCCGAGGAACCGGTGATTTCTCTAGTTGAGCTGCGGGAAAGCTGACCGGTTCTCGTATGATGGGAACTCCTACATGATCACAACGATTTTTTCACGAATATCATGTTAAGAACGGCAAAGCCTTACCCGCTCCCGATAGGCGTTTGGAGCTGAGGAAGGGAGATCGTCAAGGGAACGAGCAAAGCTTTCACAGCAGACAGTAAATGATCGTGCCCCCGAAGCGGCCGACGAATCTCATCGTCGGCCAGCAGTTCCCCGTTTCACAGGCGACAGGGGAAATACAACATCCGCGCCTACAGAGAGCTGAAGCAGATTCTTTTACACGGCAACCTCTGGCCGGAATTTCATCGCTTAGTCCAACAGCGCGCCCCCCTTCCTGAGGATCCCAGCAACCTCCCCGGTGCAAGAGAGCCGCGGCGATTGACTCTTGATCTGACGCCAAGGGCTCCATCCATTAAATTTCAATGTTTATTCGCTTTTTGGAAATATGTGGCCACCTTTTGCTCAATACCGTTCGATCTTCAAAGTCGATTACATACCCCTAATATTTTTTAGCGCAATGTTAGTCAAATCCTAGAACGTTTTACTATGATATATTTATTTTCCGAGGAAGCCGGCCATTGTTCAACCCCTCATTGTCCGCGTTTCTCGCTGCACTCACTTCGAGTTTTTTAGTAATATTTGCTTACAGGCTTTCCGCGAGGGTCTAGAACTGGCCCAGAAACCAAGCAAACTCCCGAGAGTCCTACATCCGAAACGGATCTTTTGGACAGCTGTCCCATCTCCCGCGGGGAGAAAATTTCAGTTAAGAAATATTTTCATTTAGTAAAATTTCTTGTGGCCAAAGAAGCAATCTTGGAAGAACCCTTTATCGGATTTCTGGGGACGCTCCATACAATTTTCTTATCTTGCACCTGATTATATTTATGAAATTCTAGTTGAACCTGTTGTACACGATAGGAAGGATGGCGATCCATATATCTCCGCTACTTGTCCTGCTTTTGGGGGGCTCAAATCAACCGTGGGGACCGGTGCAAAAAAAAGTTTCCGCCGACCCCTCATGAAATGGTCAGAATCTCCGAAAATCTGAAAAATATATATTACTTTTTAACAACCAGTCACGTGAGAATCGCCCTATCCAGATTTCTAGAGGGGGGTTATTCGAGAATCTCGATCACACGGGTTTGTGGTCCAGACATATTGGATCGAATAGTAAAGGGGTACAACCTCCATATCAAGATTTTCCTGATCTTATTTATTCGAAACTATTTTGAACCTCATTTCACTTCAGCACAATAATTTACCCCCCCACCTTCCTAGCTATAGAAAATATCGCTTTTTTAATGGAAATGAGTAAAAGGAGTGTCGCTTTTCGTGATAGGTTACCCCCGATCGCGCTTGATTGATGGTTTGCTTTTTTAAGGTCATTTTTGATGTTTTCTTCCCTGCCATAGAGGTTTTCTGTAGAAGCTCGTGGAGGAGGGCCTGGGGATTGTGGAGTAGGAAATTTCGGGGGGATGTGTGTGTGTGTGTGTGTGAAGGGGAGAGGGTTTTGGCTTGTAGATTGAGAAGTGGGTGCTGGCATTAAATAGTGTTCTGGAGGGAGGGAGGAAGGTGGGGATGTGCAGGTGAAGGGTGGTTCTTTTCTTTTTTTTGGTTTGTTCTGTTTGCGGGTTTAGGAGGGTGGGGGGTGGGGGTGGGGGTGGGGGGGATTTTGTAGGTTTTGATCTGGCATATAATTTGTCGGTGATAGTTTCAGAGTGTTGAGCGATGGATCAGGTTGGTTTTGTCGGTGGATTGGGGCTTGCGCCTGCTGGTACGAAAGCTACTGCGAGGACTTGCAGGATGCAGAGGCCGTCGCGCGTGGCCCCTGCGCATAGGGCCCGTCGGTCTGCTCTGGTGAAGATGTCCGCAGCAAAGGACGCGGCGACAGGAGGGCCAGTGGAAATCAGCAGCACGGGCGAGGTTCAGAGTACTCAGCAGAGGCTCAGGGTTGGAGGATTCATTGGTCTGTGGTATGTTTTCAACATTGTGTACAACATCTCGAACAAGACAGTCTTGAACGTCTACCCCTACCCGTGGTTCGTGGCTTGGATTCAGCTTGTCATCGGAGCAGCGTACGCGATATTGGTTTGGGCTACAAGATTGCGAAAAATGCCAAATATCAACACGGATCTGATCAAGTCGCTCATTCCAGTCGCGATCTTCCACAACGTCGGTCACGTCGCCACCGTGGTGTCGCTCGGCGCTGTAGCAGTTTCTTTCACTCATGTGGTCAAAGCTATGGAGCCGTTCGTAAACGTTGTTGCTTCCGCGATCATCCTCAAGTCTGTTTTCCCGATCCCGGTTTACCTGTCCCTCCTGCCGGTGGTTGGAGGAGTGATCATGGCATCCGTTACCGAGGTGTCCTTCACTTGGATGGGTTTCATGTCAGCAATGACCTCCAACTTTGCTTTTGTCGGACGTAACATCTATTCGAAGATGGGAATGGCGTCGACCAAGGACGAGAACTTGAACGGTGCGAACCTTTTCGCAGTCATGTCGTGCATCGCCGTTGTTCTCCTCGCACCTTTCCCGTTCATTATGGAAGGAACGAGTTTTATCACCGGATGGAAAGCCGTAACAAGTGGAGCAGGGGCGGCTATCACTTCTGCTAAGTTGGCGCAGACGATAGGGATCTCGGGACTTTTCTTCCATATGTACCAAGAGGTTGCGTTCCTCGCCCTTGACAGTGTACATCCGGTTACGCACTCAGTTGCCAACACAGTGAAGCGAGTTGTCATTATCGTCACTTCGATCATCGTATTCAAGAACCCTGTTACCCAGGCGAACGCGCTCGGATCTGCTATTGCGATCGTTGGTGTTTTGCTGTATTCGTTGATCAAGAACTACTATGCCGAGAAGGAAGCTAAGAAGGCATAAGCGGCTCCGAGATATCTGGGGGGGATGGAAGACATGGCTCGTCGCTCTGATCATTGGTTGATGCCAAAGAAAATATGAGGGGAGGGCTAACGCTCCCAGCTTTTACCATGCTAAACTGGAGAAGCCGGTCTAACGTCATCGTGGCCGGAGTGGAGGACGAAACGTGCAGCTCGAGTTGAACGAATCAACTTTCTTTTCCCAACAGTGAATTTTATTTTTCGAGAAGCAAGTCGGACCCATTTCCAGGCCTAGCATCGCGAACGAGTAGCTCAGACCCATTCCCAGGCTTCATGCCGAGAACAAGAGAAAACAAATAAACTCCGTTTGGCTCTTCCGAAGGCGAAGACAGTATCCTTCCTAGCATCTTCCCTGCGCCGAGCGTGATGTCCAGTACGCGGACGCCTAGTTGTCCAACTCGAGAATAACTTATAACTCATATACAGCGGTCATCAACAAGCTTTGACGGGGCCGAACGCTCATTTCGGATCCCCAGCTTGAGTTCCCGTAAGCGTGAATGTTCCAACTTCCACGATCTTCACGGGCACGAGTTTGCCTCGTAGCTCCTCAATGTTGCCCTCAAAGTATGTTACTCTGTTTTTTCTTGTCCTTCCCATAACCTTTGCGGACGTGAAATACGCACAAAGGAAACATTCAGCTATAGAATTCATTACAAGGCACGAGCGTATTCTTCCATCTACTGTGCAGAAATCAAGTACCTGCTTCTCATTCCGAGAGTTCCGTTCCGTGACCAGGACCTCTTCGACTCTTCCCAAATACCTCCGGTTTCGGCTTAGAGAGTCCGTTTCATTGCGACGATTGGCTCTACGTAGTCTGCTCTCTTTCTCGGAGTCTGAGACCTGATTCTCCATGATTGCACCTGCGGAAGGTTAATGGCGTTAGGGACCAGATTCTTCACTCACCAAAACAATGCGAGCAGCCCCTGCAGGGCTTACCAGGAGTATTTGGCCTCGGGGAGTAGGCAGCGGTATGGACATGATCGAACTGGATCTCCTCCATCAGATCCAAGGTGTTCTGGAACTGTTCCTCTGTCTCCCCTGGAAACCCTACAATGGTATCCGCTGTTATCGCCGCATCGGGGATTTCCTCCCGGATCTGCCTGATAACCTCCCTGTACCTTTCGACAGTATAGCCTCTGTTCATCGCCTTGAGCACCTCCGTGTCACCGCTCTGGAACGGAACGTTAAACGACTCACACACTTTGCTAAGCTGGCTGCAAGTTTGTGCAAGATTTTTCGTAAAGTAGCGAGGGTGAGAAGTAGTGAACCTAATACGTTCAATACCATCAACGTCGTGGACTGCGCGCAACAATTCAGCAAAAGTCACCCTAGGTTTAAGATCCCTCCCGTAGGCATCTGTATTCTGGCCTAACAGCGTAACTTCTCGATACCCTTGCCTGGCTAGCTCTTCAATCTCAGCTCGAATCGCTTGGGGTGTCCTGCTTTGTTCAACACCTCTCGTATTAGGGACAACGCAATAAGTACACCTTTCGTTGCAACCATAGATAATATTAACCCAAGCGGAGACGCCGTCAACTCGAATTGGTTTCGATAAGTCTTCTGTGATATGTGAAGCTTCGGTTGCCACGACCTGATTTCCCTGAGCGACGTCCTGAAGCAACTCTCCCAAGCGATTCGCGTACTGAGGTCCAATAATGAGGTCAACCTCGGGCACCCGCCGCGCAAGCCTGGATGCCTCCTGCTGAGCAACGCATCCAGCAACCACAACGGCAATGTTCGGGTAAGTCCACTTTCTCTGCGCGATTGGTCCGAGCTGTGAATAGAGCTTGTGCTCCGCATGCTCTCGTATGGAGCATGTGTTGAACACGATTACGTCAGCTTCCTTCATAGTCCTCGCCACCTGCATTCCCATAGCTTCGAGTTCCCCTGCCATTCGCTCAGAGTCCGACTTATTCATCTGGCATCCATGGGTTTCGATGAAATACGAAGTCCACTCCTGTTCTTCCCGCTTCACTCTGATTTTACCCAAATTTTGCCCAGTTCGACGGAATGTCCTCGTTGGTGTCCATGAAGTCAACTCTATCGCCCTTTTCACGTCTTCTACGTAGGCGGCGTGCCAACCAGAGGCTGATTGGGCTTTAAAAACTCCTGAACCAACCCAAAGCGATTGAGGTCAAAGCTAGTGGTCAGATGTGAACGTGGTTCAGCCCAAACATGAATCGTGTCCGAGCGGGCTAACCTGTGTGTGGATCTGTGGAGGACACAACATCTACAATCTCTGGAAAAGGAAACGTGCCTTTCGTGTGCCACCCCAGATCTCCACCATTGTGTCTGGAAGCTTCACAAACAGAAATACTCTCGGAATACTGGCGTATTGACTCTACACCATTCTTTCGCCCTTCCTCAATCACAAAATCGCAAAGCTCCTCGCTTAAAACCAGCACGTGACGTATCCTAAACTTATCCTCAGTTTCAGCCAGACCCCTAACACCATCCAACCGACCAGGCAGACTCCCACTCACGTTAATCACCACACACACATTCCCCTTCCTAGCGGGATCAGCGTAAACGCTCCCTCTTACCCTCCTGAATCCAGCAGATGGCACAAACCCGGCTGCCATGGTGTCCTCTACAAAACACTACTCCAGAAACCCGCTTCTAAAAACAAAAAGGAGAAAGAAAAAAAAAACGGAGAAAAAAACTAAATCCAGCTGCTCCACTACATCAACACATCCCTCCTAGATCAGCTCTTACAGCCAAATACAAAACAAAAACAGAATCCTTTCTCCTAAACGAAAAGACAATGTTTCTGTTTGTCCTCCTAACTCCTCCACCCAAACCTTTCCGCAATTCATCCTTCCTCTTCAACTCCAGGCGTTTTGCTTTTATACACATTCCATCGCCGATGTGTTTATCTGTCAACCTGAAAGTCATCCATCGAGATAGGTGGCGCCTCTCCCCGTTTCGAAATGACCAAAAGAAATCTGACCGTCGTATAATAGAAAAGTCACCTATCTCGACAGTTGACGCACACTCGAACCAATGGATAAACCTAGGTCGTATTCTTTAATCAGATATCATATCGATATATTTCTGTCCCTGTGAGTGCTAAAATTCAAGACTACGCATTCGTTAGTCTTTTTTTAAAAACAATTTGATCTTAATCTAGAATTTGGTTGTTGGAAGACGGGGCTGGAAAGGGTTTCGTCTGGTTCTACTTTGGTTTCTCATTATGAGCCGTCGACAGGCTGACTGAAGGTGATTTTTGGTCTACAGTAGCTTCTTGGTCTGTGGATGGATGGTCTTGTTGATCTGGGTCTACTTCTAGAGTCGATGTGTCGATTCTTACGACCTTCTCGGAGCGTTCTGCAAGGATCGTCTCGATGTTTGAGGGACTGTCACCAAACCATCCAAGATTATCTGCGATGAGATGCCGGTTCTTGCATCCTGGGCACTCAACGAGGACAACACCCCGCTCGTACGCACCCTTTGAGAAGCGTTTGACGGCTCGCGTGTTGCATACCTTGCACGTGAACATGATCATCATCAGATCTTTTCCATGTCTTGTTCCAATGTTCAGTCCTTCGGTTGCTTTGATACCCTCGGTCCCTTTTTGTCCTCCTCCAACTAGGTCCGCCTTAGCATCGCCGCTTCCTGCTTTCTCTCCGTTCTTGGATAACGTCAGTCTCGACCACTGCAAAGCTCTCGCTCCCAACGAATACTGAGAATATTCTCCTTTCAAGCTCGGTAATCTCCTAGAAGAGGTCAAAACCCTTCGGGTGAGACCAGCAGCTCGCCACCAGCGATGCCAGCTCATATCTCTACTAGCCTCAAGAAGAGGCTCGCAAGCCACGCGCTCTGACTTGCTGTTTGCTAGGCCCGTCAATACCTTTCCGAACGAACTCGTCCCTGTCAGAACTCATAGGCCTTCCCCATTCGAAACCCACCACCAGCAAAGCATTTCCCGGTGCCTTCGGCGGTAAGGATGACGATCCTTCGCAGTGGACAAGATTCCCGCATGGATAAATACTGGTTTCAGCTAAGGCTTTATACTGATCACATCGGTTCCGTGGTTGTGGATGGACTCCCTCTTGCTGTTCACGTTTAAGACATCTTGTTCGACGCTTTAATCTATACAAAAGCTATTTACAATTTTCATTTCGAGTTGGTTGAAGAGAATCCGTTCGTATCATGAAGTGGAAATAAGAATTAGAAGTTCGAATAATCAAAGGCACTGGTTGGGAATGTCCAATGCACTAGCTAGAGCCCAACTCAATGAGAATGGTCTTCGCGAAATTGCTGAAGCTGTCGCGGACAGATTCCTCCCGATTGGGCTTCGGGCTGTATATACATATCTCAGTCTGGCCGATGTCAAAGATGAATTGTATGTGTACAGGTACAGGCTTCTTGAGACGCGACTTGACGGCCAGACTACACTTCAGCTTGTCGCCTTCTCTGTCCTCTATGTACTTGTACTCGTTCCTTTTCAATATGTCCTTCACAAGGGTTTGTACACGCACAATTGACATGGTCGAATGGAAAGACGTCAGCAGTTCGGATTCAACGTCCTCCAGGCCTCCAAATCGCCTCAACATGGATTTCATTGACCTCGTCAAAAACGAGCGTGAACGAGAACTATCGGATCCATCAGATATAGAGCTCGTCTCCACCAGCAGAGTCGTCTCATCAACGGTTTTCTCTACATCTGGGACATGACTAGTGCTCCGAAGCGAATAAGTCCTTGCAGACCTCGCCGATGGCGTTCTGGAGATACTCCGCTCTTCGACAAAGGACCTCTTCAACGGAACCAAACTACTGGGAGAGTCCAAACTAACCTCACCCTCCTCGACACAAGATTCATCTATTTGAACTGAGCCAACCTCACCCTCCTCGAAACAAGATTCATCCATCCGAAGAAAATGAAATTCTCTTCGAAATTTCCGTCTCGTCTGCCTACAAAACGCTCACGCTCCCGACGACACTCCCGTCATCCCCCCCCCAGAAACGGACCTCCCCGACCAACCTCAGCCGCTCAACACGCAAACACCAACAAAATCCGACACGCTCCCCCCTCCTCTCCACCCCCTCCCCCCCCGCATTCAATAAGAAGAGAGAAGTATATTTAGCCCTTTCATATGCCCATTCTTCTAACCGACCGTCCGCTGTGCACTCTCAGCCAGGGCACGTATTTGCCCTATGCTACCCGCCCTACCTCTCCAGCTCTCACCTAATCCCTTGAAGACATGGAACGCAATCCTTCCAGGTAAACAGCATTTTCGAACAATAGCAGGAAATTGAGTTACCATGACAACAGACCCTTACAAATAAAACAATATAGTAAATCCGATACATATATAGTTTTAGATAATACAAAGTCCTTTTTTCGTTCTTGAATATGAATAAGGTACGTATAAACGATATCCGCACCGATTGTATTCTTGCGTATAGATTGTCGCCCTAATCGGGACAGAGTGCGCGACCGTCTTTTGTCTCGTTGAATAAATTATTATCATTTCGACTTGCCCACCTTGTCAGCCTCTCAGTGGAATCTTCAGTCTCCCCTCGTCGAAAAAGAAAACGAAACGAGAATTGTCCCTTCTGACCCTCTAGAAGAGAGAAAAACTCGTTTGTCGTTTCTTCCTCAGCCGATTGTTTTTAATCAAAATATGATTCACGCTCCTTTCTTTGGGCAAAGAAATAGAAAAGGTTCTTGGTGGGGGTGGGGAGAAATAGGTTGACACAATGGTGGTTAGAGCTCAGACTGTTTTATGATTGGCTTTTAATGATGTGTGTTTTGCTTGTTTTTGAACGATCGTTAGGGATAGTGAGTTTCTTAAAGTTCTAGTTTGATAAGAATATTGGGGATTGACTCTTCTTCTATTATGAGTCAGATGTGTAGAGAAGAATAGAATGGAACGATGATCTGGATTGAGCTAAGCAGCAACTTGTAAAGCTGCATATTGACGGTGTCAGCGGATTCCAGCACTGCAAAAGCAATTGGAGACCAAGTTCGATCTTCCACCAGAGAGCACCTTGAAATGCTGAGGGCGGACTTCTTCTCTTGTCAAGGAGTGAACGCGAATATATGGAACTGGATCCTGCCATACAAAAGGGTTGCTGGACACGTTTTGGGTTTCGCTCGCAGTTCTCCCATTCTTGCGATAGATAAGAATAGGAGCGGGGTTGAATCTACCCCATCCATCCTTTCGATTGGAAACCATTGATGAAACCATGGAGCTGTCCTGCCAACAACTGGTACGCCAAAACCTTAAGATAGACTCTCCAAGGGCGGGGGAATTTGAAAGCCTACGCGATGTATGCTTATTGAAGGGTTACCCCATTGAGGAACGCGAGATGTCAGCGCCCGGACTCGCAACCGCAAACTACGAACTGCAAGGGCTGTCCGAAGGCTACCAAAGGCTATGATTTGAGCTTGATCAGTTCTACCTTTACGACCACCAGATTGCGACCAAAATTGCACACCTGACTTGCCTTACACACTCCCCTCACCCTCCGCTTTCATCAGCTCGCGATGGAGCGCCGCTGTAAACAGCTAGCTGCAAAACACGAACCAGACTTGAATCTTCAAAAAAATCAGTCTAAGATTGAACGTGCGTCCCCTGGTATTAGAATCGTGATTCTTTCTCAGCTGGGGATAAGCTAGCATTGTCAATTTAATATTTTTTCTCTATGAAAAAATGCCAAATGATAGGAACCGTTGATTACCACATTTCAGCAAAAGGTTGAACTTAGAAAACTAGTAGAATTAAGTGATGTTTCTGAGATGATCGCCATAAGATTCAATTGGTGGTGAAAGGTAGAAGTATTTGAAATTTCAGTCAAAAATTTAGATACATGAACAAAAATACATATAAAATCATGAAATCGAACCTTTTGATGGACTGATTTATCCAATCATTTTATAAACATTTCCCAGTGAGACTGAATGGGCCAGTTACCGCAAGTTTCGTCCCAAACTATTCCCCCCATTTCGTATGTTTTTTTGCGGTCCAGTCCTAAATTATTCAACAATCGGATACCGCATCTCTTATTAGCCAAAATTCTTCACGCTTCCCATCAATCAAATGAAATCCCGGGTTTTTTGTTCAGAAGAAGAATAATCTTCGACGGACGGGATAGACACGCGGCGACTAATTATTAGAGTATCTCAATAGAAACGCTAGGTAACATATTATTGGAATTTAGAAATTCTCTAAGAATTTTTAAACTTTCCCGGTCACCCGCTACAACACTGCTCTCTCCTCGGAGAAAGCTCTCTCCTCAGAGCAAGCTCTCTCCTTGCGCTACTAACGAGTGGAATACCAAAAGCATCAGAGGTTCGGCTCGATTACAAGCGTCTTGTACTAGGGGTAAAATATCAACCAGCTGGTTTACTTCTACTTAAAAACAAGTAGCACATGAGAATTAATTGGATGCGGCTCGACGTACCCCCCTTGTCGTTGGGATATATCGGAAATGCAGACCTATGCATGAGGGGGGTGGAGATGACTTGCAGTATTGAATGTAATGCTTTCTAAAAAGGGGTCAGTTTGGAATCGACTTCCGGTAGATTTTCAGAATCGTACGGGTCGGAAATCTGTACAATTCCTGTCGGGTATCTTGTTTTGGAATACAAATACTGAGTTAGTTCTTGAATAGTATCATGATTTTACCCCCTTTATGGTCAAGAATCGGGTTTTTACTTGTAAACATAAAACAGAACAAGATTGTAGATACTCTTAATTATTTATAAATTTATGGAGGTTGGTACGCACGAAATTTCTTCCCTTTTGGAAACATCTAGCGTAGTTTAGAATGGAGTCGGGTGGTTTGGTCATCTTGAAGATATATATAGGATGGTCGGGCTGGCTTGGTGCGTCTAGATGGTGGTGGGAGTGGGGAAGGGTGGTGTGTGATTAGGGAGCGGAGAGTTTGTTTGTATTTTGAAGATTTCGGTCGGAGGTTCTTATTTTTACTAGTTGCAGGTACATGTATATTTTATAGTACGCAGATTTCGAATGCTGAAGTGACTGTGCACCGGTCTGTGATCGAGTACAAGTTTTCTGGGATTCTCGTGAGGAAGAAGTTTTGGTTTTTGGACTTGTTGGAGGCGTCTGTTGGGTTGTTAAGCTGAGAGGAATTTTTTTAAGAATAATCTGGGTGGGGACGTGTTCGAGTCCTCGTTGTATGAGCACAGTGAGGCGCTTGGTATCAGAGGTGGTGTGAGAACTGGAAGCTCATGCGGTGATGATGAGTCTCATGGGTGAGCACCCCCAAAATATAGATTGTGGGGTTTCCGCGATTTATAATACGAAACCGGCTCCGTTGAAGGAGCCGTTGGTGCCCTTTGAACATCAGGTTGGAGGCCACTCTGCGCTTTCCCACGCAGCCGGACGGGTATGGAAACCAATGATAAAGAAGGAGGTCACTTTCTATCAAAGAATTTGGGCAGAAGAATCGAGTCCAGAGTGCTTATGGATTCGCGACTGGACACCACGATACTATGGACTATTTGAGAGGGAGGAACTTGCGGAAGAGCGTGTTGCGCCACAGGCTAGCAGTGGCCCGCTGGGTGGGAGAGTAACCGAAAAACCTGCTCAACGGGAAGGGAGTCGAGGCTCTGAAGTGGAGAAGAGGAGTTCTCCATGGGAGAAGAAGCTGTCCGAGATCAGGAAGAGACAGAAGCCGATGCGCCTCTATGTTTGCCTCGAAGACTTGACCGCCAGGTTTTCGCGTCCTTGCATTCTTGATGTTAAACTTGGCGTTCGAACTTATGATGATGATGCCTCCCCTGAGAAGAAGCTCAGACATCAGGAGAAAGTTCGGAACACTACTTCAGGGAAATATGGAGTGCGTTTGAGTGGTATGCAGGTTTACATTAGGCAAGAAGGAGATTATTTATTCCGGGACAAGTATCACGGAAGGACATTGAAGAGGGAAGGGTTGGTTACTAATTTACGAGACTTCTTTGACAACGGAAATGGATTGCGGCGTGACCTGGTTTCTAGATGCAAGGCAAAGTTGGAATTCTTAAAGTCCTTTGTCGACGTACAACGGTTGTTCTACTTCTATTCGTCTTCCTTGCTAATCGTCTATGAGGGTGACGAGGATGTGGCCAACCCGAGTGTGGATGTGAGAATGATAGATTTTGCTCACACGCAGCCTAGCTTTGACCATTCGGATCCTGGATGTTCACTTGGTGTTTCGACGCTGGTCAAAATCCTTGATGAGATCTTGGGAGAGGACTGATATTATCAATGGCAGGTTTGCAGCGAGGACGTCGTTCAATCTCATAACTAATTTGGTTTCCTTATCTATTGGTATAATTGAGTTTCAAGTATGGTCGTGCGTGCTATCTAAAGAAAGAACAAATGAAGGATCCGTGAACACCTCTCCTCTGAGGTAGAGTTAAGATGGAATCTACCTAAGGCGTGACATGTCTCAGTACCAAAAACCTACCCCAAGATAATACGGCTCAGTCGCATAGTGGTGGGGATATAGTTGCGCCCTAATTTCTGTGCCCAAGTCAGCTATACCGCTTTCCAGCCCACTAGGAAACCAAACCTTTTTAGAGCCCCGTTCGGAGAATCTGCTCCGTTTCGGATTGTGATAGCCAATCAAGTTCAGCGGATATGCCGATCTACTGCCATCGCACTTTGCTTGTTTGAAAATGCTGGGGATTATTTTTAATTTTCAATAAAACAGTGGTTCTGAAAATCGTGCCCGTGAAAGCATTTTTTTGTCCAATCAATTTCTTGGTTGTTGTGGTGGTGGCCTCTCTGCTGGGAAGAGTTTGGTTGAGCGCGGGTAGATATATCAAAACAGACACAGAGTGTGCGCTTGCCTCCGCTTTTTCAAGCTTTTTTTCCGTCTGGATCATTTCCCTGTTTGCTGGACTAGAAAATAAAAGAAACAGGCCTCAACGTCTGTCGTTTAGGTACGCGCTATATGGAACCCAGCAACGTCGGTTCTTGTTTTAGTCCGCTATTGAGCGGATACAACCGTGTCAGATTCAATGCCTGGAATGTGAAGACTTTGCTTCTTTCCGGGATTGAGGAAGGCGCTCGTTCTCGGTCCAGATAGAAACTTGTTCTGTAAAATTAGGGATCCGCTTGTGCACTGCAGTGTTCTAGCAAATGAGAAATTATATTAGTCCCTTGCATGCTAGCCTCAAGCTAAATCGTTCAGTGCAAAACTAACAACCCGGGGTGGGTGTCGTGGGACAGGGAAATGGGAATCCAAAGTGTGTAATTCCAGCTTCTTTGCGAGTTCATTTCAATGGCGGGGTATCCCGGTGAAGGCCACATGATCACCATTGGTTTCTCCAGGCGAACAATAGCGTTTCGCCGACTTCACTCCATGCCCAAGTCGAACGTCGTGACCCAAAACCAATTTAGGACTTTGGAAAACCACAAACGGGCTCTTCCTTGTTTGCTCGAACATTGCTTCCGGCCTCCCGGTACAGGGTTAATTTTTTTTTGTCCGGGTTCCATCAATAGCGAGGACCGCTTCCAGCCCATGCAAGCAGTGGAAATCCTCTCATAACGGCGCCCTCGGAATATAACTCAGAAGCTGGTATGTCAGAAGGTGCGTATTCTAATCCTTGGTACGATGCCCAGGGCTATATCCTCCAACCTAAGCCTTTGAACTAGTTGTGCTTTTACTTGTTGCATAACAAGCCTCCAATCGGGAAGGCTGATTCCTAGTAAAATCCAAGCCTTTACGTTTGTGCAGGTCTTAAGATCATTCAAAGACCCCCCCCAAAAAGCGACATCTGTCTACTAAATTTAGCTTGGTTTTTCAAAGAAATACGCACCCACACAGTGCTCCACTTTTCAGCATTCTCATTTTCGATGTAAAAAACTCCTATTTTTATCATCCTTTTTTTTCTGAGGATTCCTTGAACCGCTGCTTTTTTTCACGTACTGAAGTTTGAAAAAGTTTTATGCAATTGGTTGATTCGCTGAAAGAAATTGAAAAACAACTGACTTGGAAGGATCCTTGAGATTCCGGTGCTGCAGTATAAAAACTAATCTTATGGAAGATTCTCAGTTATCAATCAATATTACTCTGGTACGTCGATCAAGCGTCCATGTCGTGCGTGTGGCGACGCCTTTTTAGTCGTTGTTTTCGGCCTCACAGAAAGATCTGGTGTGAGCTCACTGGTGGAGCATGTTACTCACCTTCGGCAAACGCAGGCTATTTTCAACCTCGCTTGGACAGTTTCTAAGTTTTCTGATGCCCCTACTCCTCCAGTCCCCGGCGCTCGAGGGGATAAGCGGAAGCAGAGCATGCAGAAGACGGAGAACCGAATATGGCCAATCACAGCATTGAGCGTGGTGTTTGGGTTCAGCGGTCCCGCTGGTGGACAATGGCGCAAGAACCACTTCTCATCTCTCGCAGGCGGACGAGTTCCCGACCGCTTACGTTGCACAATCAAACCGAGTCTAAAACTAACGAATCGAACAGCATACTCGGAGTTGAGGTATTATTAGATAAAATCGCGAGACTTTGGTTTATTGTCACATTTCTTTACTTGAAGCGTGCCGTAGCGAATGTCGTGTTGGTCAGTCTAGCTTTATCTCTCAAAGAGCTGACGGAGAAAACGGCTAAAGACAAACCTAGAAGTGGCTCGCCCTCCTTGTGAGGACACAGGGCCCCATGTTTTAGCTTTTCTCAGTGCCACCGTCCGTTGTTGGTAATGAGGCTTCGGGTGCATGCAGGCAAGGATAGCCCAGCAGCGAGTCTAGTCCAGAAGTATGCAGAACTTTTGGTTCAATATGTATTACTTTACGGCGGTACTCTAGCAGTATGGTAGCTGAGGCTCGCTACCGCCTCCTCGGTTGGCGCGCTTTAGCTCCTCGTACCTAGTTTGCGTTACGCTTTGCGCAGTGCTTCAGGCTAAGTTGGGATCAGTTCGGTGGACCGTTCATGGTCCGCTTGTCCGCTATCCATTCCCTGTTCTTGACGAGTGGGCAGCACGCACGCGATAAACGCAATTGGAGGTGCATCTCATCCGATTGTCCCGTCGTGAGTGTATTGTGAGCTTGTTACAGAAAAACGTGACGCGATCCTTGCTCAGCACGGGTATCAGACGACTGCTGCTCGTCAAAACCCTAGTAGCGGAGCAATGAATTTGTTTCTGAGCAAGGTAGGCTTCGGTTGGAGCGGCCGACTAATAGATATAGGAACCCTGGCTGTCGCTTCTGTGCAAATTGTAAGGGCTGTTCTCAAAGGTCATTTGACGAGTGAGGCCATTGCAATTTTTGATCACCGACGTACGATGCGCATTCGATTACTCGTGGAGCAACGAGTCTCTGGACTGTTTTCTCGACACAGCTTCTCTCGGTTTTCCTTATGACGCGATGCATGTGTTTATCAGCACAACCAAAAGCACGACGATTGAGTTTGAAGTGCAATATCAACGGTAGCCATGAATTCAGACCGACTATGTTTACGTAGTTTTGCGCTAGTCGCTTGAACTCTCGTCGTCTCTCAGCAAAAAAGGTCCAAAAAAAGAATCCAACTGTTTACGGCTGTCGAGGCGTATCTTGAGGTTCTACCCTATTACTAGTACGAGAAATTCAGCACCGGATTCACAGGAAAGCTTTGCAGCAGAATAAGTGGAGGAAACTCTAAACAGCTTCAGCCTGGTAGTTGCTGAATTTCTTTGCCAAGCGCTATCCAAGAGGAACCCGACGTCTTGGTATCCTATACCCTACCACAGCATTACCGATCATTTGTTCAGTGCAGGGACCATTCGCCCAGGAGACTTCTAATAGAACTGAGTGACATGAGCGCAAATGAAGCCATCCGCAATAAAAAATCTCCGCAATACGACATAGAAATGGCTCATCGACGTGGGACATTGGGCGGGTTTGCAGAAGACCACAGATCATTCACGATAGTGAACATCTTCAACTCTCAGGCCGATAGAACATAAACTCATTCACTACTTAAGCCGTTAACATCAACAGGAACTGAATTTGCTTCTTCTGCCAGAGACACAACTGACTGACTTTACTTGACGAACTACCTCCCCCCTCCTCCCCCTTAACCCCCCATAATGTTATACGTTCGGGTTGACATTCAAGCAACCCCGACGCTTCCAGCCTCCTCATCAACCGAGAACACAAACCGAAAAAAAAAGAAAATGATTGCATGCTCGAAGACGTTCTTCCTCCATAACTTTCAGAAACGTCCTATTCATCGCTTTATTGTGTATTCAATTTTGCGTCTGGTCGGCCAACTTGCACTGCTTACAGACAAAGAGGAGGTGGGAAAGAAAATCATACTTGAAAACTTGATAGATCTAAAGCTAAACGAAAATATGGCAAGAAAAAAATCCCCTAAACATTGTTGCACGTTCTGCTGAATGCAAATCGTTCTTTTTTAAAAGCAATATAATTGATAAACAGGAAGCCACCCAATTGAGCCATGAAAATCTTACCTCTTGGGGAAAAGATGCTGTAGACAGAGTTTTCTTGATTTTGATGGGGTTTTACCTTCGAAAAGGACCTCCTTCGGACGATTTCGATGTTTCTTTTTTTTTATTGAAGAAACCACCGGAATATTCGTGGGTGCCTTCTTATTTGCTTTGCGTATCAAAAATATTTGTTGTTTAATGTAGGAACGAAAGGTCCGGCATATTCCAAAGCTCATATTCCCATCACCTGGGCGGCTGGAGTTGATCTGCTCCTCGCAGACTACAATTAGGTATTTTAAAGATCTCCAACGCAGTGCCTGAACGGGTCGCTTACTCGGTCAGACGTAAAAAAATACTATTTCATGGCTGTATCTTTCCTCTCTATCGCTCCTGCACTCTCACAAGGTGAGCGCGATGCTCTGATTGGTCAAGAGTGGTACGGTATTGGATATAATTTAGACACCAAGGATGGTCAATTCTGGATCACGATTCTAGTCTACTTGCTATAGAGGCCACCGAAAAGACTGAAGACAATTGAAACTGAGGCACGATTCTCCTGAATCTCTTGTAGTTGAAATATTTTCGCATGTCGATGGGCATTCGTGCGAGTGGCATTTATCTCGAAATTTGAAGGTTGTGTTCTAAGCCCGCCCTAGTACAGCCTTACAAATTTATTCTGTTAAACATGTAAGTAAAATGAACTCACAGGTTTTTTGAATTCAACTCGGATTATGAAAACGAGAAGAAAACACCTCTCTGCATTGAAGAAATTACTGTTTTGCAAACTAATGCAGATGAAAATATGATGTTCCTTTTCCTGTTCCAAGATGATGAATCATGAATAGAATTCACGCCGGGTTAGGCGATACCTTAAAATCTAGTTCTATTCATGTCTCTTTAGACCAATCATTGTCTATCAAAATTGCAGAGTCCCCAAAAAAAGAAACTTGTTAAAAATCCAGCTCCTCCTTCCCCCCCACCGCGTTGCCTGTCAAATCGCTCCAGACATGTCTACGAAATGTTTTCCTTTTTTTTTCGAACGGGCCGACGGACACGAGAGAGAGGAAACATGCAAAACTACTTATCCTATGCCCTGTGTTTTATTGAATCTCTATTCTTCTTCCAACCTTCCACCCCCTTTTCTTCCTATTCCCATTCCCAATACAACTCATAAAAACAAATTTCCATAAAGAATTCCTCTTTCTGCCCGCTCACCTATTCCTTTTCTTCCCCCCCCCTTAAAATACCTTCAGGTCACCGCAATATCAACCAACTATTTTCCGTACGCTGTATTCGCCAATAACTCGCGTAAAATACAATCCAAAATATCTTAAATTAATGTCGCCTAACCAGGCGCGCGTGGCCTTGGCTGGGCCTTTTAGTTGTGCCTTGGCTGTGTACAAAATCTCACGCGGAAGTTTCAGCTTTGCTATTCTGTGTTGCTCTCAAAATGGGGCCTTGATGAGGGGTGATGGAGGAGGGGGGGGAAGGATAGTATCTTATTCTTCATTCTCTTATCGTACGCCTCTCCGCTCATCAAATAAATATTCGTTAATTTAAATACACACTCAGAACTGACTTTGGACACGAGGGGTGGGGGTAGCCGTTGCATGGGGTGGTTTGGATAACTAGGGGTGACCTCCAAATTTTGGTGCGCTAAAAGTTGTCGAATGGACGGAAGCAGTTGAGCGGGGGGGGTGGGGGAGAGGGAAAAAAAAGGGAAGGAAAAGTAAGCGAAACTCTTTCTTCTTTTGAATTCTGCTTGCTTTTTTTTGTACCTTGTTCATTGGTCAATGATAATTTTATCGAATTATTTAAGTTTGGAATGGATAAAGTGGGATTAGGGCAAGATAGAGGTTGTACCGGAATTTTGGTGTTGCTAGGAAGGGTCCGACGTAAAGTTTGGATTGGGAGATTGAGTGAGTTTTTCAGGAGGCTAGTAAAACGTATTATGGAAAGCGGTCATCGATGGGGGAATTCGTTCGCGGGAGGGGGTGGGGAAAGGTCGGAACGGGAAGTTGGACGACGATTTTTGGGTGTTGAAGGCCTACATTGTGATTAGCTGAATTTGCGCAAATCGAGCTGACGACACGCTGCTGAGTGCAAAGCAGAGGGGGGAGCTAAAGCAGCTGCTTTTTGAGGTATAAGGTTCTTTTTTTGTAATAGAGGGGACGGATCGGGTTGCTAGTCGGAGTGGAGTTGCATGCTTGGGGTTGAGCTTTGTATGTTGAGACAGACGGCAAGGAGTGTTCGGATTTCTGTGCAGTGAGGTTTTGGGTTTGTGACCGACGTGAGTAGAGAAAATGACGCCGTGAACAGCAATAGTTTGAGCTGCGGAGGGGAAAGTTTTGAGGGAGAATTTGTGTGTTCGAGAGATATGGCCAGTGTAGGGGAGGGACGCTCCGTTCGGGATATTGGAACCATTAACCGACCTGGTTCACCGATTCCGACTGGAAGTTGTGATCAATTGAAAGTTGACCAGCTGGGCATCTTTCAGAGCGGGGCGTCGTTTGAGAAGTCTTTAGATGAGGAAATTAGTGAGAGATTAGCAAGGACGGTTTCGTATTTTGAAAATGACAATGCTTCTCTTCAAGTTGCAGCTGGAATGCACAAGAGTACGCCCTTGTCGAACGTGCAAGACGATCTGTTCGTGTCCGGCGATGATCCACAAGAGAGAGATGAGACGAGGAGCTTGAGTTTTCACGTCAGAAGCATGAGACCAGCCTCATCCTTCAAGAATATGTTTGAATGCAAGTCGTTCAAAGGTCCAAGCTTTTCCTTTTCGAGCGGTGGAAAAGTTAGTTCCAGCCGATCTTCGCTGGTTTCAACGTTGCCGAGATATAGCAAAACGCAAGGTTCCTTTTATGATCAGTCTACGGCTAATTCGACCACGAGCGACGCCAAGTTCGCGAAGGTTTTCGAGAATGCTGATGAGGACGATGACGATGATGGAAGTCTGAAGAGCTCCTTGGACGATGAAAGTGATAGCGATGAATCCGTTCCTTCGTCCATATCGGGAGAATTTGAGCTCTATCGTCAGGTAGAGGACGTACCAAGTGGACCTGACGGTTTCTTGTAGACCGGTGAAATTTTTGTCGGAGGAACGATCTCTCGGTGCTCAGCTTCAGTGCAGAGGAATATTGCTGGCCGGAGATGCGATTTGCTCATGAGCTCGAACGTGAACTTGCTCATGATCGCTCAGATAACGTGGTGGGGAAGGCCCTTGAATTTGCGCTCCAGGTCTGATCTGGTGCTGATAGGAAGGAAGTGTTCAGATTGTATTTATGATTACTACAAATTAATTCTATGTCGCTATTACTGAGGGACGTAATCGGAGAAGCATTGCAAGCCTAGAAATGTAGGGTTTGAATAGGTGGTCGTCCCGCTCAGGTACCGGGATGTCGCTCGAAGATAGTCCTCGCATACCGAGACGTGGCTCGAATAAGATCCTCAGTAAATAAATAGTGTATTAACTTACTTTTTGACCTGTAGCGAGGTCCTCCCCAAGATGAGGAGCTAGTCCACAAGCGTGTTCGGCGTTGGTCCAACCAGAACTGGGAAAACAGAGCAAAATTTTGTTTTTCAGTTCTATTCCTCAAAAATCAAAAAGAGCTTTAGTGCCACAGATACAGCGAGAATCTGAACCGTTAGGTATTAACACCCAGCGCAGCTGAATGAGAAGAAACCTTCTCACACCGCGCCTGCTTGTGAACGATAACGAATCGAATCTTAAGTTAAGGGTTCACACTTACATAGATCATCCTCGGAGACCGAAATCTATCCTCAAGAGATAAGCATCATCCGTCCTCATCAGCATCGGGAACGTTGAACGCACGCTGCTGTCGATGAGAAGAGCTACGTTATCCTCTTTACTGACCTTCTCAGCGGCCAAAGCCAGACTGTTGCTCCATTGAAGAAACAACCATCGTCATCAAACACATCCCAACAAAACCAAACTCAATCCGAAAAGGAAGAAGCCATATGAGATGGTTGTCCTGCCAAGGAGATGCTGTACGTTGGGGATTGCGCACCTCTCCATCCTCAGGTACCACATCGAAATCCACGACGGTGATGGACTAAACAAGGAGGGGATCATATTCAGTTCAGTTGAACATCATTAGTGCGCTCCGTATGCAAAGATTTGTAAACTTTGTCAACAACATCCAGGGAACAAAAAATTTGCCTTAGCGTATGGCGGCGGCCACGTTGAACAGAGACAGAGGTTCGTCTCG
Source organism: Rhodosorus marinus (assembly GCA_029953675.1). Lineage (NCBI taxonomy): Eukaryota > Rhodophyta > Stylonematophyceae > Stylonematales > Stylonemataceae > Rhodosorus > Rhodosorus marinus. The sequence goes on from JAMWBK010000002.1 coordinate 3,126,104, forward strand.
TGAAACGAGAAACTCTCGACGGGTATTTCGCTTTTATGTGATTCTTTGTTCTGCTGTCTTTGCCCTGTCCAAGCAAGAGGAATCTGTTCCTTGCCAATTCAGAAAACAACAAATAACAGCCCAGAGCAGGTTCGGAGCATAGAAAGAGAGGTTCGCATCGCGTCGGAGCAGTGACTGCTCCGACGTCACGAACACGGCCGTTTGAGAAGGTCTCAATAGTGTGATTCTCTGTTGCCAGCAAGTGTTTCCCCTTTTGTCTCTGAAAAGAGTGTTGGCGAAGGTGTGTGGGAAAGGCGCGGGGGAAGCTGAGGAGGAAGGTGAGGGGGCGGGATGGGTTGGGGTGGGACAGTGTAGCTGTTGAGCTGATAATCGGGTTTTTTGAATGATATATATTAACGACCAGTTTGGGTAGACTGAATGCTATTGCGGTGTATAGGAGAGGGAGGCTTTGAAGTAGGAAGAAAGGCCGATGTTTATCTCTTTCGTCTTCGGTTTTTTTTTTAAGTGAGTGGAGACTAAGGGGTTGGGTAGTTTTTGAATAGTCGAGGAAGAGAGAAAGAGGGAGGTGTGCTGTTGGAAAGGGGCTGGAAGAGACGTCCTCGTGTTTCCTTGGTGGTGTGGCGTTTGCAGCCGTTCGTTTTGGGTTTGAAGAGAGTACGACGGGACGAGGACGGTGTTCGGGGAGGACCGTTTTTGGCGTGGGGAATGGGAAACATTTTGCTAGGTTTTTAAGGAGCGTTTGGTTTGTTTTTACTGTTGGGAGGGTGGTGGGGGGGGTGGGGGAGGTTGCTCCAAGTTGCTTGGGGTGGAGGATTGGGTGGGGCTGTACGCCTTGAGAGTTTCTTTTTTTAATGGTTGGTGAGGAGGGTGAAGAGAGGGCAAAGATGGGAGACGAAGGGATGAATTTTAATGCGACTGGTCAGATTGGGATGGATCTTGATTCAGGTGGTCATGGATTGATGGATCTTGAACAGAATGTTCGAAGCGGGGCGGGTAGGAATGAGGGTGACGGTGGTACTGCCGCAATGGCGAATTGGGTAGAAGGGGAGGGTAGGTCAAAGGGAGAAGAAAATAGTAGCCGGCCTGCAATAGGACTGGATAATACTGAGTATACGAAGATGAGAGGATTGATTTGCTCAATTTTGAGGGAATATCGAGCTGAAAATGTTATGTCGGAGAGCTCTAAGATTGTGTACTTGGACAGTGGACTTGACTTGAGACAAGGTTTCTTCGTCCTCTTAGAGAATGGTGGGTTCAATTTTTTTTGTAGGAACACAGTCAGAACGCTTGTTGTTTGCCTACATGCATGTTAACGCTTCGGTCTTCTTACTACTGGTCTGGCAACAGGACTGGACTCCGCACCAGTATGGAACTCGACCAAAGGGAAGTTCTTAGCGACAATTACGATTTCCGACTTCATAAATTTTTTGTTTTATACGAGCTTCGCAAATCCCCAGGGGATGAACGATCAATACGCGTCCCAGACTATCGGAAACTGGCTAAGTATGTTATCATCCCGATCGAACTCCCCTTTTTACTAGTGACTGTAGGAAGATTTTAGTTTAGGCTGACGGCCGAGGAGATGCAATTGGAAGATTGGTTGATCCTTGATCGACAGCTTGACATTGAAAGGGCAATGTCCATCTCCAGCTGAGTTTCGGCTGAAAACACGGATCTGCTTGCATGTGGTTGGGATGACAGCCTTCTTCTTCTGTTGTCGCGAGACTCTAGCAACGCGCTTGATACCCGATGCTCAACTTCGCCGCTTGGATTTCTGATTTTCTTTTTTCTGTCACAAAATAGACTATGCCACAGAGGGCCGAGAATGGGTGTGGAGACATGTGGAGGCTGATACATCACTGTACGATTCGTGTAGAGTGTTGGCGGATCACTCGCTCCATTACTTACCGGTCTATTCTAGGGAGTCGAATATGGTAGTTCAGATGCTGACTCACGTGAAGATTCTGGGCTTCCTACGGGAAAACTTGACAACTGAGAAGCTCATGAAGAAGGCGATGGAGAATGGATCGTCAGAGTATAAACTTATGCAGTCGACCCTTGACAGTCTCGGAATAGGGACCTTCAAGGACCTCGCGGTACTTGAGTTCTCCACGCTAGTTGTTGATTGCCTCCAGACCATGGCAAGGCGGAGGTTGACTGAGTTGCCGGTCATTGATCCGGAAGGTAGGACTAAATCTCACTGAGCTCACCCTTGGTTCGTGAAAGTAGAGAGGAACCGTTCGCAAGAGATTATCTCCAGACGGGAGAAACTCATCTAGCGGTCAAAACCTGCGTGTTTCTAGGAAAATTTGTCGACGTGTTTTCGAGGCATGACGTCTTTGAGTTATCGAAAAGAGACAGGGAAGCGAATTCGAAGATGTCTGTGATTGAAGCGATTCATAAGCGCCCAATTGTAAGTCCCCACTGTTTGAATCAAGCGTTTACATCTTGCAGATGCTGACTGGTAAACGCAACAATCCTGTCCAGGACGGGTCTATGGGTCACTGTTGCAGAAGGCAGGACTGCCTAGGTGCTATTATTGATGCGTTTGGGAGATTCGAGGTGGAGCGGATGTACTTTGTAAGCGATAAGAATCAACTCGAGGGAGTGATATCTCTCAGTGATTTGCTGAGATTCTTCCTGGGATGAAGAGGATCTCTACCCTGAAAGAGGTTCTCTTCCGTAGCGAAGTGGATCGGAATGACCTTAATGTGAAAGTGGCTGTGCCATTTGCAACCTGCCGTGTTTTGCTCGGATGATTGTAATGATATTGGTTGCGGCAACCGGTGATGTGAACTCGGAGAGGAGCACTGATTGTCGTCTGCAGAGATGCACAGCTGCAGATTTTATGTTGTATTTTTCTTTCGTTTTTACGGAAAGAAGGAAACGCTCTTCGAATACATCAACGAAGCAGCGTGTGGTGAAAGGAAGTTTGTACAGAGTGATTAAACGAGAATCGGGGCATATACTTGATTACGTGACTCCTTGCAAGAATGGAGATGAGTGGTAGAACTCAGGATCTTCTAGCGATGCTTACATAGTTGCACTGGTTGAGCGTTGCCCAGAAACCCTGTGCGCACCTGGAGCACTTGATGCTCCTCATGCTTTTGGGTATCTGCACGGGCCTGGACTTCATTGGTGGCAATTTGCAAGCTAGTTGCTTGCCGTGGCCGCTGGGTCCTTCACGGTCTCGTTTGCTTGGTTTAGTCTGTCCAACAAAAAAGGTCTATAAAAAAACACAAGTTATTGATCGATAGTCAGGCACAGCTAGGATTGGACTTGTGCCTTCGCTAAGAAGCGGATTCGTGCTGATGAAATTCCTGCTCGAGTTCAAAGTTGATCATTGTGATATCAGGTTGAGATTGGAGTTCATTGCTCAGGACAACTCTCGCACACAGTTTCATCGCGTAGGCCTTGACAAACGCAGCACTAACGCCAGAGAGTGTCCCTCCACAAACTGGGATTGAAGCGCTCATCCTCAGATGCGAGAACTCCTCGAGATCAAATCCATCCACATCCGTCTCCGCAATTTGCGCTACCAAAGGCTCCGCAGAGGGTGCACTGCTTTCAGTGACCCTCCCAGTGGACGTGGCGCAAGAGTCAAAGAAGAAGGACTGCTCGTAGGAAAACTCCGTTACTTGTAGTACTACTCGCAAACAAAAAAGGAAGATTAAGGTTAACAACCCTGTAGGTCCGGATGCGTCGGGCACGGAGACGCAGCGCTCAAAACTTGGACTGTCCATGGGCAAGGCTTACACGTTACAAGATCAAGAAACCGGAGCACAGCAGCAGTCTCCATGGGGTCGGCAAAAGGCTTTTCCAGAATCCTTATCGTTTCCGTTAGCGTGCTAGCGCGAAAGTGTTTGATGCTCTGTACTCCCGTCCGAAGGAGCAGTACTCGAAGGCAAAGAAACGTCTCAACAGTTAGGTTACTGGACCGGACTCTAAGCGCATCCCGCAGCTTCTCCAGCACGCTTGACACCTTTTCACATATTGAAACGCGAGGAAACCATTCAGTCCTTCGCTCACCGACGGAAAAGCATCTGGGATACTTTTTCGGCGCCAGATAGCCTGCTCTTCAAAGTATTACCTGCACATTGAATTGCTGCTCCTCCCCAAAGAACAAGCAGAATGATATTCGTCTAATAACTCTTGCACGGCTCTTCAGGTCGGAGTCCCGGCCCGCGAACACGGCCGTGATTCCGCCAGCTCCAACTCCCTGATTCTGAGTGGACATTCCGGCGAGTAGGGCCTTGTCCGAGTCAAGAACACAATTCACAGTTTCCGCGAGCGTTCTTAAGAGGGCGGAACTCTTGCCTTCGAAAAAGGTGGACTCCTCAAGCAGCGCTAACGTTCCCTTCTTGATTGTTTTCAGTGCCCATGGATATCTGCAACAACAGAGTCGTGCACGTTAGATTGGAAGCAAACTCCCAAATATTCAGGGAGCGAGAAAGCAGCAGACTTTCTTGGTGTTCCTCACTCGCAGCAAGAGTTCAATAGCTTGGCCGCTGCTGACTTGGCGATCTCATCATGGGGGGCCGAGATCGTCTTTCCACTCGTTGGCCTTCGAAGGATTTTAAACGCAGATTCCACTGCCGGAGCTAACAGGGCTACACCATTTGGTCGGTCATCTTCAAACGCAGAGTCAAGAAGTCTCACTAATGAACTCGCATTCGCAACCAGTGCTTTGGTCATTAGATGAGCACGCTTCAACGTATCACTTCCATCGCTCCCGACTCCGTTTCCGACACCTTGTTGGGACGTGGGTTTCCTCGTCTCGGCTTTCGATTCTGCCTTGGTACTGTTCACTTGAGAATCGGAATCCATTTTTCCAATCTCGTTGCACGCGCTTGCTGAGATCGTGGTCGCGTGAGCAAGTTCTTTCCTAAGTCTTCTATCGATTATCGACTTGGGAACCGCATATGTGTAGGAAGAAAGCACGTTAAGCGACTCCAAGACTACTGATGCCCGCGGAGTAACAGTTAAGAGTTCCCTAACGGTTACGTATATTGTAGGCCAGGAAGCTACGACGTCCGCTTGATATCCACAGGACTCGAGAAAGCATGACAAAAACTCGAGCGACGACGTCTAATCGATCAAGAATGATAAACTCAGGAACTCCTCAACCATGGAAGCGAACAAAGTGGCGATCGATTCTCTGACTCACCTGTATGTTTGCAGCATGGAAGTCTGCGAAGAAATCTCCTGCTGCCAATAGTCCCTTCAGCGAATGTCGTGCAGCGCCATCGGAAGACTCCTGATCCTCTGTGTCGACTCTCTCCTTCAAGGGCCTCCCGACTGGATCCTTTCGCATCGCCTGACCCTCTCTTTTCAACTTGCGGTTCTTAGCAGCCACCGCGAGACTGCTGCCCTCGTCCCACCTCAGGGATAGTTCAAAAACATCACAAACCGCCGCCGTAACCGACTCCGAAGTAGCTCCAGGAATGGCTAGAAGCAGGTCGATTGCGTTACGGCCTTCTGGTCGGTCTCTCCAGCTTGTTCCCGGATACTTAATCCGGTTTTGATACCAAAGCGCTATGAACGAAGCAGCCAAGTCGCACGGGTGACGCCGCAGAATGGGCTCAAGACAAGACATAATCGCCGCCTTTTTAGATGTCAACCTTTCCGTGGAGTGGTAACCTTGCGACATGTCGCGTTTCCAAGAGGTCCACACATTTACACAGCACGATACAACACGTGGGAGAATCGAGAAGACGCTCTGAATTGTCTCGTGCCTTGGATCAATAGTTCTTATTCCCTGTTCAGGCCCCACCCCAATGATCATGTCCTTCAAATCTGTCAGCAGCTTCAAAGGGTTCAGAGAAGAAGCCTCTGCGGGAGCTGATCCAGCTGGTTCTTTCGACATTCTCCTGTTCACGGATGACTCTCCGTTTCGCTGATCGTCCTCCAGAAGAGCATTGGTCTTTTCCTTCTCGCGAACATACTCCTCAAAGCTCGCGAGTGTGGTTCTTAGCAGCTCAGCGAGGCCGTTGAAAAGAACGAGCCGATTGTCCGCGAATGTTGCGAACGAGCCCAATGCGCTGTTGTGGGGTTGGCTGTTTCCCGATTCACTCAGTAGGAGCGATTCATTTTCTATCAACTGCGTGATCTCGTTGATAGCAGAGGTCATATAGTTCTCCAATCCAGCTTCCAAGAACTGCGACGAGTTCTGGAAGAAAGATATCCATCGCCTGAGAAGTCCGGAAGAGTCACGACCAGTTCTCACGCCCCGTGCAGACAGCCTTAAGCCACGAAGTATGGTAGGGAGAAACAGCCCAGATGCCTCGGCAGCCGTCCAAGCCCGCTTTTCTGGAATCGAAAAGTTCCCAAGAAAATTCAGCAGAGTTCATTTGCTTCTTCTGCGTGGATTATTGCTGTGGGTTGTCCCACTTTCAGTACCTCGCAATGTTCGATCTTCAGTTGTCTCCTGTTCAAACGGACTTCCTTCAGCAACAAGAAGCGCCTCCAGCGCATCAAGAAGGTGGAATTGAATGACAAAGTCCCGCTTGTCAATGGACTGGGCCAGTAGGTTGAGGACCACATCCGCAACAATCATCGCGTACTGGTTGGTGTGGTGAAAAGGAATCTTCACAGTGTAGAGTAGTGTAGCGAGTAGTTCAGCGGCTGACGCTGAAACTGCTGCGTGCTGAGTTTTGAACGAACTGGTCCCTGGCCCGCCGACTATCCCTTGCTGTCCGTTCTGCCCAAGAATTGCCGTCGAGAAGCCGAAACAAGAAATCCACGAATTTAGAACAACGCTAGTGTGCGCCTGCGTGATTCAGCAACTCACATCGCTCTCAGACATGTGCTCGGGAACTTTTGCCCGTATGAACCCCAACGCAATTATGGCAATAGCGTGTACGTTTGATGGAGCTGGAAGAAGTTCTCCCAATGATACATAGCTCGGATCATCGTTTGCGGTTTCTCCGCCATACAATGCGGCGAGGCCTGCAGCAGTAGAGGCAGATGGCTTTGCAGTTTCCAGGGTTGAGATAACTCCTTTTCGAGATCGGGAACACAGCTCCGCAGTTTTCTGCATCACAGTTTGCAGCGTCGAGAATGCATACAAAGCGCGGGGAGCGTCATAGTACGTTACGTATTCATGCGTGCCTTCGTTTATGGAAGCTGCCAGATGGTTATCGTCAGAACCTGAGGGGCGAGCAACATTGTCCGAGTCCAAGCTGCTTCGCGGAGAAACTTACTCTCAGGGCCCAACAGGAGATGCAGAGGCTGATCGCATACGGTCACTGGGTCCAGGTACAATGCATCCGTCAACCACATGCTGGCGATCATCCTATCTGTTCGGTTGCTGTCGACTAGGGCATCGAGCATCAAGAGCAGACCGCAGTCATGTCCTGCCCGATCAAGGTGGTGCTCCACGACTATTTCGCAAGTACAGCAAGTTTGGTTAGTTGGTGAAAAAAGTTGGACGCTTCTGGTGCTAATTTCCGCCTTTCCACTTTGCCGCTTGCGAGTGGCATTTTTTGACTTACCTAATCTCCACAAGCGCCCATATCGTTCCAAATTTCGAGACCTCCGATTCTCTACCGGCGATAGCATCCCGTCGGCCATGACCGCTGATGCTTGAGTGGGAAAGCGGGCCTCAAGGCTCATCCACAGCTCGGCTGCCGTCAGGTTTGAGCTCGGCAGTTCAGGATGAAACATTCGCCAACATCTAAACCCGATCATCTCCGCCCGCTCCTCACAGAATTCGGAGTCATTGCTTCCAACCCGACTTGCTAGTTCCAGAAACGCTCCAGCACCTGCGATGCAGATTCTCGTACTCTTCGCCTTTGCGCATTTCACCACCGTATCAACCAACTGGTTCTTCGAATCCGTACTATCCACCAGCCTCGACAGAGCGATTACCAAAGTACAGCCCCTAACAGAAGCTAAGGACGTCTGTTCCTCTTCATTTCGCGATTCCTGCATTGACCTCTCGCAACGCTCTTCTTCCATGGGGTCAACCTGTACGAACACAACGCAAAACAGAGCATATTATCACGAGCTAATTTCAGCGACGTGCTCTTGCTCACGGTTCCTCCAGGTCTAGCCACTGACAAATACTCCTACCGAATCATAATCCTTCCACAGTATACTCGCGGCTGGGGTAACGTGTTCATCCAGCCAGTTCCCAAAGAAAGTGCAAAAGGAGAGCAGAACTGGCGCCCTCTCAGCTGAATACCCCGACTCTCCTAAGTTCTGGGGCTGGAGTGCGTTGCAAGCAAGGATACAGAAAGAAAGCGCTGATCGGAGGCACTCGACATCTTCAGCAACGGATGGCATTTCGGATACGCAGATCTCGATCACCGCCCACAGCATTAGACTCGCCGCAGTCCTTTCCTCCTTCAAGATCGAACGCGCCACAAAAAAAATTCAGTGAGCAACCCGCAAAAAGTTGCTACCAGGAGGTGTTGGTGACTCCTACCTCTTCGAACACCAAGTAGCTCAGTCCGAAGGAAGATCGCTTGAAATCTGCGTCTGTGAACTTGCCGCCTTCTGCGACTATCGATTTCATTGTCGCCAAGAGCTGCCCAAGAATAAGAAGCGGCGATAAATATTCCACAAACCTACTCATCGGACCGTCTACATCGGTATCTTTGCTGAAGTCTCTTGCTGCAACTCCATAGGTCATGGTCATCCATGTCACTCGGTCTGCTGCAACGTTCAGAATCGCCTCGTTATCGAAGAGGGACAGTACGAGCTTCACAGTCTTTACAAACGGTTTCGGACTTTGCTGTAGATGCACCTCCTCAAAGAGGCTCGTGAGAGCTTCGACGGTTGGTAGTAACGATTTTTCTCTGGATATCAAAACGGCGAAGACAGGCGAAGGATTAGGATCTTCCCTCGAGCGATGTTGAAGGCAGATTGTGTGGTAGCGACTTACTTGAAGTAAGACTCCCAGCGGTCCTCCTCAGGACCGCAGAGCCAAGCGTATACTCTTTTCTTCAAGCTGACGTCGTTTCGAGAGATGGATAATATGGCTTTTGTGACGACCTGAGCTCTCAGCTTACCGAGGTGATGGCTATCGGGAGGCACATAGTTAATCAAAAAGTCCAGGACATTTCTCTGTACTAGAGGGTCCTTCTCCGTAAGCGCCGCTGCAATGGCCGGCGCGACGATTTCTGGCGGAGGGAGGGGAACGGTTTCTCTCCGATAGCAATGGGTCAGGAAAGCAAGCGCGGGAATTCGATTGGGAGCGAGCAGAAGAGCGCGCCAGATAGATACAGAAAACCTGATATCATCGGCAACAATAGACTGAAGATCTGCGAGGAGCTTCAGAACGATTGAGTAGAATTCCGAAGTCTCGTCCTCGAGACCCGGTAGCAAAGCCAGAACCAATCCATCCAGTACGTTGTGCAGGTCCGGACCAACGGGTAGGAAGTACTCCGCATACAGAGAAAGGAGATCCCTTTTCACAGGCGTAGAGGAGTTGGAAAGCAGAGGAAACAGACCAGAAGAGTAAATATATAGACTTTTCCCCAGCTCCTTCGGTCCAAGTCTCGTGAATACGTTTCTGTACGTCTCCAACGCCTTCAGGTGAACGCCTAACAGTTGATATGGTCAAGAGCGAGTTGAGGGGCTTGGGTGTGTGCTCCGGGATGTGATGGCATGAGCTTACCACTCTGAAACGATGAGTCTAGACATTGCGCTAGTCTTTTACCGAGAAGCAAACTTTCGGGAATAACCGGTCCTGCGTTTTCATGCCTCTTCAGAACGTCGTTGAGCCTCTGTAGATAACGGATCAAATCTGCCCAGTCAGCAGCACGATCGAACGAAGACAGAGCGGACACTAGATCCGCTCGAAACGCTTTGAACGATTTCTTAGACGCTAGCGCTTCATAGTCGCCCTCACCACTCATCGCCGAGCTGGGTAAAAAAGCAACTCCACGCCTAGCGCGGAGCTCTTAACCAACCCCAAACCCGGATTCCGTCGAGGTTTCTGACCACAAATCCAAAACACTAAGACCAAACTTGTCCTGAATGATTCAGATTTTGATCCATATTGAACTTGTTTGTGTTTCCCTTACCAAACGAAATAAGTCTAAATGGAAAGTCTTCATCAAAATTACCCTTGCAAAGCTGCTGTCCGCAAGTCAATCCCTCTCAGTAGGTTTTCTGGTGAACGAGTGGACTTGTGGGAGTGGCATAGTCTGGCATTGAGCATATGCCTATTTCGTCGGGCTTCTTGTCTATCTTTCTAGAATCCTTAGTGAAGACAACCATATCAGTAGATTTAGTATTCATGTCTGCTCTTTTGGAATCCTTAGTGAAGTCAATCATGTCAGTTGGTTTTCCTTTTGCACTAATGACCGACTTTGTGATTGCGCAGCCTGGCATTGAGTATGGAGGCGGTTCCTTCCGCCATCTTGTCTGTTCGCGGATAGTCGAGTGTTCTTTTCTCGCTTCCTTGCATCCTTAGAGAAGTCAATCCATGGAACTAGTGAATGTACAAGGACGGTTCGAGCGTTTCGGAATTGATCAGATCCGTTGCGCTGCCTTTACTGTTTGTAGTCAGCTGTAACTAGTCTTATCTGACTTTCAACTTCAATTGAATTTTGTGAACATGACATTTTCTTTCGGTTTTTCATGTTTTGAAGAGCCCTTGAACGGGTTTGAGGAGTTGCGGCTTGGGAGTCAGGTATCGAACGCACCCTTGTCATCTCCTTGCCCCAACTAGTCCTATTCCTTAACAATCTCGTTAATTATACCCCACGCCGTGATGATTTTGCCCACATTCCCCTGCGTTCTTTTACTTGCTTTGACGCGGGCCAGCCTTGAAGCGCTTTCTCTGTAGTGAATTCTAGCTTCAACTCCCCAAACTGGTACTGGGCAACCTGCTGGTTGCCATTGTCCGTTGAAATGATTCCGCAAAAAGATACTTACATGCGCTTTGTAGGAGTGCAGACCAGCTCGATTGATTGCTTCCTCTGAACCCTTGCTCGAAACGGTCTCTGAGTGTTTTCGCTGTTGCAAGCCTTAGATGACCGACCATCAAGGATTCAATGGTTTCGCATTTATTAAAACAAGTCAAAAGGTACTATTGGTTTGTCTACTGTTGGATACTCAAATAAAAATACACCTATTATGCTGTTTCTGTAACTACAACTAGCGAAAGCGGAACCCCCGATTCGTATTACGGCAGAACTTTCAAGTTGGAAGAGGACCCCCGAATGGTGATTCCCGTTGCACAACTCGCGGCTGCCACCGCAAGTATTACCAATAAACGCATTCTAGAAGCAGAAAGGTAATTGCTTGCGAACGGTTCCAACGCTTCCGCCGCTTGTACTGCGGCTTCTCGAGCTTCTCGACGTTCGCGTCGCTGCTGACGGATTAGCTCCGCCATGGCCTTTCGAGAATTGACCAGCGCGCTCCGCTTGTTTTTCCTGATGTGCATGCCAATAAACTTCTTCCAGTAATGAGCGACATTCCTGAGGTAAAAACATTCACAGAAGTAGCAAAAAAGAAGAGAAGCCAACGGCGAATGAGCTCCTCATGCAGCAGTTCCCGTGGGTATGAAGACCTGGACGTACTCTGTTCTCGGAAGAGCTCCAAGCAATTCCTCCAGTTCACTGTTTCGCCTTCCAGCCGTTCCTTCACGGACATACTGTGATATCAGCATGTAGGCTGTAGTTAATTCCTCGTCAGTCTCCGGCATCTTCGGGGGATACCTTTCGGTTCGATATCTCTCACGAACTAGCCTCTTCAAAGCATTCGAAGCCCTCCTCGCCTCGTGCGCGTCCCGCGGTACAATGCCGATAAGATTTTCGAGCTGCGCTCTGGTGCTCGCGGCAACGTCGCCTTCCCTTCTCAGCGCTTGGAGCATGGAGAAGCTACGGTTAATATCCCGTTCTGATTCAGGCATCGTTATCATGTCCATATACTTCGTCCTGCTCAATGGCGTAGCGATTAGCGTGCCATTTCTGACTCGGAACTCCTTCCTAAGCTGCAACTCAATCGCAGCCTTGTACTTCTGCGCAGCATATCTATTCTCAGGTACAATCCCGATCAAGTTGGCGAGCTCGAGCTCTGCGCTCGGCTTCAGCTTCCTTTGCGCCCTGTTCCCGAGCAGTTCGTATGCCCTTGTCAAAAGCTCCTTCTGCTCCGGTACTTTCGGGGGCAACCTGAACCCTCCAGGATTCTTCGCCCTCGCTTCGACCACACACCTTCCCCTCCTCCTCACCGAGACACCCTCTCCCACCACCCCAATACTTCCTATTCCAAGAAATCCAACCAGCGCTCCTTCCATTCAAACCAAAACAAAAAAGCTAAAACCAAAAAACAAAACAAAGCCAAGAAAACCCACTCCGCCCCAAAACCAAAATGCAACTTCCTCCTCACTCGTTATCTTCAATTAACGATCTCTCCCACCTCAATAGTATTCTTCACTTTCAAGCCCTTCACCCGCCCTTCCAAAATCCCTCCTACCTCCTTTCCCCCCCTCCCCAAACACAAAAATTTCTCAACCTCAAAAAGCCCACCTCCTTCCGAAACCAAACCTCGCGCAAAGCTCGACCTTCCTTTCCTAAAAAAAGTATCAGTCCCAACTTCTCCAGAAACTCCTCCTTTCGACCTACAAAATACCTCATAATAATAAAAACAAAACAAAACTTTAAGCACCTATAGTTGAGGAGGATTTCGACCTTAAATTTCATGGAGTTTTCTTTTACAAAAACCTGATATTTTCGAAAAATCCCCGGTTATTGGATTTGATTTGTTAATGTTGTTATAAGCGTCATATAAATAATTCAATCATTAAAGAGAATATGGCTCTTATATGTTAATTAATAGAATATTTGGGATTTATTTGATTGAATATTTAGTGATGATTAGATAATACGGCATTCAGGTAACATTGGTCAGCTTTCCTTGGCCTGAAGAATTTTTTTTTTTTGAAGGTCGACGGCAAACTCCTCCACCCCCCCCTTCATCCCTTCCGAAATTGGAGCACGGGGTACCTGCACCTTTCGAGCAACACAAATCATTCCTTAGGCTATTCAGACTTGCTTGAAAATTTTCGATTATATTCATTCAGAGGTAGTCTACTGGCAAGATATGGAGGGGGTTAAAATATCGTCGATAATTGTGGGTTTCGATAATCAAAGAAAACAAGCGATTTACCCGGGGTAACAAAATCCCTCGTTTTTGAAACCCAAATCAAGAATAGTGGTAAAAAGACCCTTGCAGGGGGGATTCATTTAGTACGGTACGGCTTACCGTAATATCAGTATTAAATACAAATAATAGAAATTTTCATATGGTAAATATCTTGTTCTTATGACAAAAACATGGTACAAGATATACATGAATAAAGTAATAAATTTGGTTCCTCGATATATTTTTTGAGATATTAATCCTGTTCATGTTGTACACGTGGAGATATGTTGTGATAACCATTATTGATTGGTTACCGTGCTCGAGGCTTTATCCAATCAATGAAATGGGAGTCATCCTAGAGTGTAAAAAGTTTATAGTATTTAAGGACACCGCTCTCCGGGGTTGGGACATTTCGGATTGGGATCGAGAAATGCCTCGGAATGGTAATCGATGTGGATTTGATGTGATTGTGGTTGTGAGGGGAAATCCCTTTAGATTGCTTATTGCCTTCGTTCAGCCATGGACGGGATATTTGATGGTGAGAGGATGAGATAGCGCACCATGTGCACATGGCAATTTGCCTGAGAGATAAATAGGAGCATATTACTTCTGGAAGGGCTTCATGTTTGATATGAGGAAACGACACCTGTGAGTGTGAAACCCTGATGAGCTGATTTTTCCTCCCGAGGTGCAGACTCCTCTGGCGGGAGGCTGAGCAGTTTAACGCAAGGCTGGTTAAGTGTAAGCTTAGCTGGTTTTTGGGATCGTCCAATCTCGCTTTATGAGTCCTGCAACTTGCCTATTAGGAGTAATCTTCGTCTTTAAAGTAACCGGGGCGTCAGGACTACATCCGCGTCTTCAGTTTTAAAACGCCTTGTATGGCAACAGCTGCGAGCGCTATCAAGCATCAATTTAGGTCGAGAGTTGGGCTTGAGTCCTTGTTCTCCCTGATGGAGGGGGACATGAGAGATGGCACAATCTAAGCTCTTCGTGGTCTCCTCCAGAGCTTGCCATGTGCAAACAAGTTCAGTTCGATATGAAGGAAAAGCTCGTCCAATCGCGAGTCCTTCAGAGCCTCCTGATCACAAGCCTTCGTAGGAATGCTATCCCGCGCTGACAGCTGAGATCTTCGGTCGCTCAAGGACAGTGCTGGGCATCTCGTGGGTTGATAATGGGGACAAACAGGTTGCAATGCGACACATTGTCCGCAACTCCTTAGACAAGCGCGGTCCACGGAAGGGCTTGACCGCTGAAGTTCTCAGTACTTCGCCGCTAGTATCCAAGCTCGCAGCAAAGCCTTGTAGATGCGTGTCATCTGATCTCACGTTCGCAGGTATAAACCAATTCTGCACGCTTGTTTGAATAGCTGCAAAGGTGCGGTAGGATTGCTGATTAGAATGTTCAACCAAAGCAAAGTCGTTTTTCAGTCCACTACCCGTTAGCGATCAGTCAGAGCCGATGTCGAGTTGGAGATTCCCCTCTTCAGGAGTCGAGATGGTCTTCACATGCGGCTCACTAATTCCCATATCAGCTAGTAAACGACGTTATAGAAATCAAGGATAATTTCCTTCCTCAAACTCAAATGACAGGACAGAAAAGAAGGCATTCCGGGAACAGCTTAACGCCATTTCAATAAACGATTGCCCCCGAATGAGTCCCCTGTGGTGCTATAACCCTGCTTTTCCCCGTAGACCTACATCCCGGTAGCTGCTAGTGAATGGAATACAGCAGCCACCACCTTTTTCGAGACGGAATCATAACACAGGCAACACGGCTCGCCAGAGCGGCTCAGTTGAGCAAACTAGTTGCTCGTACATACATTAGCGCACTTGCAAATAAAACTGACGCTCAATAAGACGAGTTACATCAACGAACATTGCCTTCTTCAGTCTGAAACGACAGTACAGACCAGAACAACCCTTCGTGAAGATCTCAACGCCATGCCATCCATCTCCTGCAGAAGCATTCTAGAAGCCAGAGAGGCGTAGTGCACGTTGGCATTCGACCCTCTCAACTGCCTGGAACGGATTCGTCCTTCATAGAATACATACACCAGCTCACCTGATTCCCATCGCTGAATTCTTAAATCGATGGGGAGGTCTGTGTAAAGTTTCACCGCCCATCCCAAGAGCTCTCTTTCTCTCGCGTCTGCGTCCCAGCTTTTCATCATCTAAAATACGTCGAAAGCAGAGATGTAAGAAAAAAGTCATTTACTAACTCGATGGTAGTATTTAAAAACCACCCAAGTTCAGTCAAAAAAGGGCGCGCAAAAATTGTAAACTGTCGTTTCTATGCGTTTTTGAAATGGTTTTAATGGATGGATTGGGAGGGCAAGGGAGGAGAGCGAGAGGGAAGAGAGGAGGGAGGTAAGGTATCGTTTTAGGTGTGTTTGGTGAGTGGGAAGAAGAAGGGATTCTTAGGAACAAGATTTAGAGGTTTGTATAAATCTATTAGTGTATGATTTGATTTTTGTTTTTGTTGGTTAGGAAGGTTTTGATTGTCCGCGGTGGTCTTTGTAAATAGTTTAGGGTTTCTCTGTGTTGGTTTCTGTTGGATTCTTTTGGTTTTTGTTTGGTACTTTTGAGGGCGTTGCGGTTTCCTTTTTTGGGGGGGAGGGGAAGCCGTTGGTGCAGAATTTTGGTATGCACATTTTAGAATTTTTGACGAGGAAGGAGGTCTTTCCAAGGTAAGTGGGTGCTTGTTGTTTGTTTGGTTTTATAGATTTTTTGACCAAGAACAACTGCACAACTGACATGCTGCCCCCTGTGCTTTGTCCTACTCTAGAGACCCGAAAAAGCATTTGTAGATGGGCCAGAGCAGTAGCCTGGCGGATTTAAAGCGACTGCTCGTCGCCGCTGCTAGAGCAGATGTCATAGGAGATGAGGTTGATATTGGTTGTGCTCGTGCAACATCAGAGGGTCGATTCCATGTGCAAATAGAAAACCATGTTACGGAGGACCCGATTGTAAGCATCTACACAAGCCAAGGGGATATTTTCCGTGGCTCTACATCCACTTTGATCGCCAAATCAGCCAAGAACTTGCAGCCGAGAAAAGGGCGACCTCCAAAAATCAATGTTGAGTCGTGGGAGACTTCCCTCGGAGTATTTAAGGCAGAGGATGACAATGGAGAGACGTGGACAAAATTTTCCGTAATTCTCAGTGAGCTGGACGACGAAGACTTGTACCCTCTTCACTCAGCCGACTCTGCATCGGACAAGGAAGTGGATGGTGGCGAGGATACGAGCAAGCCAACTGTTAGAACTCCGAACCTAGGCGGTTCTGAGAGTAGATTGAGACTCGAGAGCATCGTCTTTTCCACCTTCCCCGCAGTTGGAGATTATGTTGAGATTAGTCCTTCCGGGAAAAGTTCGCTGAAGGGAAGCGCTGGCAAAGTTGTGAATATCGGTGACCAGTCGAATCCAGAAAAGCGAAGGGTGCAGGTGAGATAGCTTTTGTGTGCTAGGTTTCGTTGCCAAGGTTGGTGCAGCTTGGACTATTTCTGAAAGTCGTTCCTCCTCTTCATCACAGCTGCTGATAGGGAACAAGCCAACATGGGTGACCCTTCGATTAGGTGACTTTCGCTTGATTGATGGATCACAGGTTCGTGATGAGCAGGCTCGTGATGACCGGGCAACCCCCAAGTTGAGCTTAGATCCTGCACCAAATGAACAGGACAAGCCCTCGCCGGCCATAAGCGATGTAAAACTCGATCCAGGAAGACCACAAACTTTGAAGGCAAAATTGATGAAGATGTGGTCGGAGAAGAAGGTTAAGAAGCAGGTCGACCGAGCGCCTGGAGATACCCAGGTAAGTCCTGACTCCGAAACCGCTCGGGTTTGAATCCTGCGCAGTCGTTCTGTACGAGAAATTGCGAGCAGATGCACTCCCCGACTTGTAGCGACTTAGAGAACTGACCATGTGATCTCCTCGCAATTGTGCAACTAGGCGACAAGTCCCGGTCCAGTAGAAACTGTCGCGGTGAAAAGGGAGAAAACTGTTCATAGCGAAGACTCGGCGGCCCAGATGCACAGCAAGCTCGCAGTATCTGACAAGTCCGCGTCGAAGTCCTCCAACTCAACGAAGCGCAAGAAGAAGAAGCGCGATGTTAGGAGTGCACATAGTCTACAATCTCACAGAAAGGCGGTAGAACCTTCAGAAAAGCCTGCTAGTAGAGGCTCGGACTCCAATTTTCCGGACGACAAACGGAGCTCCGATTCAAGTAGCGAGGAATCCTATCTGGAAGACGGTGGATCAGAAAGAGTAGAGCAATGGAGAAGAACCCGAGGATCACCAGAGCGAGGACGGAAGAAGTCACACGGTCCTACCATCAAGGATGCCGATGAACGGTCCACGAGCGAAAAGGAACCTGCGCGACCAGCACCCAGAAAATCTGAAAAAAAGAAACCGGTCAGACAGAAGGGATGGAGAGAAATTCGTGGTTTGTTTACCGACGTTGTTGTACAGAAAAACGAAGAATCGGAGAGCGACGAAGAGGACTCGGAGAATGAAGAAAGCTCGCCTGAGGAGGCCTCTCCTGTGTTGAGCACTAGCCGCTTACGGAAAGCGAAGCTCAGTAGTACCGAACGTGGGCCTAGGGGTCGGACGAGGAGAACCGAGGACGCGACTGTTTCGGAAGACGTGGGCAAATCAGCCTCTGTAAGGTCGCGCTCTAGAAGAAGAGAAGAAACGGAGGTTGAGCCGGAGGCCAGCAGCAAGGCATCCGCGAAGTCAGAGAAGAAAGACGAGGCGAAGAGATCCCCGGATATAAAACGTCCCACTAGAACTCATGGGAAGGTTATCGGGAAAGCGGTTGATGCACTTGAGGCGGACGTCAAGGCTACAGGTGATAGTGATGTCCAAAAGATACCTACCAAGCAACCAGGAAAGGGAAGCAAGCGGACTATTAGGAAACAAAACAACTCTGAGGAGGAGGATGTCTCGCCACCAGGAGAGGTCCGATCCGAGGTGAAAAGCAGCAAGCGACAGAATTCTGGTACTGAAAGGGCGGTCACTTATGGCGCAATTGCGTCCGTTGACAGCAAAGAGAATGCCGAGGAGAAAAGCCAGATAGAGACGGCTGCGAAGGGGTCTCCGAAGGCTGTCAAGCAGGCTGTCAAGGTGCCCAGCCTCAAGCAATTGGCTGAGGAGGACGAGAGTGAGGTGGAACAGAGCTTCATAGAAATCCTTGCTGGATACGACTTCAAGGACATCTCGGACAGCATGAGCTTTTTCGGAGACGAGGTGATTTTAGACGTGACTGGCCTCAAAGTCAAGCTTGTAGACTACATTTCCAAGTGTTGTTTGAAGATTGCGCACCCAGACTCACAGATTGAAGTAGAAGACCAGCTGCCCTTGCTTGGTTCTGACGAGCTGAGCGAGTTCTTGGCCAGTCTGACGTTCGTCCTGGATGGGTCACTTTCCATCGCCCCGGAATTCTCAAAAAGGTGGTGTAGTAGAAAGGGATTAAACAGCCAAGTCGTAGGGTTCGCGTTGTCGATTGTCGACGCGGCTTTGAAAGCGGCGCTGGAGCTGAAAGCGAAGCTGGATGAGAAGAAAGACGTGAAAGATCCGGCGCTTGGAGAAGCTAGCGGCGATCAGGTTGAGGTTACGTCAACAGGTCCCTTCCAGAACGCCATCAACGCCTTTGTCGTGCTTGTAAACTACCTAGAATACGAGGACAAGACAATCGGAGACGCAGAAGATGCGGGGCCAGAGGACAGAAAGCTCGCCACAGTGGTGCATCTCGCCGAGAGACCTGAGCTTCTGGAGATGGTATCACCAACGATGACTTTGATGGAGCTGCCAAAGCTTAAGGCACTGAAAGGACCCAGTTCGAAGTTGAGGCAATGGGCTTCAGAATATATATTATGTCTCCTCGGTACTCGCGCATTGTCCGATGTGGAAAGAAATGACGTCATTCACCGAATCGTTGAGCATGAAAACATTTTTTCGTCCTTTGTGGATGAACTCCAGAAGAGAATGGTGCGGATCGATGAACGTGCGAGGGGTACGGATGAAACTGTTGCGGACGTGTTGTACGAGCTGCTTGAAAACAAGGAGTTCCTCATACGGTTAGCTGACCCCGAGGAGAATGAGACGAGGGAAAAGCTCGCAGATGCTTTCACCAGCAGTTTCGAAAAGATTGTCTCTGGACGGCCGGCGGGCATTGTCAACAACGAAATCAATTTGAAAGTTCTCGATGCGGTTACATTGTTCTTCAAGTACGCTTTTCTCAGAGGGCATGTGGTCGGCAATAGTCACCTGCGGTCAAAGTTTATGACAGCGTTTGCAGCGTTACTGGCTAGAACGGACGAGATCATAGCTGATGTTACGGGTAAGCGAAGAACAGAGCAGTGCTGGTCAGAATTCATGTAGCTGAGAGTATTGTTGTTGTCCTTGCATGATGAATTAGGGAACAGCAAGAACCCGGTGAAGATGGATCCTTTCGATGGATACGAAGTTGATGAGATAATAGAGGACGAACTCATTGATGAGGACATTGCGTGGTTCCTCTCTATTTCGTTCCGGATCTTCGGTGTGTTGGGTAATCGAATCGGCGGAGGCTCGTTGCTTAGCCATCTCATTGAGAGTCAGTTCCGGGGAAGGAGAGGTCTAGAGAGGCTCTACACGTTCGCTTGGAAACTGCAGCGAAGCGTGGGGACGGAAAAACTGGGGGAGAAAGACCGAACGCTATTCACAGTAGCTTTCACTGCCGTCCAGGAGGCCATGGAGTCTGCTCACTTCTCATCGCGGAGGCAGAATCCGGCCGTAAATGATTGTGAGTCAAATTTGTCAGGCACTTGCCCTTTGTTTTGGAACGAATAGACTTGCTTGTGAGAACGAGAATAGCATCTCTAAAAATTTGCGGTTTTCGTCATAACCCGTAGCTGCAGACGTGACAACGAGAAGTGACGGCTACGATGTGCTTGGCATAAGCACATCGGACGGGTCTGATACAGAAATCCCAAGGAAACTGGGGACATTGGAGAAGGTAGAGCCCATACGATTGAGAAGTCTACTACAATATCCCAAAAGACGTCGTGAATTTGAGGTGGTTGATGCAGAGCTATCTGAGTTCTACCGTGAGGAAATGGAAGCCGCGTTTATTAGGCTCACCGGCAGCGGGGAGAAACCAGCACCGTTCAAGAGGCTTTCGAAAAATGAGTATCTTCCTGCTGCGAGAAAACTACTCCAAAGTCAGGGGGAGCATATCATGCAGTGCAACTGCGTCGAGGTATATACTTCTTCGGCCAGCATAGCTTCGAAATTGCTTCAGAGCCCAGTCGTACTGATCGCTGTATACTTGTTTCACCTCTCTCGCACTTTTTCTGGTACTGCCCCGTAGGTCCCAGGCGCCATGGCGTGCAATGATCATAGGTGTTTGAACCGTGCATCCATGTTCGAATGCGACGAACAGCATTGTCAAGCTGGCGAGAGCTGCTCGAATCAGAGGTTCCAGAAACGTCAGTATGTCCCGGTGAAAGTAACAAAGGCTGAAGGAGGCAAAGGTTGGGGCCTGAAGCCGCTTGAGGACGTCGAGAAGGGCACGTTCGTAATGGAGTATCAAGGCCAAGTAATAGACGAGGATGATTACGAGCGGCGAAAGAAGAGATATGAAGGAGAGAAAAATTTCTACTTCATGAATCTGACACCGGATTTGTATCTGGATGCATCGAGAAAGGGCAATCTCGCAAGGTTCATTAATCACTCCTGCGACCCCAACTGCGCTACACAGAAGTGGACCGTCAGCGGGGAGCCTTGTGTCGGAATATTCGCGGTCAAAGGTAAGACGAAAACATCTTTCGAAGCGCTGCTTTCGGTTGCTAATGTGATCACCCCCCTTGCCAATCTGCTCGTTTTTAGATATTCCGAAAGGTTGTGAGATCACTTTCGACTACAACATTGAAAGTGGAGCGCGTGGAGAGACCTCAGCTGCTGTGAAGTGCGAGTGTGGAGCACCAAATTGTAAAGTTTGGCTTACGGGCAAGGAAGATACGCCGGAGATCAGGAAGGCTGCTGAAGAGCAGTATCTGAGGCGTGCGAAGGTTGTTGAGGATCAATTGAAATGGATCAACAACCGCATTGAGCTGAGAGCCCGAGGCCGGGCGGACGAACCTTCGTCACTCTCTGAAGGCGAGGACATGGACCTTAGCGACGAGAAGCTTTCCACGGGAATGGGCGAGACCGAAGACAATCCGGAAAACCCACAGGGAAGCCCCTCACGGTCTCCTGGAAAGCGCGATCGGCGTGTTGCGTTCCCGGGTATGTACAGTGGGACGGACGATGTCTTGCCGTCCATTCGCATAAAGAAGCGGACCGTCGGCAACGGCCAAGCGAGTCCAGAGTTGACAAAGGTCGAAACTAAGGAGCCGACGCCTTTAGAGTCCATGAAGAAGGAAGAAACTCCTTTGGAGCTACCGAATAAGGAACTGGCTATCGTTAAACCCGCCACCGCGGGTATTCTGGATGACATGGTTGTGCGAACTGAAATGAAACCAAAGCCCTCCGAGTTCCCCGCAATAGGGACTACGTCTCAGGGCAGAAAATCAGCATTTGTTGAAACATCCTCAGCTGGCGAGTCTAACCGGGAATCGAATATTGTAGAAAAAACTACTGCAGACTCAATCCCGATAGTACCGCCTGCTCCTCCACCGGTTGTGGAAAGCAAGGATGTGGCTGCACATGCCGGCTTTATCCGAGTAGATGCTTCTGGAAAAGAGGAATCGTCTCTCGTTTCGGAAGGCACTAAGCTACTGAAGGATGTCATGCGCAATGATGGAAAACCTGACTTCATAGACGAGAGTGACAATAGAGACGCTATGTCGGGAACAATTAAGACTATCAGCGTAAGCGAGTCCAAGGAGGGTTTGCGAGTTCCAGGATCACCGAAACGAGTACGGTCCGAAACAAGCGAGCTGAAGGATAGCAACCTGACCTCTGACAGAAAACGTGTATGGCAGACAAGGGATCGATCTCCTGGTCAGCGAAGGGAGTCGCCACCGTACAAAAGGAGGGAAGTATCCCCGTACGACAGAAGAGAGCTCTCACCATACGAAAGAAGGGAACTCTCACCGTATATCGGACGAGAGGCGTCCCCGTACAAGAGAAGAGAGCTCTCACCGCGGGAAAGAAGATATCCATCTCCGCGTGAGAGAAGGGAGTCCCCTCCTTATAGAAGTCGCAGGCAGCACCTATCTCGAGATTCGAGGAGACGCGAGAGCTACTCCTCCAGAGATCGACGCAGGCATCGATCTCATTCATCTTCCAGGTCACGTTCGCGGAGCTATTCAAGCAGCTCAAGAGGGTCGAACAGAAGGATGCGTACACGCCCGCGGTCCACGTCGCGCTCGCTGTCTCGATCACGTTCGTATTCTCGCTCGAGTTCACGATCAAGCGGAAGACGCAAGTCGAGGCGTAACCGGTCAAGGTCCCGTACTCCTGTTCCCAGAAGATATCGCGACAGCCCCAGGAGGGGATGGAAAGATAGTGACGATGACCACTACAGGCGCTATCGCTCAAGGTACGAATTTAATCCTTCCTGGGTTTGCTCAATGGTCAGGTGACAAAGTGCTTATCCTCGTTTTATGCTACTACAATTTAGCCCCAGTCCCCACAGAGAAAGAAGCCCATATGACAGATCTCGTGATTACCGGAGGAGTTACCGGAGGGACCGCTATTATTGACAAAGCTGGTGGTTACTATCTGCAGCAAGGTTTGCAACAAAGAAGTCAACAGCAGGTCGGAGAGCAAAGAATAAATGAATAGACAAAGCCCAAGACGTGGGTCTCCACTTGACTCGAGGATTTCACGCCATCGACTCCCAAGTAGTCCAATGATGTCTTTTAAGACCTCTGATTGGAGAGCTTCGCGAACTGTGAAGAATAGGATGGTTGGTCGATATACTGGTAGAGCATTTGGCTCCGTTCCACTGCTTCCAATTTGGACAGGGTTCGATTTCGTACTTCCGTATTTCAAAAGCCTTGTAGACCCTGTGGGCTTTGCAAAGGCTTGAGAATCAAAATCTTTGGGATCCAAGTGAAATGTACTGGAAAGCTGTCCTATAACCGTAGCCGTAACTGTAACCGTAAACTTTACTGGGCAGCTGCATACTGCAGCGCATCACTATTTCTACTACCGCAACCGCAACCTTTGCTGGGCAACCCCGCTACCGGGGTCTCATGCTATGTTCAAAAGAAAAACCAGTGACCAGCGGATTGTCCAGCTGGTCCACACGCAAAGCTCCAGTCGCAAGCTCCGCGATTCCTTGCCGAAGTTGTCCGGTTCATCTGAGCTCTGATGTCCCTTCATTCGTCCTGTGCAGAAAGTGCTATGCAGCTGTCTCGGAGGAATTATTGGGTCATGCGCAACGAGAGATTAACTAGGCAAACGGCTAGCACCATCTGATCATTAGAACGTTTCCTCACGTGACCCGTGGCTACGGACCTGTCCAGTGCTTCCGAGAAAACGGACTGCCCAAACCACGGCCGGAATCGAGCTTTGAGATAGTGCTTCTACTTATCATTGTTGAGCTACTTTAGAATCTCAAGTAGGTCTGAATTGTCGCGGCGTGTTCCTTGAAAGCCTTCTATTGGGACGAAATAGACTCTTTTCGGACATTGGAATGACGATGGCTGTTGTGGATCAGATCAGTTTTTTCTGAGCTTGCAATCTGCAGCATCTTTGTCGTTTGCCATGCGTTTCGACATGATTTCTCCTTAAACAACAGATCCTAACTCTTTGAAACGAGTATTATCGGGACTACTAATTGTGTTTGGAAGAATCGTCGCAAACAAAATTGTGTGAAAGGTTATGGAGAACTCCAAGGTGGGTCTTCTGTATGCCACAAAGATAGCGGGCAGCGAGCCTCGCTGTGGTTTTTGATAGTTTTTTCTTTGGTTTTTTCTTTGGCTTGCTAGGACGAGAACAAACTACTTCATGACGCACTGTCTGAGTATGTTCTAACAGCGGCAAATCAGCCTACGTTAGGCCTTCACTACGCAGCGATGCACATGAAGACCCGAGTAGGACCGTTCGCGAAGAACAACTATAGTAATCTAACTCAACTATCAGAAAGTTTGCTTGACGCGCAGAGCCATGTGAAGTTTGCTACAAATTTTCTTCGAGAGTAATGCAAGCCGTATCAGAACAACTAAAGGATGGGAGTAGGCTATATCGCTAGGAACGAAAGCCCCTCAATCTGATCCTCAAACGCGCTTTTTTCGATGACAGGCACAACGCAGGCATTCTCGTTGCGGATAGGATTGACGTGCTCATAAGGAAGTGCGACAATTCACTCAAGATCAGAATGGCAAAAAGTCACAAATAGGACGAGACTTTTATCCGAGATTCATATGAGCCGCACATTGCAAGAGAATTCTCGATCGTCTCAGTCCAATTTCAGTCTTGTCCTCCTCAACTTGGGCTTGCCCCTGAGAGAGGATTCTGAAACCTACTAGGCTTTTCCTCTTCACCTTCTATCGAAGCACATGCTTGTACTCAGATATGACACGTGAGGCATAACGAATTGCTGATAAGCTCACTAGTTGTAGAATTACAAGCCCCATCATGGAAGCGTAAGCTTGAAACCTGCGCGGCTTGATGGAATTCTGATCTGGTCTGGATCAAGCTTCGCTGCCCGGTCAATGGTCGCCAGGTGCTCGAAGAAGTGAAGGACGCACAAGCTTAGTTTACATTAAAAGCCATGCAGTTACATGTTAGTATCGATTCTGTCTTCCGCTGAAAACATGATCTCCACGCGATTTCCAGAAGCCGGTCCTCGTCGTCGCCTGGGTTCGGGGCTTAGCCAGAATATGTTTCATAATTTCAATGATTTCTGTCCAACACTTGGCGCTGACGTGCTTGCTTAGCAGCTTGCAAGACTCCTAGCTCACACGTTTTCTCACGTTCTCAAACTCTTAGCCTAGCTTCAGCTGTTGAATTAGTCTGGTTCGGCCACCTTCATTGTTGAAAGCACGCCACTGGCGCTGTAGGATATCACGACCTACCGGGAAGGCGGTGGTGGCGGAGGCGGCGGAGGTGGTGGCATTTGCTGCTGACTTGGTCCATTCGGAAATACACTCGGTGGAGGTTGCATGGAACCGTTCTCATTTCTGTTGTACGGTTGGCCATGGGGTGCATACGAACCTCCGGTATGTTGTGACAGTCCACCACGAGCATGACCACCACCGGGCGGTATTTGAGGAGCAGGTCTCCCCGTGCCCCGTGGTGAGTTTCCGGGGTGTGCTCCGATACCCCTCGGAGATGAAGGAGGCCCGCCTTGGTGATAAGAGGGTCCACGCCCTTGTGGCGGACCCTGTCGGTGGTTCCCTTGATAGGTTTGATTGCTTCTGAAACCTCTTCCTGCAGAGCCGTCCGAATCTGGATGTGAAAGCAAAAGTTTTGAGTAATCTACTTGGTTCCAGGCCTTTCTCTCCCGTAAGGGTTGTTTCATACCTCGCGAGAGTCGTGGTCTTTGCGACGGTTGAGACGTAGTCGACGCCGGGTCTTCCTCCTTCCCTTCCGCGTTTACATATCTGAATTAGAAAAAGCATGCTATGCTCTTAGTCGAAGTCAGGTAATTGGGTTCGAATGTGAAAGCCACTTACCGGTCGCTCATCGTATCTCCGGGCCTATTTCGTGTCCAAAACTTGGTCGTGTGATCGTTGCTCGCAGAGACAAGTATGTGCCCAAGTGGGTGCCAGTCCAAATCCCAGACCGACGACTGATGCGCCGTAGTCACACTCGCGATGGGCTGATCCTGGCCAATTACCCAATAGCAGATTGCACCGTCCCATGCACCAGACACGAACAAATCCTCATGAACGGGGTGCCATTGCATCGACGTGACCTATACGTTACCAGTTGGCGTTGTCAATAAAAACCGTGAGCGTTGGAGAGCTTGACCAGAACTGCTTGCTTGAATTCGGACCTCCCGTTTGTGCCCTCTCAACGTCTGAAACTCTTTCATCGTTCTAATGTCGAACACCTTAACAAGCTGGTCCCTGGACCCAGTAAGCAGCCAATTGCCGTTCATGTTCCACTTAATTTTCGCCTGCACAAAAGTAAAACGTCCCAGTTGGGCTCCGGTAAGACGTTCGGGTCAAACTCTTGCTTGCAGTCTGAGCAGAATCACCGTACGATTGTATTCTTGTGCCCATGTAAGGTGGTCAGATTCTTTCCAGATTTAGCGTCCCAGATCTTAATCAAAGAGTCCTAATCCACGAAACGCAAACCGCGTTGAGATGAGCTAATAGCGAAGTCCAAGGGACTCACCGGAGCCACTGAACGAAGGTTTCGCTTACCTTGGATCCTGAAGCTATAATCGGTAGAATTGGGTGCCAGTCGATACATCGCACATCCCTGTCAGTGGTTGCAGAACAGAACCATTGCAAAATTTAGAACACAAATCATCCCTCAACCTATTTTGTACGCTTGTTCCTTGACGTTTTAACGTACCAGCCATGGCCCTTGAGAGTGCGCTCTTCTTCGACTCTCTCAAAATCCCAGACTTTGATTGCACCGTCATCTGAACAAGACGCGAACTTGAGGTCGGAAACGGCAAAGCTAATATCCCTGTGCGAACAGAAGTAGGAACGAAGAGAGCAGAAACAGGATAAGAGCCACGCACAGAAATCAACCGGGTCAACGGAGCGAAGGCTTCGAAACGGATCTCCCAGCTCGCAGTTCCGGTATCTTCCAGAAACCACCTACCGAATGGACTCTTCGTGAGCTTGAAAGGCCTTCAGATTGTTCATATTCGACTGCCAATACTTTATCAAGCCCTGGTGATCACCTGTAACCATCCAATATTCGTTGTGGCTCCAAATCATTGACCGTACCTGTAGATGACGTACCAGTTTTCTAATTCAATATTCTTGTTCACGAATAAGTTGCTGGGGCTAGAATCAAAGCATTGCTCCTGGGGGCTATCAACTTACCGCTGAATCATGTGCTTGTAGAATTGTTTCAAAGTTAAAAGTAAGACCGTTCCATAGAGTGAATTCGCCAGTACTTGCGCCTGTAGTGCGAGTAACGGAGGAATCAACAGCAATTAGGATGAGAAACGAGGGTCCAGTCTGTCATATGCATTCTCTGCCTTGAGTAGAATCATCTAGCAGTACCTGTGATTAGCCGTTTGCCTTCGGGGGTCCAACGACATGCGTTGATTGGACATCTTGGCTTGTTGACGCTACTGTGAACAAACTTGGTGCACTGAGATAAGAGTCGATTTGGAGATTAGAACGGGGGGCAGGGTGCCTGGTCAAAGGCTTTCTTGGACACAGACACACCAACAGAAGGGGCTCGTTTGTACTTACCACGCTCGTCACGGGATTGGCCTTCATGATCGGTGCTGCTGGTGGAACAAGATCTAGAGACGCTTCGTAGACTGGTTGCGGCATGGGTGCCTCTCCGACTTCGTTTTTCCATGTCTGGTGATTGGTGCAGATGTACATTTATCGCAACCTTAGCTATGGCAATGAGGTTCTTCACGGAACTTAATCAAGAATGACTCACCCTGTCGAGAAACCACCTCATTGCACTTGAGTTGTAGTCTACAGTCCTTCGCTGTACCGCACGTCGAAGCTGCTTACCATCGAACACCTCCTTATTCCCCTACTCAAAACAACCAGTGCAAAACACAAAGATAGACTTAGCCACACAACTCTTCGCGCATACGATCCTGAACAAAATAAAAAGGGTTCTTCACGTCTCACCCCACGTCCATAAGATCCACCACCACCGCCACCACCCATCGAACCTCCATAGTTCGAATAGCCCGACATCTTGAAGAAAACCTCGAAGATGTGTGATTTTCACTCTTCTAAGAACTAGCAGAGTACGTCCAAAAAAAGCTTTCTTGCACCCTACTCCGTCGCCTTCTCAAACCACTCTCTGGCATAACCCAGGTGACCTCGCTGACAAGTTTTTCCTCATCCGATAACGCCTCAACTCAGACACAACATCCACACTGTCAAACCTGAAAAGCAAATCGTCCGCGGTTTCATCTCCACAGTTCCGAAACCTCTTCCTCTCGCGTCATAGTATCAACAGAAACTTTACATGAAACAAGTCAAAAACAAAACACCCAGCCCATCACAAGCAGCTCATCCCCAAAAAACCAGCCAACCCTTTAAAAACGCTGATAATGATCTTCGAAAACAGATTCCAAGTTCAGAGATTCATGTAAAATAACATAAAATACTCCAGTTCGCCTTTTTAGTTCATCCCCTTGCTCCTGATTCCTGGTCACTTCATTACTTCTCCTTCCTCGTGAAGATCTTACCAAGTGAAACTTCGACGGGTTTTTGTTACATCACTTCAGGGTTATGCAATCAAATTTATTTTGAATTGACTGATTAAATACAATTTCCTACTCAATTTGCAAAGTTGAGTTTTTCTTTCGACGAGTCTTGTTTGTATTAATATGATATATATATGCTTGATTCGTATTTGTACATGAAATGGGAAGGTTTTGGTCGCACCTGTCTGTGTCGGTGGTGGGATAAGTACTCGAAGCTGGTGCTTTCCAAGCACGTAGAGGCCCAAACCGCCTGTGATTGAGGAAATGAGGCTATGATAGCGTTGTATTGGAGAGTAAGACGTGTTCGTATGAAAAACGGACTCGAAAACAGCACTCGATTTTGAAAGAGGAGAGCACCTGTGAGGCTGCCCGGATTGTTTCTGCAGCTACGGCGGAGTTGACCTTGAGACATGACGTGGACAGTAACGAGACGTTGGTCCCTTCTATTCCCAGATCACGCGCCCTCGCGAACGGAGGTACTTGAGCTTATCGCTCTCCGTGGTGGTTCTCTGCCAAGTTTTTAGAAATTCCAATAAGAGAGCGATATTGTTTCTCCAGTTTCTCATAGTTCATGCAAGCTTGCCGAATCATTACGAAGGTCTCACCAACACTCAGTTTCTCCTTGCAGAAAGACCCCCGCATCAACCACTTGCTATCCGTTTCAATTAAGTACTCGATCACCCCTTAATTACTTCACAATATATGAATCATGTTGACATATAATCATTATTATTTCGCATATACTATGATTTTCTTCTCCTATTCATAAATCCTGCCTTCCAGAAAACTTGTTTTTTGTACATGGAAATTTGTACCAGCGATAATTATCAGTTTGACGTGTGCTAAGAATGTTTCGGTTTGGTTTAGGATGGTTGCTTTGGATCTGGCTAGGAACAAGATGGCCATGATCGGATCCCTCGTTAGCTGTTAGGGAGATGTGGTAACTGAATTAACTTGAACGAAGAAATGGTCTAGGTTTTAATCGTTTCTGATAACGATGGGCCCCGTTGATGTGCTTGTTCCAGGTGGTGTAATCCTTTTACTGATCTTGTTCGGATGGGGGACGGATCTGTTTGTGAGGCGGCGGGCACTGCAGAAACTGAAGTAAGCGTTTGAGATTCTCTTCTCTCAAGTGCGACAGCTTGTACTCGTTTTTGTTACTTACAGGGCTGCTTTGTTCCTTTGTTCTCGTAAGATATATGGGATCGCTAGGAAAATGGGGACCAAGAGGGCAGAGTACTGGAACTCCATGGAGTCCTCAGAGCTCGCCAGCGTCGCCTGATTTTAACCTCACTCCGAAGAGACTTTCTTTCTCGGTAGGAACAGATGCACTAGAAAACAGATTGCTTTGCAGATGGCGGCACCTAATATCGCCACTTGCCCTTTTGCGTTTGTGCAAAACAGTCGCCGTCGCTAATGACGCCGGGGAGTTTAGCAAGTGCGGACAGAAAATTTCGAGAAAATTCAACATCAGTCGTAAGCGACCGCGTAAAGAAACGTTCACCTGAGAAGAACAGACCCACATTGGACCGTTTGCTCAAGGGGTCGCCGGGTGGTGGCGAGGCACCACATAATAGAAGCCCTTGGTCCTCGACAAAGTCGGAGCAAAGGACTGTCACTTGGAGCTATCCCCTCAGCCAAGAGAAGGACGCCGAAGTCCCAAGCAAAAAGGGGGCGCTTGATGACTCATTATTCTTCAAGCCCGTCAGACCTGTGACAGTGGAAGAGTCACCAGCGTTTCGGGGCTTGTACACACCGACGTGGACGAGAGGTTCGACGAAGCAGCGCACAGGAATTCCCATGATAGGTTTGTATAACAGCAGTTCCAAACCTAGTTCTTTGCAGAACTCTACCTCCCGAGGAATACCAGCATCGCCCCAGCGTTCGTTCAGGGACGTCTAAGTAGGACTTTGTACATCAGATGAACATAAGCCTCTAGAGAAGTGAGCCACACACAGATGGCAAGCGTTAAGCACTAAATTTATAGTTAACCGTGCAGCTCCTTTCCTGAGTCGCCCATGATGAGCGTTCGGCCTATCTTAACTTCCTATTCTCGTACGTCGCAACGGATCCCTTGTACACATTTCCAACGAGGGTGGGAAGAACCCTGCACGGAAACTTGGTCTACTACAATCTGCTCAAGGAAATTATTGACTTCGTTCTCGATGGTCTTTGCTGTAGCACAGCCGCCAAAGTGTTTGATAGACCAAGT
Organism: Rhodosorus marinus; assembly: GCA_029953675.1. Taxonomy (NCBI): domain Eukaryota; phylum Rhodophyta; class Stylonematophyceae; order Stylonematales; family Stylonemataceae; genus Rhodosorus; species Rhodosorus marinus. The sequence goes on from JAMWBK010000002.1 coordinate 3,156,717, forward strand.
ATGAGGTCCTTGCGTGGATCCCGCACCTGAAAACCCCCACCGGACCACATTCTCCTTCCACACAAAAATACTTAACGGATACGTTGAACTCGCTAGTAGACTTCGAAGAGGCCCTTGTTTGCAGAGTCCTCCCTTGGATAGATAGCACGTGACCTCTTCAGTCCGAGCGACCATACTGCGCAATACGGGCGAGAACAACTAACAAAGGCAGATGTCCGCCATTTAGAATCTGGGGTTGTCGGCAGCCGGGGTGTTGGTGTTGCTGCAGTGAGGGAGCTTGCGATGCTGAGGACCATCCGCTTTCGCCTGTTCATAGATGTCGGGACGTCTGATATAAACGAAGTCCCGTTCCCGACCAGCCAGACACGCATTTGCAAGCGGCGGGGTAATGAAGTTTCTGCAAAGGGGTTCCATGCGGGCCAAGTGGTCAATTGTTTAATTGGCAAGGACTTGTCAAGAGGATAACATCGTCAAAAGATTTCAAGCAGCGCGCTGCCTGAAAAATGTTATCCTCTTGCCCAAAAACGGCGTCATGTAGTCCAGCCAGCTTGAGTCGTTCGATAATGCTGGATTTCCAATAGTTATAGTCGTAAGGGCCTTCCAACTTTGGGCATCTAGGGAAACATCCCACGGCGTCCATTCTGCTGCACCAAATGAAACCACCTTTCTTCTTCGTAAAACGACGTTTCTTCTTCGTTAAACCACCTTTCTTCTTGTGACACGCGAACACGTCGGGATCGCGCAAGAACTGCCACACAAAAGAGGAAAGAGTGTACGGCTACCGAATGATTCGGCGTCGACGCAGATCACGGGCGTAATGTTCACAGTGCTGGGGAACTACCTACCATACGACACTGCGCACTATTCCAAAGTCGAGTCCCAGGTCCTTGTGTCGAGTGAAATTCTCCCTTCTCGGGATTTGCTAGACCCCTCGATATAGCATACACCAGTCCTCCCAAAAATAGTTGCTAGGGAAGCCCAGGAGCTGCTCCACCCCAGTGTCATCGCGTTGTATGAGCGACACAATGACATTTCATTTGAAAAATATAAAAACGAATAGTTTGAGGTTCTTTGGTGGGGTAGGGGTTTAATCCGCTTAATATTTTCAGATGAATGTGTTCGAATGTTGTTTCCCATTAGAATTCCGGAAGATCAAATCTTCAGTTTTAGAAGTCTGCATTGACTTACCCCTTGAGGACTGACAGCGGGACATCTATTTATCCGTTTTGTGTGTGTGTTCTGTCCACGTGTCCTTGAAAGCCAATCAAGTGGTGGAATTAAATGTTGGGAAGTTTTTAGATGAAACAAGAACAAGATTTCCATTGATAGTATTGAATCACAAAGTGCTAGCATCGGTCCAGATTTTAGTTTACACTTCAAGTCGAGACTTTCTTTTTAGTGTTTTGTCTTGCCTTGTGGTGTTGCAATTTGTTGAATATTGCTTGTTTTAGGGAGGGCTCCGGATGGCATGCAACCCTTGGAAGGCGTCGAATTACATTTCATCGAGTGGGCGACGGAGCGACTTTCTTGTTGAAACCTCGAAGAGTAAACAAACCTCAGATTGATGGATCTGCGATTTTTTCGTTTGTTTTTCCTGTCGAGGGTAGGATTTCTGTGGTGATTACAGGAACGGATGGATCGCACTCCGCGCGACATCCGTGATCTCGCATTGTTGGTCTTGACACTGTCAGTCCTGCATGGAACGGCCAAGACCCAATTGTCGATTGCTTGTGCATGAATATACTTGTTTAATATCATTCGTTTCCTACTTTCCGCTCTAAGACATTGTTCTATTCCTGCAACTCTTATCCGCCCCAGTTCACCCTCGCCCGTCTTTATCTACCAAGGCGCGCCAGCTATCTCGTATGACTCAACCTCTTCATAGAAGATGAAGGAGAATGCATCAGCTTCTGCAATGACTCCCAGCCCGACTCAACGCCTTTCGGGAAGTGCGACTGCAAAATAGACATTCTCTTCTTCGTTTCGTTGTGCGAAAATATCGTCCCGCTTCCAATGAGAAACAAAATCCAATGACCAACCCGGACTTTCCCCAAACAAAACACTGATGTGAGCAGAAGCTGTACGCCCAACGATATATACGTCATCGACTCATTAAACTTTCCTGCCTTCATGCTCGACAAAAAATATGCCACAAGCAACCTTTCCCCACCATTCAGACGAACTATGAAAGCCTCTGCTTTCCCACTGCTTGTTAGTAGAGTAAACGGCAGCACAGTTTGCGCCAAACCAACTATCCTGTTGCTACTGCTAAAGAAGCATATCTGCAACAGGAATATGTACCAAAGACAACTCAACGACCATGTGGGCAAAATTCCGGCGTCCACACTGTCCAGTACAGCAGGCAGAAAATACATAAATGCAAAACACGCCACAGCATGAATGTCCAGCAGAACTCCAGCCACAGCGAACATGTGCCAGCGTACAATTGCCTTCAGAATGGTTCCCATGTTGTAAACAACAGAAGACATGACGGACAGCAAGACTAAAACCGAACCGACTATCCAATTGCTCTCGCTATTCCACCCAGAGACGATATTCACACCCTCACCCTGCGCCTTACCCTCAACCACCTTTCCTTCAACCTCTGAGTTTTGACTTCGCTTCAAACTCTTTGAACACGTCTTCCCGTCCTTCTTCTTCTCCACGCTCGTGTGACTAGTCCCTTCTTCCCCAACCTTGCCTATGACTGGGCCTGCAATACTGTTTCCATTTCCGTGCGAGTCCTTCCTTCCCCTTGCACTGTGGCCTCCCTTCTCAAACGACCTGCCAAACCTCTCGGCGGCGTTCTCTAGCTTCCTTGCCCACTCTTGTCTATGAGCTTCAACTCTACTCGCCGCATCCGCGATTATTATGTCCTGCTGCCAGTCGGTAAGCGTATCCACCATACCTTGTTTCGCTTTCTTCCCGGAGATCTCTGTCGGGGAGTCCTTGGAAGCATTAGCTTTCTTTGACTTGCGCTTACTTTTCTGAGATTCTTTCGGTTTCTCTGGAGCAATGGTGGAGTCACCGGGCTCCTCGTGTCCCTTCTCCAACTCGCTCTTTGTCTCAGCCACTGGTTCCTCATGCTTCGCCGACTGTCGTTGGTCTTCCTTGGTCAAGTCCTTGGTATGCTCCTTCTCGACATCCTTCGATGTGGAAGACGCTCGTGCTGTGGGCTTCTTCTGACCAGCCAAACGCAGCCCAGCAGGGTATTGCCGGTTGGGTGTGCCTGCGCGTCGGTCGCTGTTTGACCTAGGTACTGCTCTAGATCCATAAGAGGTGTACTGAATAGTCTCACCAGTTAATTCGTCTCTTATGTGCCGTGTTTCAGAGCAGATCTTGAGTCGTGGTTCCCGGTTAGGCCTCTTATGGTCAGAATTAAACGGTTTGCGGGAATCCCCTTGAGCTTTTTTCCTCGTATAAACCACAGCATCCGTACGCGGAAGCTCGCTGTAGACTTTCTCTAGAGATTGATCCTCCGCACTCAATGGAGAAGTAACAGCACCTCCAAAATCCAAAGTTCTCCAGCTTGAAAATGCAGAGTCCACAACCGAGGAGAGTGCAGTATTTCCATCGGATCGATGCGCCGCAACCTTCCAACCGTTTGATACTTCGCTCAAGCTTAACCCGACGCCTTTTCCTGGACTCCCCGGTATACTGAGCACCTCGTCACTTTTAACGTGCTCGCTTGGAACCCCGTTCTCCACGGCCGACTTGTACTTTCTTAGATTTTTCGACAAGGGAAACTCGTCATTGTCGTCGTCCGTCAAGTCGGCCGGAAGATAATAGTACTCCTCATCCATCTCGCCTCTTTCCTTCACCTTCCCTCACCGAAATCTGCAGCCGATGTTAAATACAAAGTTCTCATCTTCTAAAGCAGCTTCCAGGCGCACAACCATCCGCCCGTCGCGCTCAACCGCTGACGACTCTTTCGCTTCTCCAAAGGTTTTAGATCTAAACACTCACAGCACACCACAAATCAAGCGCAAGCCTCAATGGAGGCTGTTACCACACAGTCCAGCTCCTCCCGAAAAATCAAGCCGCTTTTTCCTCTCTCAACTCTCGCACGTCCGAAAGCGAACCCTCCGAACGCTTGCCTCTCTCCAAGATCTTCCCTTCCCCCTACCTTTACCATCCCCGTCAAACCCCAAAATCCTAAAAGCTACCATCTTCCCCACTCCCCCCTCCGCCCCGCACCTTTTTCCCGGATTGAGCAATGTGTCGTCCCTAACCCCTCGCCAAACGTCCTGCGTGGATGCGCAGATGTAATATTTTGTCTATTTTTTCGCTTGGGAGGACAACAGTAGATTTATGAAACCCCCGTTCGCAGAAAAAAAATGCTCTCTTTTCCACCTCTCAAGGAGATCTTGACGATAATTTTTCTGTCCTATACCCCGTCTGAAAAAACGCCACCACCATAGATATTTCTAAAAAACGAAATCTGCATCCAGGTAATGAGGTCTTTTACTTATTTCATATAATTTGAATTTTGAAACCGTTTTTCGGGCTCGCATGAAGGCGATAACTGACATGGCCCTTCAAGCCGCTGCGACGGCACTTCAGACCCTGCTTTCTTTTTTTCCTAGATGTTTGCCTCCCGCCCGGTTTCGGGGCCTTCATTGGTCAAAACAATAGATAGTCGATTGTAAGTGGATTGCTTGTTATATGTACTGCTCAATAATTTATGGAGAAGGGGCTTCGTTAACATATTATATATATAAATGTATTTTAAATTCAATTTCTGTGCGCTTGAATAGTTTTTGTTTTGTTGGGAGATTTTTTGGCTGTAAGGTCAAGGACTGATCGTTCAATACCCACATCCCCCAACCCCTGTGTTCGAAGAAACCCGAAGTTTGCTTATATCAGATTTACATGAAATAAAAAAGATTTGCTGCGTGGCACGCACAATGGAAAACCCCCTGCAGGTCTATGCAACCGTTCTAGACATCATGCGGGGAATGCTGTTTTGGGGAATATTATTTATCCAGTCAAACCCTTGGCAAAATCTGTGAGTCGCGAAGCACGATACGTGGAAAGAAATTGCGGAGCCGGACCAGCCATGAAGCCGCACATTGGTCATTAAGAGCCACTTTCCCAGCACAATTTTACACCGCATCCAAAAGTTGCTTTTGCGTTGTTCAAACGGCTTTTCACCGTTTTCACGAGTTTTTTCTGCTTTCTTGAGCATTTTGATGTCTAACGGAAGAAAACTAGAATATTGTTGCCATTTTCTTTAGCAACTAAGGCATCCAGTTCCGAGCGCAGAGGGGGGTAAGTACAATTTTCTTTGAGGTCGCACCCCCGCAACAATACAACTTTCTGTGTACTTATGTATTTACTGGAAATAACTTGGAATGATTTCTATTGATAGGGGTTAGAATGAGACATGGAATTTCATCGACGTGGAAGGGGGGTATTAAATTACTAAAATTTAGATTTTTAAGAAAATAGTTCACTTACAACATAATGCTGCCTCTCATGCCCACAGGGCGTAGGTGTCATATCTATTTTCGCATCGGAGAACAATGAATGGAGAGTTGAGAGACTCAAATGTACTTTGGCATCTCAAAAATGTTTCTGTATGTTCTTCATCCCAGAGAAACACTCAAGAATATGAATGCAAAAAAGGAATGCCCTCGAAGGATCCACTATCTTCGCCCCTTCCACGCTCTGCCTCAAAACCTTGACCGGCAGCAACTATATTTAGGACTAAGGACAACGTGCATTTATTCTGCCTACGTTCACGGCGTGGAATCGGCGGATTTCCCACACGAAAGCCTATAAGGATCCCTCCCCCAGTGTCTTCCACCCCGTCTGCACGCCTGCGCACCTGCTAGAACACCAACAACCGCTTATTCAGAGCTAAATAGCCTGGGCCATCGGGTCGTTCGATTTAGATTTATGCGACATGATGGTACCATGACCCGCTTGATTCGGAGATCTCCCAAAATCCCGGCAAGCCCTTAAATGCCTTAGACGAGACTCAATCATTTTAGAGTGAAAGTTCGAAGGTACTGATTGGTGGGAATTGCGAGTCTCCTCTGGGTTCAATCATTATCTAAACCCTTTTCCGATAGAGCAGATCTTGTTACCAGATAGCGCGACGGATTTATCAAGCCTCTGCAAGCCCTGTGTGTTTCCGCTCTGCAGCTCTCCTGATTGGCGAAGCTATGGAGACTTCGGCGCAGTGACTTGGTCAGTCTTGTTGTGTTGAGTGCGTTGTAGGGTCCACTGATATTCCTCATCATCAATTGTCGTTGTTCAGTGCTGGACCAGCACGTATGTTGGATTCCATATCTGAAAGGTTGAGTACGCGCGTCAGCGGATCGAGGACCACGGAAATAGCATGTTGCCTTGGAAAGGTTAGTAGCCCCTCTAGCAGGGCCGACCTCGATTCGCCCTGTCTAAGGAGACGGCGCCGTGTTCACTCGTTGCATGTACGGCCAGGTTGTTCCTTCACCATACGCCCAACGGCAGAGCCCTCTCGTATCTCCTAATCGCTTGGCCCGATGTTGAAAAACAGAGCTTGCCCCATACCGGTCAATTCGGGTGCTACATCGATATCCAGAGTACCTGACTGTTTTCGAGCTTCTTGGTGTGTCACCACCACGTGATCGCATTGTCTATTTTCCTGATGCCTTCAGAAGAAACTCGCCTCATGCGTCATCCGGCCTGGTGGGAACGGGTCAGCCCGTAATCTAATGAATATGCAAACTACGTGTTTCCACGGCCACTTTCTTGCTAGCAATGCATGGCCTCTCCTCAGTCGACAACTGGATCAATCAACGGGCAAGAGAACTATGCAGAAGACTGATCGCGCAGCCTTGGATCACGCACAGCCGGATTTCGGGCGTCCAAACGTTTCTCCATTGGACGTCCAGATACCGCGGAGATACGCTTCCATCGTTGTCAGGGATTTCGAAGCCTCCACATTCCACGTTGTCTTGAGTTTTTTGTTAGTTTTTGGATTGAACTGGAAGACCGGCCTGAACGTCCTTGATTGCGGTCCATTGCTTTTTAATGATTGACTGTCAATCACTAAATTTGGACAGACTGTCGGTGCGCCCTTGATAAGAGCAAACGTCCAAACGTCAATTCAGGACAATTCCATTCGGATTGGACCCGATCGGCATGGTCCGGGGTCGATTTGATGTGTAGGCGTTCCCGTTTTAGGATATATCCTTCGATCTACATGCACAGGCTTGGATGCGATTCTCTTCCTTCGCGTACCGGACCGTCCGCAGGTCTTTGAGGGAGATTTCGTGCTTGCGTTTACGTGGCTCGCAGAGGTGACGTAGACGGCAAAGACAACTTCTCACTCTCGACCATGGCTTCTGCGCCACATTTCTTGTCCCGTTGTGGCTTTCTGCAGAATCTACTCCCAAACGAGGGATTCTTGCTCAGAACAAACATCGATCCAGGACGTTTCGTGCGGTCGGACAGATTCTCATCGGCTGTTGGACTTGATCGCCCTCGTCAGAGACGACGCGGACGACTTCTCACTCTCGCTCTCGACTGTGGCTACTGTCCCACATTTCTTGTCCCGTTGTGACTTTCTGCAGCATCTGGTCATTCCAAATTGAGGAATTCTGGCAAGCGTTGTTCTTCGGAGTGGGCACGGAAATCTAGCTCTAGAGCTTGCTCTTGATCGGAAGTAACGCCAGAGTTTGAGTCGCACCTCAAAACTGAGCCGGAAGTTCTCCGTCGCTTGCTCTGTAACGTCATGAACCATGTCTCCGTATTCCACAAGGGAAATGGGGTCGTTCGCCCCACTACTACTCGGGACTATGACAAGGGTTTGTGTATACTCTTGCCGACCATGCCGGATGCCGCCATACACATGCCTGCATCTGTTCGTCCTACAAAACGAATATTAGAACCTGCTACTATTCAGGCGGAACTTCGTTCGGGAGCTTTTGTGCGAGAGGGAGGGCGCAATCAGGTGAGATAAACAACCCGGGAGGCGCATCTGTTAGGGTTTCCCGCTTGTTTTCCCCGCGGTAGCCAAAGGCATGGCGGAGGCTGCATGCATATCCCGTGTGAGATGGTCGTTCGCGCGTGTGTAACCGGTCAAAGTCAAATACTTTGATCTTGCCAACTTGGCTAGTTCCCGCCCTTCCAGACAAACGTCCCCCCTGGACAACAAGCCAGCGAGCGCACTTTTGCTGTCCAGGAGTGAGCAAAAACCAGTAAATGCGGCGTCATCCGGAATGAGGGTTCCACCGAGCTCTCGTAGGACAAGCAATGACCACTCAGAGTCTGACACCTCCTAGGCTTTTCGCTTTCTCACCCCTACCATTGGCTACAACAATCCTGAGTTTGGAGGCCAGGCTCTTAATACCAATACAACCACCCAATCTTCAGCTGGGACATGAAGCAGAAAAAAAACCTAATAAACGCGAACGTCCACTCAAATTCATTCGCTCGTATCGAGGACGCATTCAAAAGACCGCAAATTAAATATTCTGTCTACCTCTGTCCACACAATGCAATGCGAACTCCAACCCTTTGGCAAATATCTGTGGGACAGTCACTATGTACCAAAGGAAACTTCAGAATATGTTCCCCAGCCTCAAATGCATCGCTTAGCATTGGTCTCGTCTCCTTCCGCGTTAACAGAAACCCCCCCTTCAAATACCATTTCTAATCTATATCTACTACTGCAGTGGTAGGTCCGCCAACGGATTTTTGTTTGGAGTTAATGAATAACTATTTCGCATTTTCTACAAGTAGCCCCAACCCTCCCCCCCCCCAACACCCGGTCCCCTTTTCCTTCCTCTAGAAACCCCAATATGAAAACCTGTTGACCAGAGCCGTTCACGGCCTCAAATAACCTTAAAAAAATTTCGATGAGGAATAACCACCTTAAGATTCAATTGGTAGAAGAACGAACTCCTCACATCTAATCTAAATATCTGTCCTTTCCTCCAATTAAAACCTTCCCTCAATACCCCTCCTTCGTCCCCGGCTAATTTCGAAAGAAAAATTAGTACATACAAAAATATATCGATATTATTTTATGTATATGAACAGAATGTGTTTTTTTTCGTCTTTGGAAATTAGAGTATCCCCGAATACCCTCATCACCATTTCTGAGGGAGATTGTATGGAGTTCATAAGATATAATATACACTAGGAATAGTGTAAATACAGTAATATAAGTTTATAAATATTAATTTTTGATTGTAGACGATAAAAATAGAGGTTAATTGCAGAATTACTAACCCCCGGCCTAAGGACGTATAGCCACAGATTCTCGGAGAGGACTGCGAAGTATGTCCACAAGATATGGGACACGTGTCTTTGCAAGGGTTTGTGTTGGGTTTCAGTATATGCCCTGGCTTGTGTCCCCTATACATGGGGGATGACCTCCAGTCAGATCTCGGCATTGACGGGTGCGGGAAGGGTGTCGTTGGGGTTTTGTGGGGCGGTTGTCGGGTTGTTTTGTGGTGTTTGTTGGGGCTGTCGAGGGTGATTTTCTGGAGAATGACGGACCCTCATAAGGAAGGTAAGCCGCCCAAAGCAAGTCTTCTAATGTGCTCTGGACTGTTGACGCTGAACGATTCGTTTTGATGGTTTCATAGCTTGGAAGGATAACGCTGATGGGACCGCAGTGATTGCAGGTGACCCCTGGCTTGAGAACTGGCAGGACTCCCTACGCTACAGGTAGGGAGTTTGAATTGCACGAGCTTGCTGTGCCGATGTCCATGTATGCGGGTGTCCCTGACGCAGCGCACTTCGTCTTGTGTCCCAACAGGTACAACCAGTACTCCGAAAAGAAGGGTGCGATTGAGGAACATGAAGGAGGCCTCGAAAACTTTTCGCAAGGGTACACCTACTTTGGGCTGATCCCAAACCGAAATGGTATCAACATCCGTGAGGTAAGGCGCTGAGCCCCATGGCTGCAAGCTAAACCGATACAATGCGCTGTTTTGCGGTGTTCTGAACTTTCATTGTGGATACCCTTTCTCTTAGTGGGCGCCGGGTGCCAAGGAGATGTTCGTGTTCGGCGATTTCAACGACTGGAACAGGTATGAGCATCGCATGGAGAAGGATGAGTTCGGCGTATGGAGCATCTTCCTCAGCAACAAGAAGGACGGCTCAGCGCCAATTGCTCATGGCTCAAAAGTCAAGTTAATGCTGGTTACTCATTACGACCATCATCTCGAGAGGAACTCAGCATGGTAAGGGTTCTGCACGCGTCTTTTCCCCGCTCCTTGTGTTTTCTGACAATCACTTTCCGCCATCACGCGTACAGGGCCAAGTATGTAGTGCAGAATCCGGAAACAAACCTCTTCGACGCTTGCTTGTGGAACCCGGAAAAGAAGGACACCTACAAGTGGAAGCATCAGGTCCATGTTCCTAAGCCGAAGTCGCTGAAGATTTACGAATGCCACGTTGGTATGAGCTCCTGTGACGCACATGTTGCGTCCTACGACTATTTCACCGATTGGGTGCTTCCTCGTATCAAGAAGTTGGGATACAATACGATTCAGATCATGGCCATTATGGAGCACGCCTACTATGGGTCGTTCGGTTACCATGTTACGAACTTTTTCGCCGTCAGCAGCAGAAGCGGAACACCGGAAGGTTTGAAGCGGTTGATCGATACTGCACATTCCATGGGGATAAGTGTGTTGATGGACATTGTTCACTCACATGCGTCCTCTAATGAAATGGACGGTATTGGGAATTTCGATGGCTCCGGTGGACAGTACTTCCACGAGGGAGACCGTGGTTACCATTCGCTGTGGGACAGCAAATGCTTCGACTATGGCAAATGGGAGGTTATGCGTTTCTTGCTCAGCAACCTTCGTTTCTGGGTTGACGAGTACCACTTCGATGGGTTCCGCTTTGACGGAGTTACATCCATGCTGTACACTCATCATGGAATTCACATGTCGTTCAGTGGGAACTACGATGAGTACTTTGGATACCAGATGGACGTCGACGCAAACGTGTACCTCATGCTTGCCAATGAGATGCTTCACGATATGTACCCTGACAGCATGATTACCATTGGAGAGGATGTGAGTGGCATGCCCACTCTGTGCCGCCCTGTGCAAGAAGGAGGCATAGGATTCGACTACCGACTCGCGATGGCGATCCCCGATGTCTTCATCGAGCTCTTCGAGAAGGTGCCCGACGAGCATTGGAACATTGGACATCTCGTTCACACACTAACGAACAGACGCTGGAACGAAAAGACGATTGCGTACTTTGAGTCGCACGACCAGGCTCTCGTCGGCGACAAGACGATGGCTATGTGGCTGATGAATGCGGACATGTACTACAACATGGAGGTAGACAAGTGGCCAACCGAAACAGTAGAGCGCGGTATTGCCCTGCACAAGGTGCTCCGACTCCTTGTATACAGTCTGGGTGGCGAGGGATACCTGAACTTCATGGGCAACGAATTTGGGCATCCGGAATGGATAGACTTTCCCCGTGAGGGTAATGGGTTCTCGTACAGCCACGCGAGGAGGAGATGGGACCTTCCGGCGAACGAAGGTCTCCGGTTCAAGTTCCTCGAGAAGTAAGTTGAAGGTGTCAATGTCTGTTCTCCTATGCATCGCTCCTGCTGACGTCTTGGATCGTCTTTCTCAGGTTCGATGAGCTCATGCACGGGGTGGAAGACGAGCATTTCTTCTGTCGTGAGAATGTGCACCAGTATGTGGTCCTTCAGAACGAGGAAGACAAGGTCATCGTTGTTGAGAAAGGAGATCGTCTAGTTTTCTGCTTCAACCTTCATCCGTGGAAGCAGTACGACAACTACAGGGTCGGCACGAACTGGAGAGGAAAGTATAAAACCGTCCTTGATACTGACTCCTGGAACACTGGCGGTGGAGGCAGAGTGAACTGGGACGACAAGGAAACCAGCGATGAGGGGTGGAATGATAGAAAGGCATCCTTATTCGTCACCATCCCACCAAGGTCAGCGCAGGTTTACTACTGCCACGAATGGTATGACGAGGGGAAGGAGGGCACTGAAAAATCCGCGGCCGCATCGAAAGCCAAAATGTCAAAGGATGGGGTAAAGGTAACCAAAATGTCAAAGGATGGGGTAAAGGTACTTTCTACCTTGACATGCAAGTTTTTCCCAATGCTCACGAAAATGGGTCTCCATGAAATCATAATTAGGTCAAAAGTAAGTGGTTTGGAACGATGGTTGACGGTATGACCGGATCCAAAGGAGAAGGTGTTGGCGCATAAGAACCAAAACTGATCTGTCAGTCAGAGGAGTTTGCTCTATTTGAAGCAAACGCAATGTGAGGCCTGTCGTACATGAGAGAAGCAAAAGCGGCGGCCGGTGTAGCATATTTGAAGCGCCGCGGGGACTTAGGAGACTCTTCGTCAACTGTTAGTGACAGTATTGTGCGTGTTTCAACATTTTCGTCTAAAGTATACTGCTCCGAAAGAAAGGCACGGGATTTTCTCAGCGGCTCACCACCACCCCTCACAATTCCAACCCATCGCAACCTCATTGCTGAAACCCCCCGAAGCAACAAGTGCAGCTCTCAAAGGAGCACCGTCCTGCTTGAACAGCTCTCTCAAGGTCGTTTCGAACATATAGACTTACCAAGCGAATCAAAACTCAGCAAACAGACACCTATTGTGACAGTGTCGCGGTCAACTCCACCCGTCGGCTTTGTACTCGTCCCTCATCGTCTCTTTCAGGACTCTCCAAGCGTGAAGACTTCTCCAACGAACAGAGCTTGATCTTTTCAAACCGCCTTGCTTCAACCGTATCGGTTTTGAAGCTGTAGTTGATCTGTCCCTCCGAAGTCTGAAGATCTTCGCTCATATCGGCTTAATGAATCTGTCTTCATCTTTCTCTCCCAGGACTGGACATCTCGTTCCTCCTCGCGGGGAAAGGAATTGATCTGCATTCATATCGCCTTCGAAGCCGTCTTTGCGCTTGCTCTCCAAGGACTGGAGACCTCTTTCCTCTTCCTTTCCATGAGAAGAGTTGCCTGTTTTCACCCAGTTCTTGCTTTTGTCGTATCGGTTCTGAAGCTCTACAGTCTTCCAACAAGGACATTTCATTCCAAGTGTGATGTTGTTTCTCACCAGAGCTGTGGGAAGGTGTGCCAGGAAGTCATGGAGTCCTCGGAAGTTTCGGTCTACTTAGTTCGGTCTGGTGAAGAGTCGTCTATGGTCAGCGGCTAAGCAGACCAGCGATGGGGAGCTTTTTTTTGGTGTTCATGAGGACTTGTTAGTAGACTGAAGGTTGATTGAGGTGTGAGTTTGTTTGTGTTACTGGAGCTCGGGAAGAGTGCCTGGATGTGAAGTCGTTTATATAGCGGGTGGAAAGAGTTTCGTCTACATAGTTGGGTCTGGTCAGACTTTTGTTGTTGTTCGGGGTTGAGGAGACTGGAGTTAGGGACAAGGGCGAAGGTTTCATTCTTGCCGTTTCGGCCGGAACTTTTTGGCCTTTTACGTTTGGGTTTACTCTTTGAGGTTTTGGGCCGCCGTGAGCTCTTTACTGGTTTGAGAAATGAAGGAGAAAGTAAAGCAGAAGCGTGTGAGTATATTTTCTGTTAGTGAAGCTAGTTTGGGAGTTGGTGGTGTGGATGGGATTGCTGTGGCAACTTCAGATGGAGGTGAGGAGTATGTAGATGTGAAGGACTTGAGCGAGGAGGAGGGCGAGGAGAGCCAGAGGGTTGGAATTGAAGGATCTGCAGTGTGTTTGACGTGCGATGGGATTCACTTTGAGGACTACCTCGAGCAGAGGGAACATTTCGGAACGGATTGGCATCGTCACAATGTGAGGAGGAAGGCCAGGAAGAGACCTCCTTTATCCGAAAGTCATTTTGAGAAACTCGCAGATACACTTTCGATTTCGGGCTCCGAGGATGAAGATGAGGAGGACCGTGAAGAGGAGGAATTCCAGCGGCTTGAAGCAATTCGAAGAACCCCGAAGCTTGAGTATAACTTGGCTTCTGGAGAATATTTGAGCGCTTGGAAAGCTGCCCTGCCAGATAACAGCTCACTCAGTAGCCTGAAGAACATGAAATTGACCTGTGTTTTCCTTGCCGGTGGCGGACACTTCGCTGGAGCAGTTTTTGGTCCGCAAGGAAAGGTGAGACTCTCGCTCTCACAACGTTAAGTTCTAGGGCGGAAGATTTTGCACACAATTCTCGAGAGGAGACTGTGCTAACAATTTTCTGATATTACTTGTGTCGTCGTGTTCCCTTTCTTAGGTTTTAAAACATCAAACTTACCATCGGTATACATCCAGGAAGAAGCAAGGAGGAGAGCAGGACTACAACGAGAAGGCATCCAGAGCGAAATCTGCTGGAGCGCAGATTAGGAGGTACAACATGCAACTGTTGAGACAGGAAATCCGGGGCGTACTGAAGGACTGGACAAACGAAATCCACAATGCGGATCTCGTATTTCTCCACGCTCCGGGCAAAGGAACGAGAGAGACGTTTCTGGGATACCCCGATTCTCCATTGAAAGGTAAGAATTATGCTTTGCTTTTCACGACCGCAACAGGCAAAGTAGTTAGTCCCCCGGAGATCGACAAGACAGTTCGTCGTGATCGGATGGATAACCACTCACGTTGGAAATTCCATGACTGCAATCATGAATTTCTTGACATATCAAGCCGGTTCTTCTATTTCGCGTCATCAAACCTTGTGCTGAGCTTGCTAGTTCCTTGCGCCTTCTCCACAACAACGTGTAACTCAACAACGGATTCCGCTTTTGTACGATTTCTTCCAGATGTTCAATTGAGACGAATACCATTCACAACAAGGCGGGCGACGCTGGATGAAGTGAAGCGCGTCATGTCCGAGCTTACATCTGTGTACTTGAGCTCCCAGTCTGTCGTGGAGGTAGTTTCTGTACCGAAGAAAGCTCTCGATGTCAAGGTAGTGTATCCAAAAAACCACGTTGTCTCACCAGTCGCCCTCCCTGAAAGCCGTCTCCTCTAAATGCGAACCTCGGTGCTTTCGTGGAATTTCGTAGAAGGGAGATGCTGTCACATCCAGGGCTACCATCGCAGACAGCAAGCCCCCCGCGGAAAAAGGAACGGCACATCTGAAAACGAAGGTTCCGAAACCTCAGGAAACAGACCTCTTGGACAAGGAGATACGCGTGGTTCGTGAGGAACTTCAAGTTCCCGAGGATGTTTTACAACTCTTCGAGGCATGTTGCATAGGGGATGTGGTCACGGCAAAGCGGGTGCTAGAAATCGATCGAATTGATGCGAAATTCCCACAGGGATGCCGATATCAGAAGGACCAAAAAGTTGACGTGGACGGGACGGGATTGAGCCCTCTGGAAGTGGCAGCTTCGCTCGGGCATCACGAGCTTGTGCTCACTATTCTGGAGCTTGGAGGAAATCCAGTTGAGGGATCACCCTACCTTCGCGCCGCTGATAAGGAAACCCGGGATACGTTTAGACGGTTCTGGGCACTTAACCCAGACCGCTGGGACTTTGCGGCTGGAGGCATTCCTTCTCCCCTGACTTCTCACATGGAGGCCGAGAGAGAAGCGAAACTGCGGGAGAAGCGGAGGAAAGCCAAGCAAAAGAAGAAGGCGAAGTCGAAGCAAGAAAAAGCTGAAGCTGAGGCTGCTCAGCAAGCTGCTGAGGCGAGAGCCGTGTGGGAGTGCGTGCCGAAGCCCAAAGCTGTTCGAAACGTTGCGTTCACGTTGTCTTTGTCGATTGCTCTGTTTCATTCTGTTCCCACCTTGGCGTCCATCTCACTGCTGTGGTGGCTTGCTCGTAGGAGGCTGCCGGAAAGGGAAAAGCGAGCCATGGCCCTCGAGGGAAGACTGAACTTAAAGACAGCGACGTGTCGGTGGTGTGGCAAGTCGCTTGTAGGAATAACACCTTTCGAGCGCTTGAGTTTCAAGTACTGTTCAACTACCTGTGTTCATGCGCACCGGGAAGAGATCGAGAACTCATGAAAGGGTTCTTGCTCTGTTCATATATATTTCAAAAACTATGCACTCGCTGTATAGTGTTGGCTGGGATATGGGTCCGATTGGCCCTGAGCCGATCCTTGAGGTTTCTGTATAGCTTTGCATCGCGGCGGGACACGGACGGGAACACCCGGATGAGAGCGTTATCGAAGTCCTCGGCTGTGACGATCTCTCGGTTTGCTGTAAGCGCACATGTTGCGGCCTCACGGTTGAGCGCGACCAAATCCGCGCCGCTGAAGCCTTCACACTTTGGACTGTCGGCAATTTTGTGAAGATCAACATCATCCTGAAGCGGAGTCTTTGCGCAGACGGTACGAAGAATGGACTCCCTTTCACTTGCATTAGGTAGTGGGACATAGAGCAGCTTGTCGAGACGACCTTTGGTGTTGACACAGAAGATAACGTAAGCGCATCAGTAGGAGATTCAGTAAAACTAACAACTACCCACTCTTGTGCACGTGTTCTGTACCTGGTCTCAGCATAGCTGGATCGATAATATCCGGGCGGTTGGTAGCAGCGATGACAAACACCTGCTTCCGACTGTCAATCCCATCAAGCTCAGTCAACAGTTGATTGACAACCCTTTCAGACGACGACGAATCGCTCCCTCCCCCACTGGCTTCACCGCCACGTCTAGGAGCCAGAGCATCCAGTTCATCGAAGAACACTATACAAGGAGCCGAAGCACGTGCCCTCTGAAAAAGGCGCCGAACGCTTCTTTCCGACTCTCCTACGAATTTGTTCAACAACTCAGGACCTTTTACAGAAATGAAGTTTGCGCTGCTCTCGCACGCGACCTTGTGAACATTGTCATGCGAAAAGTGGTAGGATCAGTTCCTCGAACGTCCGAAGCCAGCCTGCTACTAGTGCAATTTCAGCTTACAGCTTTGGCTAGCAATGTTTTACCGCATCCGGGTGGGCCATAGAGCAGGACTCCAGCAGGAGAGGTCAACCCAAGCGCAACGAAACGATCTGGATTGCGAATTGGTTCGACCACAGCAGTAATAAGGTCAGTTCGCAACTGTTGAAGAAACCCCAAAGCGGTGGAGCGTAGGATAGTGAGAACATGGAGGCCGAACAAGACAGAGAGTTACCATTCTTCTCACCTCTTCCAGGGCTCCAACATCCGCCCAAGTAACATCAGGCACAGTGGAGAAGCCTTCTCGCAGAGCGGAGGGCTGAACCTTGGAAAGCGCCTCGATAAAATCCTTCATCGTAATGTTCAGTTTCGATATCTCCTCGTCCGTGGGCTTCCAAACGGTGCGATCTTCTGATGTTGTCGCGTCCTAAAAAGAAAACGAACAGCGCACGAGTCAGAGTTGCAGCAGGCACCCAGAAGAGTCACCAGAGAAACGGACCGGCCAAGCGCACAGCTACTTCCAAAAATCTCTTCCCAATCCTTCTTACAGCGACTGTTGAGGCCATCGTGGTCAGCGCCGACAAGTCAGCTCCGACGTACCCAGCTGTTTTTCTGGATAAGAGCGCAAAGTCCAAGTCTTCTGCTAGCCGCAGCTTTCTGGAGAGTGAAGTGAGGATTTGGTTGCGGCCAGCTTCATCAGGAGCACCGATTTCCAGCTCACGATCGAATCTGCTTGAGAAAATTCAAAGGAGGTAAGGTACAAACACCAAACTTGTCTAAGGGTGAGGGATTCAGACGGCAACCCACCTCCCCGCCCTCCTCAAGGCTGGATCTATCGAATCCGGTCTGTTCGTAGCACCTAGAACGATCACGGGCTTTCCTTCGGTCTTCTCAAGAGATAAATCATCCATGCAAGTTAGCAGCTGCGCAACGATCCTCCTCTCCATATCCTTGTTAGCAGAATCACGACGCGAGCATATCGCATCAACTTCGTCCACAAATAATAAGCACGGCGCGTTTTCCCGGGCCTCATCAAACAGATCTCTTAACCTCCATCCCCGAAAAAGGAATAGGACAAGAAAATCACACAGTCAGGCCATATCATCAACACCTCGTTCCATGAAAAACTCCTTACTTCCGCTCAGAGTCTCCAGACATCCCCGAAACAATCTCCGGCGCCGAGATCTTCAAATAGGCAGTGCCAAGCTCCCCAGCTATCGCCGAAGCGAGAAGCGTCTTCCCACACCCTGGTCAACGCAAAGAATGGGAGTTGACAACCGACATTGTCCGAGTTGTGGTCAGCGAATCCATGGCAGCGGCAGTTGCTAAGAGGATCTGAAAAATCAGGACACAGCTTCCACGAGCGATAAGAGCCAAGAGCTATGGCCTCACAAGCTGCACCAGGCTCCATGAAGAAGTCTGCATAAGTTCTACATACCAGGGGGTCCATGAAGCAGAACACCTCGAGGTGGATCCACTCCAAGGTGGGTATATAGTTCCACGTGCAGGAGTGGAAGTTCAATCAGCTCCTTGACCTTTGATGATTTGACAGGAAAAATTAATACCCCCAATATGACTCAGCAATAGGGAATTCATGGGGCTCGCGACTGCTTGCGTAAGGCTTACCTCCTCCACGACGCTGTTTATCCCGCCAACATCCCTATACCTCGTCCTGGGCCTTTCAGTCAGTGCAGAACGACGACCATCCGGTCTGGTAAACGTGGAAGGTCTCCTCCGTTTCTTTTCGGTTGGTTGCGGAGTTGTTTTTCCGTTCTCCTTTTCTGCTCAGTCATCCAATGAGAAGATCTCTTTCAGTTGGGTCTTTTCTCAGATCAGAGCAATCCAAGCAAAAGAGCAAAAACATCTGCCTTCGTGAGTCGGCGAAGGATGGGATTGTCTCTACTTGCTAAGAATAAACGCTTTCTTCCAAGTCACGTGTCCAAAGGACGTGCTGGGATTCGGAGGTCATTGATTTGCCAAGCGACGAGCTCCTCTCGACTTTCAAAACCCGCAATTCGATGTTCGGTGAGGCAGAGAAGAAAACTGAAATGGTGCCTACCTCGATCAGAAGATCTGGTCTTGACGTACGGAAGCATATCGTTAAGCGAAGTTGGGCCGGTTGTCGCCGGATCAGTCATCGCCTCGTCTTCAGCTGAGTTGTTTGAGAATGGGGAATTGATTAAGAGGGAGGAATACTGTTTCGCACTCTCGCTCGTACCGGGCTTGTCATGGTCAGACTCACCTCGGTCAAGTGCTTCCTTTGTATTGTTGTCTGGGACTGCATCGGCTGTTACCCGAGTGGATTCAGAGTCCGTCACAAGATTGCCGCTCGTCTCCACGGTTTCGTTCGTTTCTGCATCACCGTCCGTGACATCCATCAAGTCAACGCCGATATCGGCATCAGGCCGTTTCGATATTTCAACTGCCTTTTGCAGAATTCTTCTCGCCATTACATGCTTCGCAGCTTGTGGAAGTCTCTGTACTCGCGGAATCGATTCGGATATTATTTTGACCACGCCATCCTCATCATCCTGCGTCAATCTAAACTCCCCCAAAAAACCGACCAAAAATCAGGTTCCCAGGTTCCTAACCATCACAGCCTGTCATACAATACAAAACTCACCTGTTCTCCTCAAGAGCTCGTATGACAAGCCCTAAAGCTCTTCCGCTATCTCGATGTCTCATCGGCATTCGCAACCAAAGAGAACAAGACAGAAACCAGAACTGGCCCTGCTCAAAATGCCATCTTCAGCTTCACCTGGTTAACTAGTTGCAGTCGTAGACTCTCAGTCGTACCCTTTACAGTAACCAAGATCTGAAAAATAGGGATTCTCTTCAAGCTCTCTCTCCCTCTCTCCTTCTCTCCCGCTTTCTCTCTTATCCAATCGCAGGGATCGTCACGACCGGCGTTAACCATTTTACTAAAACGTATACTTATATGTACAAATGCCTACTAAGCATGATCTGAGTATCGCGGATCATGCTTAGTAGGCGTTGGCGAAGAGGAGAGGCTGGGACATCTCTACTTTGGCAACCTGATGCACACGAATTTAGACATTCATTAGAGAACGTACAATTTCGTCTGCAAGAGCGTGATACCTCTGATCGTTTGCTTTGAGTTTTGCCAGCCAAAACGTCAGCCGGTTCCGAGTGGACACGTTCGAAGGCCCCTCCTGGTACTCAACCTCCTCGCCATCAACGTTGGTCTGATGTTGGAGGGGCGCGATGTTGACTCTTCAGTTTGCTCTCTCATTTCTCCCCACGGCGGTTTTATTACCTCTCAAAATAGACCAACTTCTCACACCTTTCCAAACGCCAGACCATATTTCAGCAAGCTTCACCATAGGAGACTTAGTACACTGCTCAAAGTTTTTGACAAAACCATGTATTTGTACTAAAATAGTACAAACAACATCATCGCACTATTTTTTTAGTACAATGTACTATTCTAATGGAAAGCAAGTTCCATCTTGGATTTTTTTTTTCGGTTGTTTTTAGGGATACCACGGTCGGGGGAGGGTTATCTAGTGTTCGGCTAAATGGATTGGGGCGGGTGGGAGCGATGTGGAACAAATTTTAGGAGTTGGAAAGAAGGACTGGATGAATATAAGTTTTCTGTGATTTACATGGCCATATATCTATGGATGAACTTATCTAGGATTTTGCGTTGTTTTTTTTCTTGAAGAGGTAATTCTGGTTGTTTCTTTTACTTTTTGTTTTGTTTTTGGAAATGATGGATGAAAACAATCTGAATGAGGAGATTGACAGACTGAGCAATGAGTTGCTTGAGAAGTCTGATCTTCTGCGATCGATGAGGAGGGGTGAGGCGGAGCGATGTGATAGTGCGTCGATAGCGAGCGCGAAGACGGAGGTGAAGGACCTGAATAGGCGGCTGGGTTCCATGTTGCGGAGACGCGATGCCGGAGTCAAGAAGGACGAGGGCGTGTTTGATAGGGTCGGGACTGAGTCTCTGATGAAGAGGCGATTTTTTGTGACACCTTCGTTTGAGATTTATGGGTGAGTTCTTTGCGCGAGAAGATACACCAGTTCTCAGCCTGTGCACTTGTAGACTGTCTGGCTTCGAAGGCGCTGCGCTCGCTGATTGTGAAGTGCGTTTACTTCTTCCAGCGGCATCGCCGGCCTGTACGACTATGGCCCGCCGGGTTGTTCGGTTAAATCAAACCTGGTGCAGGTCTGGAAAAATCACTTTGTTGTCCAGGAGTCCATGCTGGAGATTGAAGGTACCTGTCTCACTCCCGAGCCAGTGCTGAAAGCCTCCGGCCACGTCGATCGATTCACAGATCTGATGGTCAAGGATACGGAGACTCAAGAGTGCTATAGAGCAGATCATATTCTCAAAGTACGGAACTTGATCAAGATTTTCAGTTTTATGTGTTTCTGTTCTGAGAGATTTTCGGGTACATTTGACTTTTGGATGAGAACAGGCCCAGCTTGAGAAGATTATTGATGATCCAGCCACCGCAGAAGACCGAAAAGAGGATGCAGAGGGTGTTTTGGCTGTACTCGATGAACTGGATGCTGATGATATGGATGAAGCGATTGCGTCATGGGACGTGAAAGCGACAGAGACTGGGAACAAACTTTCAGCTGCTTTTCCTTTCAACTTGATGTTCGGAACGCAAATCGGTCCCTCTGGACTGGTGAAAGGTTTTCTGAGACCGGAGACCGCTCAGGGCATCTTCGTGAACTTCAAGCGTCTGCTCGACTTTAATAGATCACGGTTGCCGTTCGCCTGCGCACAGATTGGGTTATCATTTCGCAACGAAATATCTCCGCGCGCGGGTCTTCTTAGAGTTCGTGAGTTCATGCAGGCGGAGATCGAGCATTTCGTGCATCCCCAGAAGAAGAACCATGCAAAGTTCGATTCAGTCAAGGACTACTCTTTGGCTTTGTTCCCAAGGAGGCAGCAGCTGACGACCAGAACTACGGTGCAAATGACGATCGGAGAAGCGGTGGCAAATGGAATCATTGACAATGAAACACTCGGTACGAGCCTTTACTTCCCCGCTTGAAGGTTTGATTGTTTGATTCGAACGCTAGCTCACACACAACAACCACTATCTACTCTGTTTTCCAGCTTTCTATATCGCGCGTACATCGATGTTCTGTGAAAAGGTCGGACTGAACAAGGAGCACATTCGCTTCAGGGAGCACCTTGAAAACGAAATGGCTCATTACGCAACGGAATGCTGGGACCTTGAAGTCAATTGCTCTCATGGATGGATAGAGTGTGCTGGTCTGGCTGATCGATCGTGCTATGATCTTCAAAGCCACAGTGAATCATCAAAGATTGAACTATCAGCGCGAGAGATATACTCTGAGGTGAGCAGCTTGAGATTCACGAGCTGACCATTGTGGCTCTAGGGTCAAGTAGAATTGATCATATCTTGTGTGGCACTGGCTGTGCTTAGGTCAAATCTGTGGAGTTTCTGAAGGCGTTGCCCCAGAAGGGAGTTATGGGTAAGGCGTTTAAGAAGGATGCACAGCTGGTGATGAAAGCGTTGGAGGCGATGTCAGAGGACGAGGTGGCCGGTACTCAGAGTCAGTTTGATTCTGGCGCGGAGAGTGTATCGGTGAAGGTAGCAGACGGAAGGTCGTTCAGCGTGACCAAGGACATGATCTCCTATGAGAAGGGAATCAAGAAGGTACTGAACGTAGTGGAAAAAGTCGTATGGAGCCGAGTGTGGCTGAATCCTAACTCCATGATTCCGCTTTCAATCTCTTCGAAAATCAGGAAAGCGGTAGGAACTATTATCCATCCGTCATCGAACCATCGTTTGGGGTAGGGCGAATCCTATACTGCATATTCGAGCATTCGTACTACGTCCGTGAAGGAGATGACGAGGCCCGGGGGGTTCTGCGATTTCCTCCGATCGTTGCCCCAATTAAGGCGGCCGTCCTTCCGCTTTCAAAGAACGAGGTGTTTAATCCAATCGCCGCGAGAGTGGGGGAAGCTCTTGGGGCTTGTGGTCTTATTTACAGAATAGATGACACTGGCGCGTCTATTGGCAAGAGGTGTGTACAAAATCTCCATCTTTTCGACGCTCCAAACCAGCGTTTTGTTCTTAAGGAGTCTCAACATATGTTGGCACAAAAACACTCCAGGTACGCACGATTTGACGAACTTGGGACGCCGTTTGGCATCACCGTCGACTTTGACAGCGTGAACGATTCAACGGTTACTCTCCGAGACCGGGATTCGATGAGGCAAGTTCGCGGTGACATTGACGGTATTGTGCAGAGCATATTCTCTATGGTCTCCGGGACCGCATCGTGGGGTGACGTGGAAAAGATCTTTCCCCCGTTCAGTGCTGCCGAGGAGTAGAATAGGGGTTTCACAAAGCGAGTCCATAGTATTTTGTTTCCTCATTCTTTTAGTTTGTAAACCATCGACGAATGCCCTGCTCCACCTCCGTCGAAAGAGAACACCTATTAGACATGCACCTGTCCATAGGCCGCTTGGACTGGGGTGAAGTGCTACAGAGGCAGTCGTTTCGAGCCCAACCTAGCAGAAATCAAAATTTCGCAGACGAGACGATCGCTCTGGAAAGATCGCCACAACACAAATTCTAAACAAGACCGGCTGGCCTTCTAAGTATTAGCATGTAGAGCGTCGATGTGACGGTAGTTTTGAAACGCGAAAGCTGCAGTTCTTAATTCAATACTGGAGTGCCTTCATCTTGTTCGGAGTATCCTTCTCTCTGGTCGATGATCCTCTCCTCGTTCCGTAAGGTCTTCGCTTCTTCAAAACAAGTTCACCAATGAACGGAGTGGCTTTTTGGTTTAGGCCCTTCCCGTGCAGTTTAACCAAGTTTGCTGTACTTCTTCCGTGACGAGAACTTTCTGAACGCAGCAAACATCGTCAGCACCAGCAGCTCAACTATAAAGAGGATGTACAATCCGGCTCGAAATCGTTGTCCACCAGATTTCTTAGACATGACGCTGAGTATTTCTCGACTCTTTAACCTGGAGGATGTCTGCTTCGACTTGATCGCATCAGCCAGTTTCACCACCCTGGCAATTAAACGCGTGGCCTAGAGAAAAGAAGGAGCGCTACATTTTAGCAAAGGTCATAGATAGTGGAAGCTGAAACGATCTGTATGTGTAGTTCATAATCATACTCGTTCCATATCGCCAGAAAGCTTTCCAGAAATCCCCTGCAGAGTGGTTTGAGCGTTTTTGAGTGACAACGCGGCTGAGTGAGTATTCTTCCCGGCGTTATTGCTCTTCAGAGATGTCATTAGCTCGCCTGTCATCCGATTCATCTGGCTGGTGAGCTTGTCCGTTTCGACATTGCTGCCGTCCATGGCACCAGACAAAAGCTCCTTCTTCATTTCCTCAACTTTCTGATTGACGACAGCAGCGACTTCTGCCGGGTCCATAGACTTGCCCTCCAAAGCGTCAACCACAGCTTTGAAGACATCGTTAGCCCTCTGCTCGCCGTACAGCTGTTTCACAGTATCCAGAAGGACTTGAGTCTGTTCAGTAGCGTCCGCTGCCGCAAGAACAAGGATGACACTAAACGCACACAACCACGCAGCTCTCCGCACCATTCCTTCTCAAGAACGAAAACCCCGGAAGACGCTCGCTCTCTCTCCCACTGCCAACAACGGGCAACCCACCTCCCCCCCGAACCTGGATCTAACACCCGACCAGTTCCGTAAACTCCCACTCCACACAGAACAAATCCAAACACACTCAAACAATCCAACCCGCGTCACAGATCTCAGATCGCCACCCAAGAAAAAGCACCAAAGACTCCGCCCACTATCATTTCTCACCAAAAAATCCTATCTTACAACCCAGCCACCACCACCACCTACCCCTCACAACATCCTCCGCGCCCTATACAACCATCAAAAAGCCCACCCAACCTTGCCTTTCTCCCCCAAAATCTCAATCCCCAGAACAAAACAAAAACCGCTTAGATATCCACAAATCAGTCACCTAATAACTTAAAACAAAACCCAAAAAGCCTAAAGAATGCTCTACCTCCCTCCCTCCCTCCCTCCCTCCCTCCCTCCCTCCCTCTCTCTCTCTACCGTTCCAGTACACTCGCTCAGTCTTTTTTTTTTATCAAATCTTCGTCCCTCCATCCAAAACCTCCTTTTACTGGCACTCCCTCCCCCCCCCCCTTCAAACCACCCCCTCTTTACCCTCTTCCCGAATCGGTAAAAAAAGGTCTTTCAACGACCATAGCAACAAAAATAAACAATCAATATGGCAATCGAAAACGATTAATAATGACTATAATCAATCTATAAATGTAATTGATTGATAGTACTATTTTTTTATTTTCTGGAGGATGTTCACTGTTTTGGGGATCTGGAGCGTTCAATAATGAATTTGTGAAGTTTTATGAGTGACAGGCTGTCCTGGGATTTTATTTTTTGGGGGGGGTGGGGGCAGCTGGGGTTGGTCGAAGTAGAGGGGGAAGATTAGAAGCGGATTTGGTCTACGGCTGTGAATGAATGTGAGGAAGGCTTTGGTTCGTACTGGACGATACAATGTCCTGCGAAACTTAAGGAAAAGGACTTGGAGGCTGTGTTGTTCTGCAGGTAACCGTAGAGTTGCGATTTTTTAAGCCTCTTCCGCCAATTCAATGGTGAACTGCAAGCACTTTATGAGGAGTTTACATATCGACGTTAGCCTGGGCTTAGGTTAGCCTATGATCTCCGTACACGATGAGTTTCTAAGGATAAATCTGCAGGAATCGACAAAGGCATTTACCTGATGCACTCCACGAACAAAGAGCTTCAGAAACAACCTTCGGGTTGGCCTAAATTCGACAGGCTGAGGAACACACTTCGTACAGTGTCTGTTTACTTTCAGAGTGGCTGCTGCTGACTTCCGAGGCTTTTGTGGCCCTCATCAGACACCGTGCGAGGAATTGCTCAGTCTGCCAGTTTGGCCCTCCGCCCTCCCCACCAGCCAACGAATTCCTACATCAGCTTGGATGGATATTTTTTGGATTGTTATAATGACTAGATTCAGTCTGCAAAAATGTCATAAGATTGATTGATAAAGTGAAGTTTTATTTTTATTTTAAGATAGGGATTTGGATCGGTTAGGTCGCGGTCGGCTCAATCCCAAATTTGGATTGGTGCAGATTGGGGAAGATGGATGGTAGGGTTTGCGTTTGGAATGAATGGGGTGAGGTTTGAGGAGGGCTGGAAATTTGTTGATACTGGGCGTTTTGCTCCTAATGGAGAGTTCCGCCAGTTGATTTTGTTTGAAATCTGATTGTACAGATCCTTTAGTGCTCTGGATTTTTCGGGGAGTACATGCGACGGTCTTGGATTTGAGTGAAATGGTTTGAAAGGTTATGACCGGGTCTGTTTTGCACGAAATGGACTAGTCGCGATTGTTTTTGAAGCATCGAAGGGATAGTCTGCTTCTAGATCTTGGATTCTAGGGTTTTTGACTCTCAGATGATCTCGATTGAGGATAAGCTGTCCAAGCGCTTTCGTTCGGGAGGATGTGGAAATCTAAGTCCAGAGGAGACCGCGCCTCCTCCTTACTGGAAACCAGAAGCGGGCTTCGTTTCTTCCTTAAGATGGTTTGTGCAGGCGAGGCACCACGCCTGCACTGTCTGTGAGCTACGTTTTTCTCGGACAGAGTTTCATCCTCCAATGAGACCGAGAAACATCATTGACATACGAACGCATGAAAGCTTTGCACGGGGTCATCTGCCGTACTCGACATCCATTCCTGCTGATGAGCTACAGGAGCGACTTTTGGAGATGCCTCCGCCTGTGGAGGATCCTTTGACTCTGCTGGGAGAATCCGAGGATCATATCTCCGCTGCGCAACAGCTTCTGGTTGAGAAAGGGTATGTTGAATCAGAGCGAGTTGCGAAAATACTTTTCGAAGATGACTAGCGCGACGTTGGGTGTCCTTACGCTTTCATCTCGTTCGTAACACTCTTGAACAGATGGGAGCTCAGTGCGGTCTTCAGTGAAGTCGACGTGAGGGATGATCTTATATCAACGGACCCATCTGTCCAGTGCTGGAGGTGAGCGCAACAAGAGTGACCTAGGTTTGCATGAAGAACGTTCCCCGCTCAAGTGGCTTATGCACCTGTTTGTTTTTCAGGCCGAATGATTTTCTCGAATGTGTCATCGAGGAACTCAAGGATAGACTCCCTGCAGTGGGAGTAGCCATTGACTATGGTTGTGGCTCCGGTCGTGACGTTGTTTATCTCGCACAGAGGTTGAAGGGCTGGAGGGTTATCGGCGTTGATAACCACTCTAATGCTCTTGCGCGGTGAGTCGAGCTCTCCCCTTTCCATGGACTAGTAGCTCAATCGAAGTGCTTAAAGAAATTCCCTCCTTTTTGAATCACTCAGCGCTGAGCGTCTTGCTCGACGCTATGGAGTTGATGTCGAATTCATTTGCCAGGACTTGCGCAAGGATCCAAATCTTAACACAACGGCTGATCTAGTACATGGATGCAGATTCCTCAGCAGGCCACTTCTAGTCTACTGCAAGCACGAAGTACGAAACCGTACAGCTGGTTTGTCAAAGGCTCCTGATATCTCTTGCTCAGTCCAAATCTCTTACACTTTACGCTTAGGTGCTCAAAGATGATGGATTGTTCGTCTGGTCCACATTCGCGGACGGCGTCGAGAATCCGGCGCCTCCGTATAGAACCAGTCGCAGGCTTGTGCAGGGAGAGTTGAAACGCCTGTTTCCTGATGAAGAGCTTGAGGAGATACACTACTCTCGAGGGACGTTAACCACTCGTCAGAAGCCCGTTCCAGCTGAGTTCTTCGCCGGTCGGAAGAAGCCTGCTAGGACTGAGGGAAACCCGGCTATCACCAACGCGTTGGAGACAGAGCGTCATGAGCGGGCGTGAATATCCACATAGTACCTACTATTCCAAAGATGGCAAGAAGCCATGAAGTGCTTGCGTTGCCTTGACAGGACCCCCTCCTAAACGATGCATGAAGGCAGTCCTCGCCGGTTTAGTCAATCTCTACTTGTCCAAAATCCTAACTAGATAAAAGTCTAGTAGCTATTATGTTTGGAAAGGCTCCAATGCCATGAAGCAGAGCGGTCATCACGCCACCTGATCTTGTGTTGTAGGAGAGCATCGACAGGTCATCCGGACTGAATCACGCTTTTTTCCTGATTCTATCGTCTGTATTCTCAGACTTTCTGGGGTGTGCACCCTCCAAATTTCGCGACTAGAGTCCACACTTCACGCTTGGATCTATCAGAACGACATGAGCAAAAGCTTCACCTCACGTTCTTAACAGTACGAATTGAGTAGCAGCTTTCTAATGATAGAGTTTCCGAAGTCATTAAGAGCACGCGCTGCAAACCCCTCCAAATGACGATTACAATGGCGCTAGTACGACTCTCGCTCGAGCCCGAACCGTGTATGAGGCTCCTAGCATCGCCTAGGGATCTTCACCCTCTTGACTACCTCAACAGAAGCTGTCTAAAGAAGCCTAAATTTTGCTTGACTGAAAGGTGAACTGCCAGGCAACCGCGGGGAGAATCTGCTGAATACTGTACACAACAGGAATCAGCCAAGGAAACTTGGACAACGACTAGCAGCGGAAGCGCAAAGCTGCAGGAACTACCCCCAAAAAGCAACATCAAGCTCTCTGTGGACCATCTGATACACCAACACTACATATATATCCGGAAAGATGAGACCAGGAACCAAAAAAAGAAGGTTTGGTGCCATCAAACCGCTCCATCGCCACGTCTCCATCCCCAACCTTTACACAACACACCAGTACTGGACACCGGCGAAATCACTAGCTTAAGTGTCAAGATAAAATTCAGTCAAAATTATCCTAAATATAAAAAGTATTAATAAGATAAACTATAATTACGTTCTTGACTGAATAAATCAACGACAATTAAAGTCATTTAGATCGATGAATAACTTTCATGTGACGTAATCCAGAAATTGAAATTTTGAACTTTTTTAAATGAATGTCGGAGAAGGCATTTCGAAACCGATTGGAGAGCCATTTTTTTAATGGACGAGAACGGTGACGACGAGAAATCGTCGATTTTGGTATTGTTTTGAAGGATTATTGGTTTTCGTGGTGGTGGCGGGTTGACAATGTGATTTGTGTGGTGGGAGGTGAGTGAAGATGGAATACGGCTTAGGGTTTCAGAGAGATTGTTGAGAGGGTTTGGATGCGGGCGGGGAAGGGTAGGTTTGTATGGTAGGATAAATGAACTGTTTGGTTCTTTTGAAGTAGAAACTTTTTGGGAGGGGGGTTTTTGGGTTTTGTTTGGTGGTGTCAGGTGGGGAACTGTAGGGTGATGGTGGTTTTTCTAGGGTGAACTTTTGGGTTTGTTTTGTTTTGTGTGGGGAGATATGGGGAGGGAATCTGGGTTTGTGTTTGGCGGTGGTGGGTTTTTTGGTCGTGGGGTTTTTGCTAGGAAATGCTCTTCCGCACGAGTGTTTGGGGTGAAGTCTGGATTCGAGTGTAGAACTCCGTCGAGGATCTACGCGGTTGCGGGAAATGGGGGTTCTGAGCCTGTTAAAAGTGTGTACACTGGTCAAGAGACCGGGCTCTCAGCGACTCCGAGATTAAGTATGTTGTGCCTTAGGTGTTATCTCTGAAGGAAGGGGTTTGAGATCGCTCCCAGAACTAACCAGTCCTCCCCGTGATCTGATTTATTTGTTCTCCAGGCCCTGATAGGATTTTTGAGGGGATGCGAGGAGATATAAAGCGCAGATTACCTCATTATTGGAATGATTGGGCTGTTGGGTTCAACATGAAAAGCCTGTCGGCTACGTTGTTTCTTTTCTTCGCGTGTTTTGCACCGGTAATCGCGTTCGGTGCACTAAGCTCTGTTCTAACTCAGGGCGCTCTCGGTGTAGTCGAGTTTATCATCGCCGCTGGATTCTCGGGAGCTATCTACGCGATTTTCTGCGGCCAGCCTCTGACCATTATTGGACCGACTGGGCTCACGCTCGCGTTCACAGGTGCATTGTTCTCATACTGCCAGACTGTGGGCCTTGCGTTCCTTCCCATGTACGCCTGGACCGGGATATGGTCAAGCATCTTCCTCCTTATTCTCGGGGTGACGAACAGCTCCGACATTATCAAATTCTGCACCCGATTTACGGACGACGTTTTCAACTCCCTGATCGCGGTCACGTTTGTAACGGAAGCGCTGAAGGCAATGGCGAACAATTTTCTCACCACCGGTGCAGACAAGACCGCTGCGTTCATGGCCTTGACAATCTCCCTAGGCACATTTCTTCTCGGACGATTTCTAGGAGACTTTCGAAAGAGCCGGTATCTCAGAAGATCGATTCGCACGTTCCTCTCCGATTTTGGACCTACTA
The DNA here is from genome assembly GCA_029953675.1 of Rhodosorus marinus. NCBI lineage: Eukaryota > Rhodophyta > Stylonematophyceae > Stylonematales > Stylonemataceae > Rhodosorus > Rhodosorus marinus. Next base: position 3,186,859 of record JAMWBK010000002.1, read on the forward strand.
TCGCCATCGCAACGATGAGCGCCATCGCAGCTTTACCAGTTATCGCAGCCATTGGATTACAACCCCTCACTGTACCCGCCTCTCTTGTCGTAAGTGATCACTCCTCCCCCCTAGGCTCAAATCCATCCACCACCAACGAAACGAAGTGAAAAGTTGACTGGTTGTTTTCTTCATGTGGCGGTGCTTTTGCTAAACAGTTGGCAAACAACAGACCGTTTCTGGTTGATCTAATGGCCGTGCCTATGGCTGCAAGGATAGCCGCCTCGATTCCAGCAGTGCTCTTGACCTGCTTATTTTTCCTGGATCAGAACATCACAGTTAGGGTGGTGAACTCGGCAAACCACAGACTGAAGAAGGGAGACAGCTACCACCTGGACATATTCATTTTGGGAGTTATTAACTTGACGCTGTCGTTTGTGGGACTGCCGTGGATGTGTGCCGCTACCGTCCAGTCCCTGAACCACATTCGTGCTCTCGCATATGTGAAAACAGTTTCGGATCCAAATGATGCCAACGCAAACCCGCAGGAAGTGATTGATAGTGTTTTGGAGACCCGAACTTCTGGTTTCTTCATCCATTTGCTGATCTGTGCTTCAGTACTCATGCTGCCGCTTCTGAAAAGAGTACCACTCGCGGTGATTACGGGGCTGTTCTTGTTCCTGGGTAGAAACATGATGACCGGCAACGAATTTCTTCGAAGGATCAAACTATTTTTCGTGGATCCAAAGCTATACCCAGAGAACTCTCCGATCAGAAAATTGGGACCTCCTGTCGTCCACAGGTTCACTTCCATACAACTCGCCTGTCTGGCACTTCTCTGGACACTGAAGGCCAACCCGAAGACGAGCTTGTTTTTTCCTTCGGTTATCGGTATGCTGATGGTTATCCGCTCCTTCTTCATCAGCCAAGTCTTTTCGAAGCAAGCTTTGCAGCTCCTGGACGGCGACTTTGACTACTCTGAGGAGAGCGAAAATTCACACCTTGAACTGTACGAAGGAGAACCACGTGACGAAGCGGGAGTCCAAACTTCTGCCGCGACTGCAAAGTAGGAAACGACAAATCATCGCAGCCCCTAAGGAGAAAAAGGACAGCCAAACCTGCAACTTTCAACCTGGTTTCCGGTTTGCTTTGGTTTTTCGGGTGATAGCTTTATGTGCTTGACTCCTCGGCCTAGTCGCTTAGCGAGCAAGACCATAGGAAACGTAGCAGACGGTATCAAAGCCCAGCCTACCCACAGGAAACTTGGTAAGTGCGGTGGGCGACCAGGAGTTGTTATATTTGAGTGTCGAATAAAAATTTATACCATTTCTTTTCTATGCGAGAATCTTCCGCCGGCGTTCGTTTCTTCGCGTTGCTATGTGCAGTTCCTTTTCCCTCCTCAGCTGGGAGATACGCTAAGGGCGTTTTCCAAAGCAAATTATGCTTGCAGACTCTTTCGGGGTTTTCAATCCGATCTGGCCCCGTCCAGATGCGCTTGCAGAGTGTTTTCGTATGCGTTGCAAAGGTGGTTAGACACCATGCCTTCTGATATGAGGACCCTTGGCGTCACGCTATTGTCGACATCTTTCACTATCTTCGGGCTCACAAACCATAGCCTACGACCGAGGACGTAGAGCTGTTTGAAGTCGCTGCTGGATGCGTCAGGCTCTGTAGTCATCGCATCTGCTAACTCCTGCGGAAGGCTTTCATCGGCGATCAATCCCATAACCTTGGTGAAGTCGTACCCAAGTGCATCGATGGCGTGAAACTTTTTGAACAACGATGTCACGGAGGCCAGAGACAGGCTGGGTACGACATCATCAAGTACCCTACGGAAAAAAAACAGAGGATTCGGTCAGACCAGTAACGAGAGAGAGCCCGCAGGCTGGCTTTTGTCGGCAGCTTTTTTTTTTAAACAGTTTTGAAGAGTAGATTAGACGTACTGGATGGACACGATGGACTTCTTCACGACGTCAGGGAGCTTGTCCACCGGACTGAAAACTGGCGGGCTGGCAAAAGCATAGCACTTGACTTTTGTTTCAGGTGGCAAACCGGTTGACTCTCGAGGTTCCACCAACAGCTTCATTGCCAGCAGGGTGGAGATTCCCGCACCCAGACTGTGTCCGGTGACGACGAGAGAGTAGTCCGGGTATCGTTTTAGAGCTTTGACGATTGTGTCCCTGCGCTTTGACCAGAGCAGATTCGCGCTTGTTTTGATCCCGTCGTGAGCGACACCGTCCAAGAACGGTGTAGAAGTGCACAAAATGTCCGTCGCAACGTCGGAGAGCGCAAAGGTCCCTCTCACAGAGAGCACGATGGATTTCTTCTCGTGGTCGCAAGCGATATAATGCCGTGGGTACAGAATAGATTCTCCATCCAACTCGATAGACACGAAGTCCTTGTTCTTCACGAACGTGTGCTTTTTGATGATCTCCTTCGACGACATGGTCGGACTGCCGGAAACCATTCCCAGAAGGATGAGGAGTGGTCCGTATGCCGCTGAAGATAACCTACAATACCGCATGATGTCCTCCAGTTCCTCCCTCTTGACATCCGCTTGGCGGGTTCCAGGAATGGTTCCCTCCCTATTGCTCAAGATGGGTTTATGTGCTGCTCTCATTAGCGCAAGGTAAATAAGCCAGTTGTACTTCAGCGCAAATGGATCGACCGTCTCTTTGATCGCGTCTAGGATTGCTTCCATTGTGTTCTTGGCAGTATCCCACTGCGTCAAAGAACGCTGTATTTCCTCGTGGTCGATTCTCTCTGCAAAGAGCCTCACTGAAAGCCAGGACACCACCGTGACTCCAGCTGCGATTCCACCGAACAGGTAGGATTCCAATGCGCGCCCAACCAGAAAGGAAACAGATGAGGTCAACACACCAAGACCCAAGCTTTCTTTTAGTTCCACCTTAATAAACTTCCTGTTCCGGAGCCACTTCCCGGTCCCAACGTTGCTAGCGCTTGGCGCCTCCACCGATATCGACTCATACCCGCCTTCCATTCTGTCCGCGGTATCCAGAATCCTCTGCTTAGAGCCCGACGCCCCTGAAGAAGTCATCCTGATAAAATTCCTCCTCGGTAGCTTCTCCAAACACACTCCACCGCCACTCAAGTTACCCTTCGTCCGCCTCCCACCGCCGGCAAAACTACCCCTCAAGCTCCCAACAAAACCCAGCGGAAAAAGCTTCGCCACTCCACTCCATGACAACATTCGCATAGCATAGACTAACAAAAGAAAAAATCCTCCTACCCTATTCACCCATCATCAGTTTCCTTCTCCAAAACATTCGAAAGTTTCCCATGTCTCCCAAACTCGAATCTAATACAACAATCACCGCTTCCTCCTTCCCCCCGCCCCAATCCATAAGCATTCACATTGTCATAACGGCATCCTCATCCATTCTCAAAGTTCTTCAATCCAACCACGCCGATCACAAGGAAACATGTCCCATACGCTAACCCCCCCTTACAGCCGAACACGATAATTAGTTTTTCTGATATTTTAATTAAATATGAAACAAACGTCGAGAAATTCTTACGGGGGGTAAAAATGATCGTGCAGTTTGACATTTTACCGTGGTTTTTGTACCCTCCCTATGATTTGCTCATAATATTCTATTTATATGCCTAAAGGTAATTGTTTTATATGTTTTGATTTCAACATTGAGACGGAAAGGGGGAAGACTAAAGCTTAGCAAGTATCTGTCCCAACTGGACGGAGCTGTTGTCCCATAGATCGTAGTTAGAAATGTCATGGGCGAAGTCTGCATAGGGAAATGTTATGTTCCTTTTGAGTGTAGACGACTTGTGCGGATTAGCGTTAGCAACCAGAAGGGCATCTTGAAGCAGACTTTCTTAACAGTGCTCTGCTTTCAATCCTGAAGAGGACTATTCCTCATTTTCCTCGACAACAGATGTACGTACGATTTGCGGAAGATCCCTTGGACCTGCGGCACACTGAGCCGGTTTCTGGTCGTATCTGTTTGATAGCGACTTTGGCTGCAGAAAAACTCTTGCTAAGCCATATACGGTGCTCGCTTGATTATTTTCGTCACCAATTCTTGATTTTCTACAGGTTTCGATCTCATGTACTGCTAGACTATCCGACTGATACTATTCGGCACCACAGTGGATGCTATCAGTACTCACTGGAAGCTGCTGTTCAGAATAAGGTGTACGATTTAGGATTTCGGATTAACCTCCATCGATCTTCGTATTCAACAACGTGACGCCAGTTCTTCAGGAAGCGTTAGCAAAAAAGAGGCAAAGTTCGTCAGCTAAAGTCGGGGGTTATAGGGAAACCCTTGGACTAACTCACAAGCGCGACGAGAAGTCTTCTTCGCAGCTCCAACACTTCTTTTGATGCAGTCGGTCCTTCGAGAGAGCCAAGAGCTTTCAATCCGCATGCAAATCGTGACCTTATCCTTTCTCTTTCCGCGGTCATTAACGAGACTTCCGCATTCATCGCAGACATGTCCGCGTTCCATTTCCGAAGCTGCTTGAAGCAGCTCTCAAAGGTCTGTTCATACGACGTTCTGTTATCCATATCGTCATCATCTGAAGAACAAGAGTGGTTGGCTCTGGTCGTTGAGCAAACCATACTTCAACACGGGCTACCCCAATGGCCAAATAAAAAAAAAATAAGAATCGAATCCTTCACAAAGTCATGTTACCTTTCATTGCATCCAAGCTCTTCTTCAGAATTCGAAGTTTCCGCAACAGTGCTTGGCACAACATTCTCCTATTCTTCTCAGCCTCCTCTCGAGCTGATACCTCAGATTCATCTTCACTGTCCACCACCGGGTAAAGCGCAGCAGCTATTCCCTCAGTTGATATTTTCTCCACGACTGCGTCCGCTGCATTAAGAATCTCCTGAACCTGCTTAACCACACCGAGTCAAGGGTAAAACGTTGAGGGGGCTTCAGTGCACGCATCGCAGAGGAGGAAAAAAAAAATCGTTTTCCTTTGCATGTTCGAACTCACGTTCGGATTTGGATTGTCCTTGGCAGCTTCCTCCAAGCGCTCCAGCCGAATCGATAGGAACGGAACGTAATCAGATTTCTGCCCAATCGCCACCCTGTATTTTTCGTCGAATTCTCCAAACTGTCGGTCCTTGAGAAGTGCTCTTAGCTCATCAAGCTGGGCCTTAGATTTAGTAAGTTCCCCTGCAGGCTTTTTGTCTTTCCGCTGAGCTTGTGTGCTTGGCCCCCCGTCACGGGCAAGAGCTGGTCCCACTTCCCAACTCAGGTTGTAGTGTTTAACTGATCGATCAGTTCGAGGCCCTCCTGTTGAATAGGCAAATGACAACAGCAAGCTCAGAGCGATGAAAGTATAAAGGCAATCAAAAGAGTCCAACGGCTTTTACAAGGCTCCGCGCCCCTCAAACATTGAAAAACTTTCAACGAGAGAATCACCAACTTTTGACTCTAGGATTCTTGCCAGAGAATTCCAGACCTCCCTTATTCGGTGTTTTGTCTACGGTCACGGATCCAACTAGGCTGTCGCCTACAACTGCGTGCTTCGGTATGGAACCTCTCTTCGGCGCTGAGAAATAGAGGGGTCTCTTCTCTCCAGGAGAAATGACATCGTTCCATGAAGAGTTCTTCGTCTTCTTGTCAGGGAGCCCAAGAAGCGCTCCCTGCTGGGTGGAGAAGCATTCCAACGAAACATCGCTCCCGAGCTTGATTCTCAATATCGCACTTAAGCTCTTCAGCTCTACACATGGAGCAAGAATTCCGTGGCTCAGAAACAGCTCGAACCAAATTCAACCGCTAGGAGCTGTGAGAGCTAGTTTTTTACGTACCGTCCAAGTAGGACGTATTCTCATGCCGAATCGCTGCTCTGAGCACGTAGCCCTTGCCCTTTTCCAACTTTTTCGCACTTGGATAACAGTCTGCTGTGTAGCACAACTTCTTACTAGAGTCAAAAATCATGTGGAATGGACCACCTTCCAATACGCTTTCATATACACGGCCAGATAGCCCCGGGAAGTGGATTTTCAGCTCAGCAGTTTCCTAGTGGCATTGGCTGTTTTCAGAACAAACTGGCATCCTTTGAGAGAAGCGAAATGTTCTTTTCCACCCACGTACAGCCAGAGAAAAGTTGTAGGTAAGGATCAGCTCGTAGATCTGTCTGTTTTTTGGCAGTATGTCCCTCTCCCCCAACGCCTTCAGAGTACTGGACGTCGGAGCAAGTGACCTCTCCAAGTGCGTCAGAACCGCTTTAGGCTCGCAGAGGCATGGTGTCCGAGGTGTTGAGTTGGTTTTGAGTCTATTAATGATGTCAAACCTGTCAGAACACAAGCTCCCGGCACCCACATTGAGAGAATCTGAAGAAGGACACGAGGAAATGTCACTGGTGAGCGTTGCTTCGCGTTTTTGTAAAGCGCCTAGAGGGACCCGCCCTCCATGGGAGCCTCAAGAGTTGCTCACTCGAGTAAACGTCCAGTCCACCAAAGATGACCCGCACTTTGTCTACCACGGTTGTCCCTGGCGACGACCACAGTTGAGAAACACAAATCTCAAGAGTCTGCTCGTCCTCTACGCAGATCTGCTTGGACAGGACCTATGCGAAGGGATTCGCAAACGTGAGATAAGACTAGCTAGGAGACGGCCCTTCCAAAGCACAGAAGGAGACGTTTCATCCAAAACTGACGCACCATTCCCGCAGCAACAGAGTCATAAAATGTTAGTCTAGTGTCGTTTGGACTCCTCTCCTTAACGATCTGTACAGTCTGGATGACGAATCGTCGGATGATAGGCGCCTTGCCCTCGTTGTGAGAGCTAGGGAAATGGTTCGCAAAGTTCATACTAATTGTGCAGTGCGAAGCTCCGCTAGGAACGTGCAGGAAAATTCTGTTAACCTCTCCGGCACCAAATTCAAGGTTCTTCACAACGAAGGCTCCGGTTCGCGACACTTCGTCCTCAACATCGAGGGGCTTTATCACGGTCACCGGAAACCGGAAGAGGGGTCCACTTCCGGAGTTGCTGCCACTGCAACAAATGGAATCGAAATTGGTGAAAAGAGTCTCAGAGGACGATTGTGGTCAGCAAAAAAGGGTTCACGGATAAGCTCACTCTTTGTATCCTAAAATCTCCGCAAAGTGAATTTCTCCTTCGTCCAGACCTGTTGGGTCGACAGTAACGGGAAAACTTCTGCCTCCCCCGAACAAGGCAACAGATTTCGGAGTCTTTACCCACGCAGCGGTGCTTTTCAGCAAGATTAGGGACTCGAACCGAGATGCGGCTGCTTTTCCCGCAGCGGAGTCGTCATCGGATTTCATGCAGTCAAGTTGAATCATAAACCGTCGCACCAACCGTGAATCGTGAATATCTCGGAGGTAGATCCCACTCATTCTTATCCCGGTACCGTTCATATAGCTCATCGAGAACTGGACATCGAGCTCCGGCGTATCCTCTGATTGCTCAAGGAGATCAGCGGCTAACGGTACATTAACGCTTCCCGCTCCGGACCCAAAACGATCGGGGTGTTTCAACTGATTCCCGCTAGGCGATAGATTCTGAAGCAGCAACGGCTTGGCACTGTTCTCAAGAGCAATCCGCACACGATGGCTAGTGTATTTTATGCCCTTTGATCTGCGGTAAGCAGGCAAAAAAGAAAAGAAGACAGCGTTGAACGAGATCACGCGTGAGCCCATCGGAATGCAGAAACAGGCATAACGAATCACTTACTTGCACATGCAGAGGAGAAGTGCCACAGAGCCCGTTGCAGATGGTGCAGCCATGCTAGTTCCGTTAAGGAGCATCTTCTTTCTCAGCGTCCACTCCGGCACAGGCGCAATGGCGCCTCCTGGAGCGCATAAATTGACTCCCATCGCGCCATGCGGAGTTGGACCTCGTGAACACCAAGTGTAGGGTATACCCGGGACCCCCAAACCGCTAAGACCATTTTGTTGGCTTTTGTTCTCCTGTGCTCCTATTGTGCGCTTATCGACAATGCCGCTGAGGCACGGCGAATCGAGACTGTCGTTGTCAGAATAATAATCAAGCAAATCCTCCGTTTCACTCCTCGGTTCCTTCAGCTCTCCGGTGACCTGGTAAAACTCCTCGTCTATGTACGAGTACGCTTGCGTCGCCATCTCAGGTGTCACATACGCTCCGATTCCAATGAGAACGGAGGAGGTACCCCCCGGAGCAGTTCCAGTGGTTATGCCAGGTCCTAAGTTGGAGAAAGCGGCTCAGTACACGTACCTCACGACAACTGGAGCGAAACCATCCGACTTGGTCATGAATGCGCTCAACCCATACCTGCATTCCCTGCCGAGAATATGAACATGACATTGTGCTTCTCAACGAGTTCGCGGGCCATTTCAATAAATCTCCCGCTGTCGGGTCTTGAAGTCGCTTCTCCGTAGCTCATGTTGAGGGCGTCACAATAGTCGATTTTATGCCGTCTGCGATCATTTTCAGAATCTAAAACACGTTCAGCAGGTTTTGGGTCAGGTATGTCCAACGACGTTTGTCACCTAAGCCCGAAGTAGAGCGATCCATAGGTACCATCTGGAGTTAGGTAGGCCATCGCACGAATCAACCCCTGATGGGTTTCCATGGACCCGAGACGCGAGTCTCCAATTTTCAGCGATACTATCTGCATTTGGAATCAGTTGAAGATAGAATTCAGGTGAACAAACCCGTGCTACCAGGGGCAAGGATTTTCAGGTTCTGGGGCCCCGTCTCACCTGACATCCCGGGGCTACCCCATTCATTTCTGGATTATCTGGATAACTGTGAACAATAGCAAATCAACGTCGGCCTCACGACACAGATAGAAAAGTTCAAATAAACACAACCGAACTTACTTTGCAGCGATCGTCCCAGCAACGTGCGTGCCATGATGCCCTGCATCAACTACCTGTAATATCCGTGGAAGGTCAGAGAAGCTGGGCAAGTTTGGATCGATTAGGTGAGGCCTTACAATCGACAAGACGTTGCCCTCATCGTAGATATTCACGCAGTAGTTAAGTAAGTCATGCTCTCCAAAGGTGGCGTACACGCCGTTCAGGCGGTAGTTCTCCAGGATCTTGTAGTGAGCAAGTTGACCTTTTCCGAAAACAAGGACAGACTGCTGGTCAGTACGAGCCCTCCAAGCAGCGTTTGCTGATTTTAGGCCGTTTAACGCGCAGGCTTTCAAGTCTCACCACTCTCTTCCGAATCAACAATCGCCCTCCAGTTTTCTCCGTCGTTGAAAACCACGCAGTCGAAACTTCACGGGCATCGTTTACAATACGAAGTTTGAGTAAGCGCAGAATTGTCGTTGCAATCTATCAACCATTGGATAGGGGTGCGGGGTTTGCCTCACATTTGTCCTGGATCCTTATAATCCTTTTCCATGGCCTTCAGCTGCGCGATTTGACATTCCACCTCTCCTTGTTCGAGCTTCTTTTGTGGAGTGGGATCCCCACTAGGTCCTTGCTCCTCTTTCCCACTAGCAGGCCTAGCCTTGGACTTTGCCAATCGTTGCTGCTCTGTCCACTTGTCACGTCGTTCTCTCCTGATCCGGGTAATTAAATTCCTCGGAAACAGTTCGTAGGCGCTCTTGATACCAATATGGTACTTCCCGGAAGGGTTGAGTTCTCGAATTTTCTCGCCAAGCGTCAGAGTACGACCAGAAAGCCCAGTAATCGTACCGTCCTCATTTTCCTGAACGACGGTCGACGAATCTACGTCCCCGCCTCCTGTGCAATCTACAATGTCTAGAATCTTTCGCTTGCCGTCAGTCGTCTCTGACAATCCAGCCGCGCCGGGGTCAACACCAGTATCCAACACTCCAACCACAACACCGCGACCATCGAAAGCTGCATTTTTTGACAGAAACTCTGTCGCGCCGATCCATTGCTTCGGTAAGAACCTAACTCCAGCATCAGCCAAAAAAAAGCAAACCACAACCGTCAGAACTAGCCAGAATATCAAACACACGAAGTATCAGACGCAACAACCAAAACGCTTACCCCTCTCGAGGTACGGGACCCAGTTCAGGGCCATGATTCACCTCCATCTTCTGTCCCAAATTCTTACATCAACAACAAACAAAACACGAAAGAAAAAAAAACACGCCACAGAAGATCCACCCCCCAGGCTAAATCAAGAGAAGATTCACAGGACAGAAGCTAACTCTCAGAATAAAGCAAGGATCCCCTCTCATCCTCTTCCGATCCCCTCTCAACCTCCTCCCCCTAAACATCGACGCAAACTAATATCCCGTTCAATCTCATCCCGAACGGCCCTAATGATATCCATTTTCTCTCCAAAACAGCCAACGCACCCCTCAAAATGCAAATCTGATATTGACTAAATGCAATCAATAACAACCATCGAAATGGTATATCCTCAGTTTTTACGCCAATATTGGGAAGTTGGATCAGTTTTCAGATTGTTCAATGGTAATTTTAAGAAATATAGGGAAGGGGAGAATTGGGACAACAGCTACAGGGGCTAGTCCAGGCTCTGAAGCAATGGTGCGCGTCTACTTTGGCAGAACAGCTTTCTTCCCGTTTGTTATTGAATGTCTGGATGGACAGCAAGGGTGGCAATCGCTCCTCAACTGATAGTCCTAGTCTCCGGTGTTTTTTTTTTTTTTTGAGTGTCCTAACCACGGTTAGTACGCACTGAGAAGTGCTCTTCTTTTTTTTGGAAGAAAACCAGTTCGCGTTTTGCGGTTTGCTTGTTTGGTGCAAACGCTGAAATAGTGCGTTCGCTTTCAACCAAACTCATCTGATCTTTTAGGATCTGGCAATCCAACAAACTAAAAAAAGACCTCACGCGATGAGCTCAACGAGGATCTTCGTAGAACGACCGCCGTGGGGTTGCTAATGAACCTAAGAGTCCGACACCAGCCGCCAGAAAAGCATACATTGATGGTGCTTACGAGACGACCATATGGCACCCAACCTTTCATGCAGTATCAAGGCCTTGCTCTCCTAAGGATTAGATGCGAAACGTCGTTCCTAGTCCGTTGTTGGTTGTTCGAGTGTAAGATAGATCAAAGTCCGTACTTGCAGCGGCGTTAAGGAAACATTTCTGGTCAAAAGCAGTAGAGTAAGACACTCCGCTCTAGTTTCTTTGTGCTAAGCGCAGGTAGCGGGGATACCGTGACCGTTTCCCCTAGCTACTGATAGAACCAGTATTGCTCTGCAAGTAGGCAGTAAAGGTTATGGTTACGATCCGGGGCGGGGGGTGAACACCGGCCTCCCTGGATAGTGTGATCCAATTTTAGTGTTGTGCATTGGGCAGCTGCCGAGTAAAGGGTATGCATACAAGTGGATTGAATGTAATTGATGCAGGAAAGATATTTGCTCGGTTTCGCGGATCGGTGTGAACTGCTCTAAGATGTGGGAGAGGGAAAACTTCTGAATTGGATTCATGGCAAGTGTTAATAGGATAGGTCAGCTGAGTAAACTACTCAAGAACTCTGCTGCAGGGTATACGAAGGTCGGGAATGTACCCGCGACTGCCGCGAGGGCTGATCTGGTGAATCTGTTTTCGAAGTACGGAGTGAATGGATCTGATTGCCTGAAGATTACGAGGTCTAGGTTTGGTTCTGAAGAATGGTGCGTGCAAGTATTTGTGCTTTGGCAGGTTGAATAAGGCGGTGAATGATAATTGCTGATCATGGAAGTGAGGTCTCCAGGATTGTAGGGCGTTTGGATGAAAATTCTGCAGCGGCGTCACTGGTGGACTTGCAGGGTGCGATGATTGGAAGCCAGAAAGTGCGTCTTTCGCCCACGACTGATCAAGAACTCAAGCAAATTGCTGCTTCTCAAGCACTAGTCGATCCCGATGCTTCTAGTCGAAGCCTGTTTGTAAAGGGCCTCAAACAGATCGACCCGGCTTCAATCAATCGACAAATGCAGACGCTATTCGAAGGATATTCCTTGGAAAGATTAAGCTACGATTTGGATCGGAAAACTGTGAGTCATCCCCAAGCATCGCTTCTACAGGGTTGAGAGACGTAAGCTGAACGCATTGACAACTCTCGTTTAGGTGTTGATTATTTTCGCGTCTGAAAAACAAGCGCAGGTTGCGCACCGCAACTTGAACGGTGCTTATGTTGGATTTAGCATGATCAAACTGGAAGAAGTCTGAGTTAGGAGCTTTTTGTCTTGTTCGCTTGAAGACATAAGCTCGAACCTTTCTGAAGTGCTCCGGTTTAGCCCAGAAGACGGGCCCACTCTAAGTTTAATCCGGGGCGTGTCGGCAACATATTTTCAAGTCTGGGGAGGGTTGGTGGGAGCAAAAAAGTATCTTGAAGATGAGCGCTTGCTCAATCGCGATCCACACTGACTGGAATCTAAGCAAATGCGCTTCGCGCCGATTATATTATTGGTTCGTATGGGTCGACCCCTTCAGACAATTCGTTCGAAGATGGATAACGGGCCTCGCTTCAGTGCAGAGGTATTTAGCAACGCACCCGGTTATAATACTTAGGACAGCAGGGGAATTCACATGTAAATGAACGCCCTCCCGGGATGCAATCAACTTTTTCTCTGGCCGTGCTGGAACCGCGAGGATGCCCTCCCCGACTAGCTGGCGAAAGCAATGATGTAAAGCCAAAACAAACAACCTCGTTAGTCAAAAGCGTCTAAAAGAACAAGACACTTATGACAGGGCATTCCCATCGACGAGATGGTTGCCGTGAAGCTACCTATTCTTTCCTTCCGCAGCACTAGTAGCCTTGAAGGATATAACTCTCCTAGCTTGCCTGTCAGAAAGTCGAAACGAAATTACACCAAAAGCTCGTCGCTAAAGGGAGGATATGTATGACAATACTCCCATCGTCGAGGTGGTGCAGTGAAGCTAGGTCTTCATTTCTTCCGCAGTACTGCCAACCTTGAAGGATAGAACTCTTCTGACCCTTCTGTCCGCAACTCAAAACGAAGGAACACCCAAAGCTGACGCTAGCTAGCAACTGGATGTTTATGACAATATTCCCATCGACAAGATGGTCGCAGTGAAGCTAGGTTTTCCTTCATTCCGCAGTACTAGTAACCTTGAAGGAGAAACCTCTTCTCAACCCTTCTGTCCGAAACTTGAAACGAAAAAACACCCAGAGCGTCGCTGCCAATGTCGACTCTGTGGGCTCGGGAGTCTGGGTAAGCGGGCTGGAGGCAGCTGTCGCTGGTGATCTAGCAACGATGTTACCAGCTTGCTTACAGCGACTCTCGAAGCGCACGGAGTAGCCGACGGTCGATGGCAGTGGAGATGTAGAAAACTACATCAGCAAGCTCGAACATTTGCTAGCAGTCTACGCAGGTACAGACGAGCGCGATAGACTGTTTGTGACGGTCAGGGGTCTAGCAAAACGGGCACCGAATGGTACCGTGTGCTGCCAATAAACCAGCTTACTTCGTGGGCGGAGCTACCAATGGCCCTGAGGGGCGGTACGCCATCCACAACAAGGATGCGGACTGGCGAAGCAAATCTCCAGATGCGACAACGAGAGGGAGCAAGCGCCAGCGACTACACTACGCAATTTGAAACGACGTTGGAGCACCTCAAACGCTTCGAGGAGGTGTTGTTGAGTGATTTCATGCAGGTTCAGTCCTTTTTGCCAATATTCGCATCCACGAGATGGGCAACCCCAGTCCCTCGCAGTGAAGCTAGGTCTTCCTTCCTTCCGCAGTACTAGTAACCTTGAAGGATACAATCCTTCCAACCCTTCTGTCCAAAAGTCAAAGCGAAAACAACTCGATGCATCGCTGCTAAGAACAGGATATTCATGCAATATTCCCATCGACGAGATGGTCGCAGTGAAGCTAAGTCTTCCTTCCTTCCTTCCTTCCGCAGTGCTAGTAACCTTGATAAACACAATTCTTCTAACCTTCTGTCCGAAAGCCAAAGCGAAAGCCATCCAAAGCTTCGCTTCTGCGAAGAAACAGAATATTTAGCAGCTTCCCAATGTTGAGATTTTGGCCTTGAGATGCACTCCGGGAGATCATGAAATGGCCGTGAACCCCTTGAGCTTGAATGAGGAATTGATAAGTACTGGTGATGAAAAAGGTCAAGGTGTTTGATACTGCTGAGTTAGAGGAGGGCAAGTTCTGAGCATTAGGAAATCGTTTTTGGATAAGAGGTTGAGGATACCCGTGATTTTGTTTTGCGAAGGTCTGGAAAGTACCGGGTTCGAATCGATGGCGTGGGTTGGGTTCGTCAGCGGATTTGGAGTGAAGGCGAAGCGCGTTGTGGGTGAGAGATGTGCGGGAAGGAGAAGGGAGTTTATTTGTCTGGCTGAGAGTGGTGGTCAGGCTGCGCCTGCTTTTCAGAGGACGGAGGACACGTTCCAGCAGGATGCTGGGAAGGATCTGTTCTTTCCAGGTCTGGATGAGGAAAAGGCGATTGAGCTGATTGGAACGGGGTCCACTGATATGGAAGATCCATCGGAGAGGTATATCGCTGCGGAAAGGCTCAAGTTTTATCCAAGCCAAGCTTCCACAGACGCGCTACTGAAATGCGTGAACGACAAGTCATCTACGGAACTGTATGACCTTATCGCGAGACGTAAGTCTATCGAGAGCCTTGGACATTTTAAAGGGGAATTTTCTAGGGAGGAAGTGATCGAAACGCTAGTGAGCAGTCTCCAAAGCTCGGATCCGTATGAAGCTGAAGTGGCGGTGTGGGCACTCTCCAAACTTGGGGCAAAAGCTCCAGATGTGATTGACGCAGTCGACGCGATCTTGGATCGTGATGACGTGAACAAGCGTGTGGTCATACAGTCCTTGGCGCAGATGGACAGCAAGAAATCAGTAGATAAGATTAGGCGATATCTCGACGACGAAGATCTGGCGACTCGCTGCTCTGCCATTGGCGCCATCTACAGCCTGTCTGGAAATGATGACGTTATGGCAGGTAAATTGTACCACAAGCGGCGGACAAGAGTATTGAAGTCAACGTCCCTACAGACTGTGTACTGATGATCTCGTTCGCGTGAACGGCAGGTATTTTTGACGTCCTCAAGAGCAATGATTTGAATCAGCGAAGAGCAGCAATAGAGGACATCACAAGGGCAAAGTATTTACCGGCTTTAGACAGGGTTATCGAGACTGCCAACTCACTGGTGCTGAAGTCCCGCGCCGTTCGGGAAATGGTAGGAGCTGAGAATCGACGGGAGGACTTGGAATGGAATGATGACCTGGCTAAGAAGCTAGACATTCTGATTTGGGACAACCCAAGATCAATCAACCTTCTCGGCACCGTTGCAGATACCTCTAAAGCTCGCTCCGTACAAAGATGCGTAAACAGACTGTACAACAATGACGCGCTGCAATCGTATCTCGGAGCCAAGGTGCTGCTTGAAGACCACAGAGACAACGACGAGGCTGGAGCTCAGGCAAGTCCGGGCGAATTGCCCAGAACAGCATGAAGCGGCTACATATCTTTCTTGAACTCTGACACCTAGCTTTTTTGTACTGGGGGATGTCGGCCAGGTTCTGGACAGATTCAACTCCATGGAGTATTTTGACTACTTCGCTGCCTACCACGTCTTCAAAGCCCTCGGATGGTTGTCCTACAAGCCTTCTGAGGGTCTTCTCCTTGATAATTTTAGAACGCTTCCCCCGCGTTTCTTCAATCACAAAGCGGGGGCTTGTCTCAGTCTCTGCAAGATTGGGTCGGAGTCGGCTCTGGATGACTTTTTGAAGGTACATAGCGCTTCCCCCTTGGCTTGTGGCGATAAAAGTGTTCACCACGTGGGGAAAGGTTAATGAAATGATAAACATCTGCTTTTCACTTCTCCCTCACAGATCGGAAAAGAAACCAACATTTGGGAGCTGAAATACGCGTGTTTGATCGCGGCTGAGAGGCTTGGCGACAATAGGCTAAGGAGAGAATTTCAGGACGACTCGGACTGGCTAATCAGGTCACGAGCGCAAACAGAGCTAGGATTTGAGCACCTGACCTTGTAAGCGCCTTTCAGGACTGTTCCTTTTGTAATTTACCAGCCCGTGACGGACTCACGTTCTGGATTAGAGCCGCAGCGCTCACGAATGAGCTTTTAGCATCCTCATGTCGGAGTTAAAGGACTTGAAACTATTTCTTACTGGCACCAACGTACAGACTCCAGCGGTGGATACAATAGGCACAACATATGCTTTGCTGAGCAAACAACCCAGCAGGGCAAATCTCGAGCTACCGTTTCCGCCAAGAATGTATGACCAAGGTGTAGGCACAGGTTACCACCAAAGCAACGAAATCCGAGTGTCTGCTGACTGACGCATTGCTCGATCAATGATATCATGACATCATGAGGATATACATATGACTAGTTTGTGCGAATGGATCTAGAGAGCACCTGAGCTCGTAAAACCTACAACGATGAACACACCCGCCAAGAACCAGCGAGCGTTTGCTCAAGATTCCAATGTTTCGGTTAGTACCGTTCTGTAGTCAGTACATGATACTAATAGCAACAACTTCTGCAGTACAAAAGGAGTCATACAACTGCGGGATCTTCCGCTGGACGTGAAACTCTTGCCTTTTAATACGTCAATGAGAAGTTCAGCATCATGAGAAGACAACTGACGTGATGTTCGATCGCGCCCATTAGATCTCAGGGCCCTCTCAGGCCCAATGTTCCTTTTCCTCCTCTCCGTTGATTCGCCAACACCTGTGAGCTATCGAAGCAAGCGGATTTTTTTTATCAAAAGCGAGTTGGTACTCATGGAGCTTTTCCTGTCTCTCTTCATGAAAGCATCCTCGCCTTTTACGATGGTGAGCATTGGCCTTGGATTCCTTGGCCTGTCCAAAATACCCCAAGAGACCCTTCGTGACGTTTGGGACATGAGACTCCCGACGGTGGGGGGAGGGTCCATTTCTGAACTTGAAGTTTCTATAAATTTCGGCCGTTCAAGAAGGAGCTTTTCCTGTCTCTCTTCTAGAAGGCATTCTCTCTTCCCTCAGCGCAAACAATGGCCTTCCTTTTGGCCCGTCGCATGGCAGAACATTGGCATTTCCATGGCCGAGTTAAAACAACCAAATTTTTGGAAAGGAAAGTGTTTTCAGCAGAAGACGTGTGAAGCACGGTTTTAACAGCTGGCATTCTTGAAGGTGTTGTGTTGTCGTTTTTACCGCAAGGTTGGCTTTTCTAGTCAGTTGGGGGATTGTGGGAAGGGTGGAGGGAAGGGTAGGGTAGGGTTGAGTCTGAGCGGGCATGGGGTGTGCATCTATCTTGGACGTGTTAGAGTTTTCTTGATTAAAACGTCTGCAGGTTTGTTGGCAGAGATGAGGCTCTTTTGAATGTACTTTTGAAGGGAACACCCTACTTTTTCGGGTTTTAAGGGGAACAACGAGGAAGGAGAGTAGAGGGATTTTCTTTTGGGTGGAGCAAAAATGTCTAAGGCTTTTACTAACGCGAAGAAAGGGGAACTTTATGAATTGAAAGCTGAACTCAATTCGCAGAGCAACTCAACTCGAAAAGAAGCTGTTAGAAAGACGATCGCGGCAATGACCATTGGACGCGACGTTTCTGGTCTTTTTACAGATGTTCTCAACTGCATGCAAAGCCCTAATATCGAGATAAAAAAGCTGGTTTATTTGTATATCGTGAACTATGCTCACACCAAGCCGGTACGTCGTATCTCTCGAGATCAAAAGATACAGAAGAAGAGTTCTGACACAATCGAGGGCGCTGTAATGCAGGATTTGGCGATTCTTGCTGTAAACTCTTTTGTAAGAGATAGCGCAGATCCGAATCCTCTGCTGAGAGCGCTTGCCATTCGGACGATGGCATGCATACGGGTTGACAAGATTGTTGAGTACTTATTGGAACCTCTTCAAAGAACACTGCACGATCAGGACCCCTATGTCCGAAAGACTGCTGCTGTCTGTGTTGCAAAGTTGCACGCCATGAACCCGGAGCTGGTCCAGGACCAGGGCATGCTGGATTCCTTGTTGGACCTACTCACCGATGGAAATCCCATGGTGGTTTCTAATGCTGTGGCCTCCCTTATGGATATCGCCGAATACCGTCCAGGTGTCTTCAAGATCGATTCGCCTTTGGTGATGAAACTTCTTCACGCCCTGAATGAGTGCAATGAATGGGGACAAGTGCTGCTCCTAGATGCACTCGCCGAGTACAATCCTAGAAATCACGACGAAGCGGACGCAATCGTTGAACGAGTCACATCGAGACTCCAGCATGCGAATGGGGCGGTTGTTCTCGCCGCCACAAGGATAGTGATTGCCAACGCAGAAAAGCTGAGCTCTGATGAGAAGCGGGTGCATAGCTTGAAAAAGCTGACTGCCCCTCTGATTTCTCTGTTGAGTGCTAATGGCGAGTTCCAGTACGTTGCCCTGAGGAGCATACGCGTTATCAACCAAAAGTACAGTTTTCTGTTCCAAAACGATGTGCGAGTGTTCTTTTGCAAGTACAACGATCCTCTTTACGTGAAATTTGAGAAGGTAGAGCTCCTTATCGCTCTACTAGACGAGTCGAATTCCTCGATGGTCTTGCAAGAGATGAACGAGTACGCTTCAGAGGTGGACATGGACTTTGTAAAGAAGAGCATAGACGGTATCGGCAGAATCGCCCTGGCCACGGAGGCTTCGGCGGACAAGTGTGTGGAGCTTCTCGTCGCCTTACTGAAAGCTGGACACGAAGGTGTGACTGACCAGTCCGTTGTCGTTTTAAAGAACATATTCAGAAGGTAGGATTGGATGCCGTATGAAATATTATCTTCTCTGATAGTAACTGACAGCTCGAATGGTGTGTTGATTTACCTGTTGCAGCTACCCTCAGAGGTACTTGAACGTGGTAAATGTTATCTGCGAGAATTGTGAATCCATTGGTGAACCCGATGCGAAAGCGTCCATGGTCTGTGCCCACCCCGAGTAGCCGTCCTCCCTGGTCTTTGGCCTCAAACTGATTGTGTTTATTCTGCGCTTGAAATGTAATGTACAGATCTGGATTTTTGGAGAGTACGCAGAGCATATTCCACAAGTTGTAGAGCTCTTGGGAGAACTGATGGAGGGCTTTTCTACGGAGCCTCTGAGTGTTCAGCTTCAGCTCCTGTCTTCCACTGTCAAAGTGTACCTGGCAAGAGGGGACGAAGGAAAGAGATTGGTAGAGTCAGCTCTTCGGCTCAGTACGAAGGAGACGTACAATATGGATTTGCGGGATAGAGGATACGCATTTTCACGTCTTCTTGCCTGCGGAGATGAAGTTGCTAGAAAGGTCATTATGAACGAGAGGCCCGCGGTAAGCGATAACAGAGGCGAGATGAACGCAGATCTGCAAGAAGATTTGAGCAGGAATATGGGCAAAATGAGCAGTTTGCTGATGAGAAAGTCAGCGAGTTTGAGGTCCCCAACGGCTCCGCCAGTGCTCACCGTTGGGGATAATGATAATCTATTATCGATGAGCAATGACGATTTATTGATGATTGACGATGGACCCTCGGATGCCACGCAAGCACTTGAGAACGGCTCGAATCAGTTCCTGGGAACCGACGACTTGATCGGTGCTCTACCTTCTGTCGCGAATGGAAGCCAACCACCACGAAAAGATACTAAAGCAGGGAACCTTCTGGATGAGCTTTTCGGGGCGCCAGGTAAGAGCACTGACCAGCGAGCGCTTGAGCGTGTGAGGATTTCATTCGACTCATCTTTATTCGGCTTTCCTCTTCTATTCCACCAGCGGCACCTGCTATGGCTCCTGCGAGAGCTCAACCTCTGCCGCCAGTGGACGATATTCTCTCACTCCCGTCTACGCAGCCGCAAAAGAAAACACATGACACAGATATTTCGGCCCTAGGTGTTGATGGTGGCGGGGAACCCGCTGATTCAATTCCGTCGACACAACGGAACTCCTTGTCTGCCGCTGGCCTCTCGGCAGAAAGTCCCGAAGACAACAACAAAAATCAGCTAACTAAGGTGTTGGGAGCGGAGAAGGGGAAAGGGTTGATCATATTCGCGGAGCTTAGAAGGATTGACGATTCTCTTTTCCTGGAGATGGAATTCCAGAACACGTTGCAGGTCCCAATGGGAGGCTTCGCGGCGCAGTTCAACAAGAACGCGTTTGGGATTGTTCCATCCTCCGCTCTGTCTTTGAGTGAACCACTGAAGGCTTTGAAGTCCGAGGTTGTTATGGTGCCGCTGAAGTTTGGGGGAGCTGTGGATCTAGAGAAAGGGGCGATGTTGCAGTTGGCTATCAAATGTGAGCCTTGCGGGGTTTTATACATGATTTACGACGTTGGGAAGCATCTAGACGCGCTCTTCTCAGCAGACGGAGGAGTTGCGAAGCAAGAGTTTCTTCAGCTGTGGGGTCAGACGTTGGACCAGTCCGAAGTATTGAGACCTGTGTCCATGGCACCATTTAGAGAGGACCAGGAGCTCTTCCAGAAGCTGCACAACGCGAAGGTGTTTTTCACTGCTAAGCGAGGGGGGCAGGGTGGAGCTCTTTTCGTTGCGTACTTCGCAGCGAGAGTTGAAGGGGTACAGACGCAATTCTTGATCGAATTGACTGTGAATAGCCGGACGGCAGCAAAATGTGCCGTTCGCCCTGTTGGGAACTGTCCTCAGGCTCTCGTCGCTTCGATGGCCATGACCGTTGAAAAGATCCTAACGGATTCGGGCTGAGCCTGTTGCTGCTCGGTGGCGACAAAGGAAGTGACTTCAGTTTGCTTGGTTGCTCCCTAGCCCAAGCGAAATTTTCCATAGGGACCGGCCTACATGGGTTTTCCTTGAAGGCAAAATATTCAATCACACGCAGAGCTAGGAGCTTGACACGTGTCTATGGGTAGGGTTGCTTTGCCTCTTTTTTTTTACAAGGATCTCACTCCTTCATAACGTTTTCACCTCGAAAGTGATCTAACTTCGTGGGAGCTGTACAGAAAACTACCACAGACAAAAGTTCCAACCTAACAATTAAACATTTGACCAGTGAAAACCAAACCAACGAACAGAAGAATGCCATGCTCACTTCTCCTGATCTCTCTGCCACTGTAAAAGCGAGCACGCCAATAATCTTCAGCTTGTTTTTCCCGTGATCACGCGGAAAGTCGTAGCTGGTTGTTTTATCCTCTTACCTTTACGGCATCTCTATAAGAGAGGTCTCCTCCAAATATGTCCAGTGCACTTCCGATGGTTAGGTCCACTCTACCGTTTCCCAGTATTCTTGTTCTCTCCTGCAGAATGAAAAACAGCATGAGACGCTTTGGGTTAGAGGCAGGAAAAAGTTTTCAAAGCGCAACGCCTCACCAACTTCTTACCAGATCGTCCAAGCTTCGCGCGCCCCCTGCATAGGTAATCGGAATGTCGCAAGTTGAAGCAAGGAGGGTGACGAGCCTGATCAAAACGAAAACGCAGAGTGGATGTTAGACCAACTTGCCATGAGCACGATTCTACCCTATTGCCCGGTTTCGACTCACTCTTCCTCAATCCCAGATCGCTTTCCTTCCACGTCTACAGCATGAACAAGGATTTCATCACAAAATCCAGAAAGAAACTCAAAAGATTCTCTCTTCAGCTTAAAATCGGTCCACTTCTGCCATCGGTCTGTGCATACGTAGTATTCCCCGTCGCGTTTCCTACAGCTAACATCCAACACCAGCCGATCTTTGCTGATCGCTGAGACCAATTCCTGCAATCGATCCATGTCGACCTTGCCATCTCTGAATACATACGACGTGACGATCACGTGGCTGGCTCCACAGTCCAAGTAGTCCTTCGCATTCTGCGGATTAATCCCTCCACCAACCTGCAGTCCTCCAGGAAACGCACCGAGGGCCTCCTTTGCAGCCTCCTCATTTCCAGGTCCGAGCATGATCACATGGCCCCCCGGAAGGTTGTCCTCCTTGTACATCGTCGCAAAGAAACTCGAAGGAAGATCTGACTCAAAGTTTGTGCTGGCAGACCCATCACTGTCTTTTAAAGTGCTTCCAACAATCTGCTTCACTTTCCCTGCGTGAAGATCAATGCATGGCCTGAAGCGCATCTCTGCTCGTATCTCGACACGATTCCGTTGCGATGCCCTCCTTGTGGTTCCCACACGAGCCAAAGACTGGAAACCCGTGGCCATTGCTGCCTGCGCCTAACCAGTGAAATTGATGCGAAACTAGATGCAAAGAGACGATCTTACCATCGCCAAAGGTCTTCCCTCTCAACCAGACCGGAGCTGCTCACGACCATAGTGTTCGGCCACCCCTCCCGTATTCGAAGGTTGATCTGACCTTCGAATGATGGATCGGAATATGGTGTCAAGCCGAAAGTTCGCAGAAGACTAGGAAACCGGTTGAAGCTCTCTAGGTAACAAGTTGCAGAACTAAACCGGCCGTTCTAGACTAATGTTAGAGCAAATCGATTTTTTCGTCTCCTTAATGGAGTTAGAAAGTTCTCTGCGTTGAAGTGGATGCAGACCCGAATCAACGGTTCTGCCAAACACCCAGATGACACGATATGGATTATCCAGACTGGACTCACCTAAACCGATTTTTTCGCCATGGCATAGATTTGTACCAAATCCATCCAGCAGCACGTACGGTGCTCTTCAGCAAGGGTAATAACTATTGCGAAGCCGTTGATTGGATCAGATTCCAAACGAGCGGTTCGCCTCAGAAAAAGTCCAGCGGAACAGAGGACGGCAACACCACTCACCATCTATCTAAAGATGGTTGATTCAGCACCTCCTTGACGGAGCATACAGCTCATCTATGTCAAAATTGAACAAACCGAGTCCAATCGGTTGAAGTACGCCGAGAACAAGTGAGCTCAGTGAGCTCCTCTTCCGATGATCAGAACAGCGATTCAATTCCTCGGAATCGCATCCGCTCGTTACTATCAGGGCTTGGTATGCGCTACCTTCACCAACGAACAGATGAGGAGTATTACATTTGGAAACTCTTGCTGTTCCAGTCGTCGTTCGCCTTATTTTCGGTTTGGGAGCTAAAACCTTGAGGAAACTTGAGGGGTTTTCCAAAGTTTTTCTGGAGTTTCCACCAAACTAGATGTTGGGCGTTTCCCTTTGATTAGGGACAAATGCTCACCCTGCAACCCCCCGTTTGTCTTTTAGCTGGTCCAGCCCGTTCTAGCCCACATCTATTTTTGGTGTTTCGCCTTACTGCTTTGGTTGGATTTGACTATCGTTTTGAGATGCTCGCATGATATACACACGTGTCAGTATATTGGTGGCTCTTAGAATTTAGACAGTTTGTCTCAGTCATTATTGAGGAAGGGTCGGTGCTCTGTGCAAATTGTCCATTGGGGTCCTTTGCAGCGATTGATGGAGACGCTGTTTCCTGTACGTAGGGAGCTGGTGATCCGTCTCCGAGGAACTGGATAGGAATCCTGATCTTTGATCTACACGGATCGAAGTGAACATCCGCGCACAGCAAGTACCCGTTTCAAGATAAGTATGTTCTCTATCAAAGCTAGCTTTGGAGGTTCCCATAGTTCTCTTACGGCCTCGCACGCTGTGGGGTCGTGTTGCATTGATGTTGGAGGCGCGCGATCTTCGCCGCGCTTAGTCTGTTTTTCCGCTCGGGGTTTCTTCTGCAGTCTCCGATTAAACAAAATTCATTCAACCATAATACTAAACGGACCAATTTTGGTCCATAACATAAAACTAGAGAGAACTACCGTTGTTTTCTCATTCAGCGAGACAAGCCTGGCGCTGCTTGACCACTTATCAGGTTCTGGGGAATCAACCTCCTTCTCTAGATATCGTAATACGTAGAGTAGCTACATTATACTGTAGGGGATAGGCAGTACGGGATGGCAGCTTCACCAACGTACCAATGCCGGTACAGAGGACGGTATGAGTAGGTCGACAGAGCAACCGAATACGGACTATAGACTATTATTGGTGTTGAAACGGTCAATCGTGACCATGTGCTCTCAACACGTAGAAGGGCATTCACACATCGTAATACATACGGTAAGACCGATATTCACATGGCATACGATGGGTGGATGCGGAATCATACCGTTACTGTTTCAAATGGAGGAAACAGTTTGAACAGTACAAGATATCGATCATCTTCACATTATAGTAGAGAACTTAAGTGGAACATATCGGCATATTAGTCAGTGGAACAATAAAGAAGGCACCGAAGTTTGGAGGATGAAACTGAGGTCAAGATCAGGAATCCTTGAAAATTCCAACAATTGGTAAGCGAGGGAAAGTAAACTCTGCTCTGAACATGATGACGAGATCAATTTGGTAACGGACTTACCCCCTTTTCAGCGGGACTCGGTCACACGAGGGGGTCCACCGTCCACCATAGGAATGTATTGTGCTCGAGGCCTGACTTGTTCTTGTTTTTCGATATTTTTAGAAAGGGAGGTGTGCCGGAGAGCCTGCCACATCCAGAACCCCAAGGTTTCACATCGCCATAACAATGAACCGCAGTTTTCTACATTTTCTTTAAAGTAGAGCTTCAGCGCCTCTCGTTTTTTACTGACAGTGTCCAAAAAATATACTCTATGACATATACTCAAGAAAATCCCCTACAATTCCTAATCTGACAGAAAAAGGTTCACTTTTAGATATGTTTGAATCTAATTTAGGCGATTGCATCCGTATTGCGCGTCTGAACTGCGACTTATCTACAAAATTTGAGGTGCTCCGGAGCTCGTGCTGAACGATCCCCGCGAGATCCGTCATTTGCTTCCCTGTTGTTTTTTTTTGTTTCCAAGCAGGGAAGGTTATCTACAGATCCTACTTTTTTAGATATTTTTGAAGTCAATGTCATATTAGGTTTGTGGATCGTTTAATATTTTTTTGATGTGGGGGGCGGGGAGGGGGGGGAGGACTCGTATGGGACTGTTCTGGAGAATCGGAATGGCAAACTGCATCCTTTTCGAAGAAAACGAGCCATAGGGGTGATGAGACGGGTGAGGGGGGGGGTACCTAGGACCGGTGTAGCTGTTGATCTTTCAGATCCCTGTTTTTCGGTGTATTTTAAAGGCCCGGGTTAGGAATCGTTAAGTCCTCTTGAAAGTTTTCGGAAGTGAAAGGGTGATTGCAACTGAAAAATCACAGCTCAGACTAGGGGTGGGGTGCACTCGTTCATGATAGGTTTAGTACGAATCAGCATACTATAGGGTATCTCATAATATATCTAGGATCGTGGGGCGTTGTTGTTGGCTGAAGCCTTCTGCCTGGTCACAGGCGGTAGAGTGCGAGCGCACCCGTTGTTGTCGCTCCGGCAGCAGCTCTCAATGGAATGTCCCTGAGGATTCTGCTCAGAACCATCTGCTCGAGTAAGAGAGCTTACCAGGTTCTCTTCATGCTCTGCGTGGAATGCTCTAGCCAGTACGCTGTGCCTCGTTGAGCAGCTTGTAGTGGTTGACAAGACCACACCCGTTCCAGGACAACGTTGATTGTTCTCCAACATTCTCTGTTTCACTGCAGAGGAAGCGTGCAGCAGCCCAACCAGAAAATTCCCACCACAGCTCTCTCTACCATCATGAGTCTGGCCTTTGGATACTGACTTTTTTGACGTTCGTAGGGTAAAAGGGCTGGGTTTTCCCTTGAAAACTGCCCAGAGGAGCAGTTCGCACAAAGCACAAGGTTGTTTCTATTTTGTTTCAATTGTTCCCCTGATTGACCCAAAAGGGGGGCCAACGTGCACCTGAAAACATTTCGGGCGTGACTATATATTGCAACGGGTGAAATTTTGAGGGGGGTTAAGGAATGTGTCTACGCGAGATATTTTAGATGAATTATTGTAGACTTTTTGACGGTTTTCGGTGAGGTCCGAGGTGTGCCTGTTGACGAAGGTGGGGGGTAGGTTGAGGAGAAATAGATTGGTTTCTGTGAGGACATTCTCAGGTGTGCAAATTCATTGGCAGACTGGGTGCGTTTTGTAGGCGCTCAGGAAGTGAAAAGTTGTTTTCATCATAGGCGTGCTGGACTGGTGGCGGTTGCGATTAGCGCAGCGATAGGAAACCCCTGAGGATGGACAGGTTGCGGGCTGCAGGTCTGGAGAAGATGAGGGTTTGTTGAGGCGGCGGTGTCCTCCGTTTAACTGTTGCCGCGCAGACCACTTTTTTTTTATTGACCCGCGATACTTGCAGTCGTGGGGATAAAGGGCAGGGAGGTTGGGTGGATTGCTTTTGCTGTTTTGGGGGTCATTTACTGTGAGCATCTTTTAAGCTTTCGGTTGGGCGCCAGCGCGAGCTTTCAAGCTTCTGGCTCGGTGCCTGTCCGAGCGCCACATTGTACTACGCCCTGGTTCAACGGAAGGATTTTTCCGGCCGCGAAGCCGTAGAGGCGCCCTTGGGAGAGCGAGAGGTTTGTATCTGTTTGGTTGACAACTCTCATGGATTTCAAATGAGCTTGTTGGGAACGGTCAAACTGGCTGATGGACCCCGGGCAATATAATCAGGGCTACTTCCCGTTCATAGAGTATGACTATTTTCGTAAGTTGGATCCATTCAGCGCTGGAGTAGCTTGCTTGGTCAGGACCTCTGGTTTTAAGATAAATCTCTTTGATTTTTGCAGAGGGAAGAGCACAATGCACTGTTTGTGGTAGACTGCTTGTTTTTGTTCCTGGAAGCGCACTGGTCCAGTGCTCACACTGCTCCTCAGTGCTGAGTTTACGAGTCTTCGGTAGGCAGGGCAGTGGGATCTGAAAAGCTCGGGGCCATAGGTTTGCTGGTTTGCTGAGACGCTGATCCCTTTGTTGTGAAAATGTAGGAGCGAGAGGCCAAGTTTTATGCTCCGGTTGCCAGCAGATGATCCTTTTTCCTCTGGGATGCGTAGCAATCCAATGCTCATTCTGTGAGACTCGTATTGAATTGCCACGTCAGCGGTACTACAGTTGCGAGTAAGTTCAAACACCTCTGCATCCCCTACCAGTCCATCTGGACGTGCTTTTGTTACTACTCGTAGGCGGTTTATTTGCCCCCGCAGAGCGAGGAGTTTGTCACAAATTTCTGCACGGTCGATAACAATTCGAAGCTGGAGGAGGGGGGTGACAGTGACACAGTGTCAACTAGTTGTCGTTTAGTTGTAGAGTTAATAGCCTGCGCAGTGTACGTCTGGGGACTCATGCCGGTAGAGGGTCGAGATGGATCCGGGGGTGCTGGGTTAAGGTTTCACGGAAGGGTTTATATGTTTTTCTTTGATTGCGTTGGGAAGTGATATTCTGTTTTTTTTGGTTGGTTGTTGTTGTTGGATGATCCGGGGGATTGACTTATTACCTTTTCTTGTTTAGGGGTTGTGGATTATATCTTACATATTCAAATGGACCTGCGACGAGGGTGATGTGCATTGTTTGTAACACTTTGAGAGATGCCCGAGAGGATGATACAGAGGAGCGGGCATGGAAGGAGACCGGAAAAGGCCTGCCTCCGTCTGAAGCGGGACCCAGTGGAGCCGGAGTGCGACGAGAGGCAATCGCTGCTGTGGAGACTTCAGAAGAGGATGTTGATGAGGAGAATAGAGCGGGCGATGCCGAGGTTGCGGCAGCTCATGGCGAAGGGCGACGACCAGGGCCCTCAGAAGATGCTGACCGGACGTCAGAACAATTGGAATTGGCAGAGGCACCCGCGGAAGCCTCTCCTGAGAAGGAGCAGGAGGATCCCCGCACCGCGGCCGTCGAGGAGTCAACAGGGGATTCGAGTCCTTTGAGCGCTGATGATAGTGGACAAGCTCCTGCCCAATCCGGTACTGAGGAGATAGAACAATCCTTGGAACAGACATATATAGAGGACCAGGGCTCGCAGGATGAAGATAAGCCATGAAGGAGTTGATTGGGCACTACTGCCTGATGCTTTCCTCCGGTCTGGGTTCACAGAAAGAAGCGGATCGGTTGTGGTTCAAAAGCAAACGTCAATGCGCCAACGCTCCTTGAAGCAGCAAAGGGCAGATAGTCTGTACTTAACTGGGCTATGTCCTTGTGCTTTACAAGGCAGCGCGCTGGTCGAGAACCGAGTGGAAAGGTAGTCGACGCAGTGCTTCACATTTTGCGGATAAAAGTTTTGGTATCCGTCCGCTGTGAGGGTGAAAAGATCGAGGCTTTTTGAGATGATCGAACACCCTACTAACTTAGGCCATGAGCTTCTAACCTACCTTTTTGAATGTAAACAACACTGAGCATTCGTAAGAATATTCATTTCCATTAAATACGACTAGGTTGTAAAGTTATCAATGCAAGTCTTCAGCTCGCCGAAACAGAATGTACAATATAGATTGCATCAAAAAGTCACAAAGCATGCGACGCACAAAGCATGCGACGCACAAAGCGCATACGAACATTTTGACCACAGTGTGCACCGTGTGCATCGCATCGCCTTCCACATATAAACCCGATGCCGTCTAAAGTGAACCTGCTCCACCACCGCATGGAATGGAAACCCCGTCCACAAACGCGCACATTTGATGGCTACAGCGAGAACCCTAATCCATAAAGATTGATCTTTCCCAATAATGATTGCATTATGCCTAATAATTCCGGAAAACAGGTCATTTTTATTTTAATTTGTTTTAGCTTTTCATTCCCCTTCCACAACTCAGAAAATTCCAAGTATTTCAAGAAATATGGAAAAAAAAACCATACACCACGACATTCCGAAAAAGCCGGCAACCAAAAGGTTTTCAAAACTCTATTCCAGAATGCATACTCGAGACCGCCTCTGCCTTCAAAGAAAGGGGGGGGGTAATGTGCCTTTTCTCTCTCGCTCATACCGGTAGGAAAAATCTATGTGACTAGGACTTCGGCGGGGGGTTGGCCATGTTTTTGTTTTCGACCGTTGTCCTTTACTAAGGAAAATATTTCAGTTTACTACTGCTCCTAAGGGTTTTTTTCTGAGAACAAATCAGGGACATCTGTTGACTAACTTTCGTTTATGAGGAAGGGGGATGTTTGACTACAGAAAAAATGAATTGAAAATCTGAAAGGAGGCCGGGGGGGAAGGAGGTTGAAGGCGTTAATCATTATCCAAGCGTCCGACCAGTTTTCATCAAACCGTGAAAAAGATCCAAAATTTACAAATAAAGTGGAAATCTACCTCAGAAACTAGAAAACAGGAGGTAGGAAAGTAGTGAGATCCAGTGTCTAGTTTTCTTCAAGTTTATATGAATCCATGGTTTTGATGTGAGCTCTGAATATTCTTGCATTTTTCTTAATTTTTATCTACATAAAAATATTGAAAATATTTGAAGGACAACAGCCGTCCGACAGGTGACAGAAATCGTGATTTTCAAGAGGTTTTCTCTCGTTTGGGTTGAAGATGGAAGACGTGAAATGGGATTGTGGCGCTTTTAGCTTTTTTGGACGGTTTCGGGAGGGAAGAAGTCTGTTTATATGGGATGACGATGACGACGTGAGATCGGGTCGAGGCTAGAGGGTAGGGAAGGGGGTGGGAAACTTGAGCGTGTCAGTGAAGAAGTTTAGGGGAAGTATAATATATAGGTTCTTTTCCTTTTTGGGGGGAGGAGGGAGGTTTGGTTTGGTGTTGTTTGAGGCGATTGTGTTTAATATTTTGTGCTCCGGGGAGTGGGTTGAAAATGGCTGCTTTCGTTCCGTCTGGAGTGGGTTTGGGAGGAAGGGCGAGGTCTAGTTTCGTGGACTCGAGGGTAAGATTGGGCAATGGGAAGGAACGGATAGGTACGAGGGTTAATATGGGACTGGAGTCGGCAGATTTTTCGGCGATGGGAGATCATATTGTCAGATTTCACGATTCGCTGGTGGCATCAACAATTCTGTACGTTTTTTTTCATGGGTTTGTGACTTTGCAGTGTTCGAATTGGCGCCGATCGTTGGCTGACGCGAACAAAGTTCCTTCGTCCTGCGTGTTTTTGTTTCTTATCCTGCAGACTCGCCGACGCCGCTGCTCCTGCGGTTGAAGCTGTTGCAGGTGAAGAAAAACGTGGTCTATGGGGAAGTTTTGTAAAATTGATTGAGTCCTCTATAGTCGGTATTCATAATGGTCTTTCAGGTAAGGCACTTTCCTTCGTTGAGTCTCTGATTGCCCCAAGTGGAAAGAGTATCATAAGTGGCTCGGGAGGGACCCGTCCCTTTCAACCTTTGAAAGGCCAGGTTTGGTATCAAGCTTTTAGACTCTGACGCATATTGCCGTGCCTTGTAGGAGTTGGTGTTCCCTATGCATATGGATTCTCCATTATTCTGTTTACTATTGGTATTAAGGTGCTCACCCTCCCGTTGAACTCCAAACAAATGGAATCAACGATGAGGATGCAGGATATGCAGCCGATGGTGAAAGAGATCCAGGCCCAGTACAAGGACAACCCTCAGGTGATGAACGAGAGGCTTGCAAATCTCTACAAGGAAGAGAACGTGAATCCACTGGCCGGTTGCCTTCCCGTACTCGCACAGACTCCCATCTGGATCGCTCTCTATCGCGCCCTGCTCAACATGTCTAACGAAGATCTTTTGATCGTACGATTTGCCTTATAGCGTGCCGCTGTACTCTTATATATCTAAGTCTTACCAGCGTCTTTTCCCTTTTTGGCTTTGTCCAACAGGAACCTTTCTTCTGGGTACCGAGTCTTCAGGGCCCAGTGGCCTCTGGGGGGAATGTTGGGGACTGGTTGTTCCCTTTCAAGGATGGAGCTCCACCGGTTGGATGGCATGATGCTATCGCCTATCTTATCCTGCCGCTTGTGCTAATTGTAACGCAGTCGTACTCAACGAAGGTCCTGACTCCGCCATCCACGGACCCGCAAACCGAGCAGACAAACCAGATCCTCAAGTACGCAATACCAGTTCCTTTCTTGACTCGATAAATATGCTAACCAGGTTATGTCCCCGTTCACGTGCTGTTCAGGTTCCTGCCGCTAATCCTCGGCTGGGTCTCTCTTAGTGTGCCCGCGGGATTGACTCTTTATTGGGTTGCGAACAACGTCCTGTCGACAGCACAGACCGTAGTTCTTAGAAAGAACTACAATGAGAAGAAGGCTGCTGCCACGCCATCTGCAAGCGCGGTTGTGGATGTGGAAGCCGAACCTGTACGGGTGCCGAGACCAGATGCTGACGGGTTTTCTTCAAAGAAATCGCAAAAGAAAAAGTCGAAGAAGAGGAGAAAATAGTTCGACATGATAGATTTACCAGCTGAATCTCGTGGGCTTGCATGACAGTAGCCGTCACAAACCTTTGGGAAGTTCTAGTACATACCACTTTTAGCAAGAATCTCCGCACCGTTCGCTGGGGACGGGAAATTTGCCTGATGTATTGAAGAGATATGTATATCCAGGTTCAGGATGATGCCGGATATGAGCAATGGGAGTGTGGGAACTAAAAGGAAGAAATTGCACGTATTCTACCGCCACAAGCAACGTCGACAAGATCACGAATTTCACTTCGTCTGCAGAGATCAGCTACTCTACGAACTCAGGATACGACACACCGCACCACAACTTGTTGCAAACCTGACGAGGAAACATTCAGCAAACCCTTTGCCCGTATGACGGAGTACAACGTCAGTACCGCTCGATTAAAGTTTGTTCACACAACTCACCGCTAGAATCGGAGGAGTGGAGCAGTCCCCGCGCGGTCCATGTTGAGAATAATTGTAGCATCCTTTTGGTCGAAAGCACTTCTGGATGGGGGGAAGACATAGACTAGCAGATAGTAACACGTAAGTACGTCGACTTCCAAACGCCTATCAGTCCTAGAGACCAAACCCAAGGACCGTACAAGTCCAATCTCCTGTCCCAACTTCACCCTCCAAACTGACTGAGCTAAAGATTGAATACTCCCATAAACTAATAAACTTCTATATCTAAAAATGATTGATAAACCTACAACAAACTTAAAAAACAATATTCACTTCTCATCTATTTTAAAAAACTCGTATTCGTTTTTCAAAACTTTTCTAACCATACGCGATATTATTTATCATCTTTCAGTACTGGGAAGAGTTGAATTTAGGTTTAGAACCAAATTATTTTGGAAATTAGAATTTTAGTCAAGGACTCGGATTGGGTGGGGATTTCTTGGGGTGAGGGCATTGTGAATATTTTCAAAGGAGCATTGAAATGGGGTTTTGACGGAAGGGTTGGAAGTATAGATATATATATGGTTTGAAGGGGGTTGCGGTGGCTGGAGGAGAATGGACAAGGAGCATTGAGGGAGAGGTACTGACGTTTTCTTTCGTTTAGAAAGTGAGGGGAGGGAGGAGGAAGAGTGTTTGCTGTTCCGTTTTGTGTTTTTTGTGGAGGGGGTTGCGTATTATTATTTGTTTCCCGTTGAATTTGTTCCGGCCTTTGTTGGTTGGAATGGGTTCCTTTTTTTGTTTGCATGGGTAGGGGGGTGGGTGAGATGGTTTGATTGAGGACGGGGTCTGGTTTAGCTTTGGGAGATGGAACGGGGTGTTCTCCGGAACGTGCGTCGGGCACGGAAAAGAGACGACGGTCACTCTTCCGTGGTTGAAGAGGGTCCAGATCCACTTGATGCTCGGACGCGGCCAAGGTCTTTGCTTGAAGTGAACTCTTCCGATGAACGGCTTGCCTTCAGAAAAATCGCTAGCGAGGAGGAAGAAGCTAGTGTCGGAAAGAGAAACGAGGGTGCTCGACAGCCCGGTAGGTTGAGGTTGGGTGGTGGGCGGAAAGAGGAACGGCATAATGATGACTCGAACCGAATAAGTCTCGATGAAACCGAGCATCAACCCTCCAAGAGAAAACCCAACAGCTCAGCTTGGAAGCCGTTTGTCCGATCGAAGAGCATTTTGGATGGGGATGCTGAAGATTCCCGTCGCAGGCTGGTATTTGACAGCCAGCTTGAGCATAGACCGAGCAGGGCTGCACAGGGTTCCGAGCCCAGAGAGAATCCATTGGATAGGTTCTGGCAGCAAGAGATGTTGGATGCCCATGAATCGAAGGCCTACGAGAACCAGGACGGGACGGACTCATCGGAAGACCGTGATAGCTACCTCGCGGAAGATTCGATGGTGAAGCAGCAGAGCGCAGTTCGATTGTTTGGTACCTACGCAGATCCTGGAGAGGAAATTGACGACTGGGGCGACGATTTTGACCTCGATGAGCTTGTTCCGTCAACGGAGGACCTGTCAATGTCTCAAGACGCCGGTTGGTCAACTCATGAAGAAAAAGAGATCGATGAGCCTATCAAGCCATCTGACGTTCCCTCGTGCCAACGTCTGTTGAAATCTCTGGAGGATCCGTCGTTGTCCGCTGAGCTTGACCGTGGAATGTCGTGGCTGTCTCGGATCATGAGCTCGAGCGAAATTGAACTTGCACAAAAGAAAAAGTCCCTCCTGTTTGATGAGGATGTTGAGAAAGCGGAGAACGACTTCCAGCAGGTCCTGGAATGGAAAACACAGCTCGCTGTAGTAGCAAACAATTACTTTGAGCTCGGCGTTAGCCTTTTGAAGAAGTCGCGAGTGTACAGAAGTATGAATCGATTTGCTGACGCGAGTCAAGTATTGGATAGAGCCGCGGACGCGTTGCAGCGACTTGAGGATAGCCCTTTGTCAGCCACTGATAGCATGCAAAAGGAGCAACTCGAGCTTGAAATACTAGCCGAGGAGGGCGAACTGGCACTAGAATTAGGCGCCAACGAGCGAGGAAGGCGTATACTAAGCTCAGCATTGGAGAAAGGAGAGGGAGCGGTTTTCGCAGGTTCCATGGATTGGTGTTTGATGTCCATGAGGCTCATCCTTGCCAAAGCCAGTTTTAGTGGGAACGACTTGGTTGCAGCTGCTGATGCTTTTGCCACCTATGCTCTGGATTCAATGCAGTGGGTTCTCAAATCGTACGCAATGTTTGGAGCTCGAACCGGCGTGAACCCACCGAGCTCGCTCTTCCAATCGATGTTGGACTCTATGCTGGTCTTGCCAGACTCGACGTGGCAAGCTGGAACCCATGATCTCGTTCCAAACTTTGTCCCAAGCGGCCTGGCTGAGTCCTTTATTTTCTTGACGGACTGCTTCGTAACGTTTGGAGAACATAGCAATGCACTGTCGATTGCTAAATTTTCATCCTTCATTGCTCATGAATTCGATCTCGTTGAGCTAGCAACAAAAGCGGCTCGTGATTGCGAAGATATCGATGACCTGCTAGCAAGAGATGAAGAGGACGGAGGAATCGATAGCGACATAGAGGAGGATTGGGACAACCTTCTCGAAACAGAATTGAACGTGAAGATCATAAGGTGCTCTGAGCAACCGTCGGCATTTAAGCCAATATTTGGTGCCAGCGGTGACGAGGATGACAATGGATCGTGGCGGGGAAGCCGGGATGACCTCTCGACAAGGTTGGTACAGACCGAGGCGAGGAGGTTTATTGAGAATATGTTTGCCGAAGCTGCAAGCTCGAACAAGACCATGCTCCAACTCTTTCCCCTCCCCACTAGACCGTACCAAACTGACAAGGGGCGGAATACGCGCGAGTTGGAATCATGGATAAGGAGTTTTGTTCGAAAGCATACTCGAGTCATGCGCCTCGACATGACCCGCGGGACTAAGCGATCTGCTGATTTTCACTTAGCAGAGATGGAGCCAGAATACGTCAGCTATTCCCCTTTGACCGTTGAGATTAGTGATCCAATGAGTTACTTCAGGGCTATCATCCCATATGTGGAGAAATTTAGCGCGGACTGGTCCTTTATTCACATGCACACCTGCTGGAGACTTTTGCGGTGCGTGCGAAATGTGATGGATGGGCGGCGACTACAGCTTCGACTGCTGCTTCACGAATACTTTTCTGAGCTTGCTTCGTTCTTTAAGAGGATTCCCATATTCGACGAACAAGAGAGGCAAGAGAGGTTCAGGATATTTTGGTACAACCTGCAAATGTGCGGCATGGCCAGGGAGCTTCTTACACCGGATGGAATTGAAGCCCGAGGATATCTACAGCTCTTGGATTACACACGCAAAAGTGTGCCTCGCGATCCGAAGGGTAACGACGAGAGCGAGGTTCAGGCAGCGAAGTTGGCCGTGGACCTGCATGTTGTGGATACGACTGCTCACTACGGACGGTCCGCGATGACTCCGGAAGAATGGGAAAGTGCTCTGCGTAGTGGAAGGTCTGTGACTTCAAACACCATTCAAAGCTACATGGCCATCACGAAATCCGCCGGCAAAATATGGCGCAAGTGGAGGAAGTTTGATCGAAAAAAGCCGAGCATGGTGGTCATAGAGGAGCTCAGCCCAGAGGTTATGTATGCGCAGACCCTATGCAACCTGTACTTGGTTATTGTCGGTCTCTCCCCTTTGGACCTAACCGAGCTAAGAGGGGAGAAGCAGAATGGCAACCGACGTCCGGACACCACATCTGAGGTGGAGATTCACGCGCTTCACGAGGAGCTGGAGAAACTCTATCCGAAGCTCCCGGAAACCTTTACAAAAGCGAAGCTGGCTTTTTCCTTGGCATACCACGCGGCGAATATAGCTCACGAGCACAGCTTTGCGGAGCGCCTCCTATATGATTCGTTAACACTGCTTCAAACGTACAGCACATCCACATCCGGTGCGGTTCGCGAGTCGATTGACATAGGGGTCTTTATGGAGAACGTCTTGCAACGATACGGAGCAGTTCTGCTGCATAACGAGAAGTACAGATACTCTATAGCTGCGTTTGAGGCAGCTATGGACGCGCGTCTAGTGGGGGAAGCAGAACGGTCGTTATCATTCTCAAGCGCGGCTGAAGTCGCAAACGTGTCATTGAAGAAGGGCGACTGGCGTCATGCACTTCGGCTGCTGTACCCCCTCAGAGTAAGTATCCCGCCACGAACCTCGCTTTGGACCAGAGTATGACAATACCAAAGCCGGAGCCGCAACTACGTGACAATCTTACTAGTTGGTTTCAATTTGTCCTCGCAGGGGCACCTCCATCCCAAAGATGGTAACCGTAACGAGTTCTCAAGGTACTGCTTGACATTGAGCTCTATATGCTTTGATGCAGGCTGTTTCGACGCTGCAACGGAGCCGCTGCGAGCGTACTCGATGCTGTTGGTGGAGGAGCACTTTCTCAACCTCTCACGACTGAAGTATGACAAGCTTTTTTCTTTTGATAAACTGTTGCTGAGCGCGTTTGTTTGTTTTTTTCGGGGTGAGTACTCAACGTCTGGGGTCTCTCTCTCGCATGATCGGAATTAGGTTTCTATCAGCAGTGGCGGATCGACATGGCAAAGGCTCCCTTCCGCAAGCTGGGGTGGATGCCGTTGGTGCTCTCGGGAGTATTTTTGGAGCAGAAGTTCAGCAGGAACTGTCGGACTATCATCATAGACTGAATATAGAAAGGAGCCAGCTGGACGTTCTGCACGTGAAGAACCTTCTTGCAAGAGGACACTTTCAAGAAGCAGAGGAGGCTCTGCAGGACTTATTGACGAGAGAGGTAGGAAGGTCCCATGCGTTTTCAGCAATGGAGGATGTTGACTCCCGACCGTATTAAGACTGGCAGGAGGGCAGTATTCTAAAAACGTTTATTTTTCTTCTAGATTCCATTCGGAAAGAAAGCCGAGCTCCTACAGCTTCGAGCTGGATTGAAATTCAGAAGGGGAGAGATATCACGATGTCTCGAGTTTCTCCAGCTTGTTGAGCGTGAGCACCGGTACGTACCTGTGGGGTTCAAGAAGCCCTGAGAGATTCTGAGGGCATCTGACGGACTGGTTTCTCTTGCGATTTCTTAGGGAAATGCTCCGATGTCGACAGAGACAAGAGCTCAGCGCTAGTGAGGAAAGGGCGGATGGCAGATCGCCATGTGCGGCCAGCGCAGACCCATGTGCAAAGAATGTGTTCAACCCGGATGTGGCCTTCCTTCGTATCCGAGCACTTCTTTGCGGGGAGAGGTTTAACGAGGCGCTGGACTATATCGAGAACCTCCTCCCTTTGGCGAAAGCGTCAAATATGAAGAATCAGGGGAAGCTGCATTATCTTCGGGCGAAGGTAGCGTTTTTTGGGTTGACTCGTCCCGTTCGCTTGTCGTGTTATGCGACTAACTGACGTATCAGCCACTCGCTCCAGGTCCTCCACGCTTTGCAGTATTACCAGACTGGTGATAGGGCGAGCGCCACTGCTCTAGCGTTGCAAGAGCTCGATACAGCTGAAAGCATCTATCGGAGAATTGGTGATGATCTCCTTGTGGCCAAGGTCAACCTTCTGCATTTGAAAGTGGCTCTGGAGTGGATTTTTTGCGCCATGGAAATAAGACAGTCGTCGTTCACGGGTGCTATGTTGGTGAACGCAAAAAGAACGCTTGACGCCGATGATTTGGAACACCGTCTCATGGCCCTCCTTGTGTTCTTTAAAAGGGTCAGTCCTCTGTAGAATCCAGCGTGGTTGCGCTCATAATTTCCTCCGTTTTATGTACGTTCATACTGAACCTTTTGGACCTCTGTGATGTCTACAATGCAGGTCAACACTCCGCTAGAGCTTGCTGACGCTCTCCTCTGCCTTGCAGAGTTTAGACTGCTGGAAACGAAGAAGACTTCATCCTGGGCTCCGTGGCTGAAACTTTCCTGGGAGCTTATTGCACACTTGCTTCTAGACAAGTTCATGCATTTGGTAACAGAGCGCGTAAGTTGAAACGGTATCTCCTCGGCGAGACGCTTATTGGGCGTGATGTCCACGGCACTCGGCACCAACTGGAATTCGAACGACCTTCTGAACTAAGCTGTTCGTCTTCAGGTTTGCTCGGTGTCATACCTTCTCAAGCTGAAGAAGATTTTCGAAAGAATGGTTCGGTTGGTTCTGTTCGATGAGCGTGGAACTGAGACATCCACGCACGTCCGCATATTTGAGGCATACCTAAGAATTGAACGAGACGTGAAAAAGCGTATGAACGTTTCCAAGGCTTATATTGAGAAGAAGAAAAAGAAGAAGAAATCGCAGAAAAAGCAACTTTTCAGTGACGCTCAGGTATGCTAGAAGCTTCATGTTGTGAAGCGCTGGTTGTGCGCTGCTTGGTAAATGGCGGGGAAACTCAGGATGCTCACTTGTTGGTTATTGCTTTAATCTACTTGGTCTATTATGTTTCAGAGCACAAACGTTTTGCAGTCTTTGGGGTACAGCGGCGTTGACGAGCTTGCGAAAGGCTACAAGCTCGTGTCAGAGTCGGTGGTAGGCACAGGAAACGTGGTAGCCTTGGCACTTCCGTTCAAGCTGCCTCTGCCTCGGTTTTTGCGGGTAAACGGTGCTCCCGAGGCTACCGACGAAGAGCTCTCATTGGGGATTGGAGCGGTAAAGGTTTTGAACAACCAGAGAACTGCCTTCGGGCGGCTGATGCGGCACATATCTGCGAACTTTCATGACGTGATGGAGATCTACGAACCACGGGCTACTGATGCCGACAAGGTTTGCTTTGCTTATAAGTGCTTGCCTATGTTCCTTTCGTCGCTGATAAGAACGACCCCAATTGATTCGCAGGTGCTATCAAGTATGTTCCAGATGAAGGTCACTTGCAGAAAGTTCTGCCGTGGCGAGATCACCCTCGAGGAGATGTCGACCAGAAACTCAGCCACGCTGAAGGCGTGGATGAAAGTCGGCCCACGTGGTGCTAACTCCCTCATGAACATTCCGGATCACATATGGCATCATCTTTTCTACATCCTGCGTGCCAACCGTCTCGTCGGCTACTATTCAGTTGAGAGTGGAAAATGTGTCAGAAAGTTCCCTTTCGGTGGTTTTGAGCCAAATTCCGAGCAGAGCGCGTTGGTGCGAAGTTCGTCTTTGGAAAGGACAAATCCGCGAGCCCCGACAAGAAAGGAATACCAATACATATCCGAGCTTGTGCAGGGCGCGGACTCGAACGGCGACATTTCCTTGAAGGAGCGCGAACTGTTTCAGGGGTTGGCGCGAAAGGTAGGGCAAGAAGCGAACGATTGAACTTGTGAATCGATATGCTGACAGGCTGGACTACCTTCGCGTAGGTGTTCTGCGCTCCGCAACAGCTATTCAATTGGAAGACGCCTGCGACGCTCTCGAAAGGTCGACCCGCAATCCTAATGGTGTCCGAGAGTTTCCTATCTATTCCGTGGGAACTTTTCTTCGACCATTTGGTGGTCCGTTCCTTGTGCCTGATGGACCTCGTGCGTGGAATTCAAACCGGTGGTCATATTGAAGCCCTGAAGCCATCCGCCCGTACCGTGGAGCGAATCAAGTGAGTTAGCGCTTTTGGTTGCTATTTTTGATGTTATCTGTGCTTACGTCATGTACAACTTTTCATTAATAGGTATCTAAGCTTTTACACAGAGCGCAAGTCGAACTCCCGAGACATGACCGACCTTTCCAGGCGCAAATTGTTGTCTCAACAAGCACTTTTGAAAATTGGCTACTCACCACCGGATGTGCTGGTAAAGAGTCTTGGGATAAAGGGCTTCAATGAGCCGAGATTGCTTGACGCAATAGAGCGACCGAGGGGTCCCTGCAACTCTCCTCTGGCGGTAGCTCGGATCAAGCGCTGGGATCCAAGGAATATTGCTGCGTTTAAATCCTCGCAATATCCGTATGTTGACTTTGTGAAGGTGGGGCAAAAGGCATGTTAACCCCGTAGTCCGAGCTCTATGTGCTAAGATTCGTTTCTGCTGTAGGTGCCGTGGTTGAGCTCCGCAACCGCGAAGGATTTGGAAGAGGCTGCATCGAAACGAGAAAAGGCTGCTGTTTACGTTTTCTTGTTTACTTTTGCGGACCTCGTAGACAGCAGTGAAGCTGTCTTCGATTTGTACAAGCAGATGGGTAATTCTATTCTGTTGCTTACTAGTGCTCCCAAGATGGACGTTTTGGCGAGGCATTTGACTGACTGGGAGGTAGACAGGAAGTGGTTGTTCCGAGCCCAAGGAACAAAGAGTCTGCATGAGACTCTCAAGTTACTGCTCCAAAACATATCGATTTTCTGCCGGGAAAGGCAAATCCCCATTGTCCAGTTTGTTGGGGAGGATCTGATCGAACCTATCATGCGCACGATCGCGAAAGAAAGTGCTGTCAATCGGATGCGAAGAGGCTTTCAACTCTAACTTTTTTACGCACAAACAATTTTTTCTTGTTTTGAAGGCAAGAATATTTATAATTTTTATGGTAAATTTTGGACATATGTATTCTCGTGTCTTTTCGGACAACACAGCCCTGGTGATCCGATCCATTCCGAATGCGACTTCGCACAAACGTCGGGCTTCTTCGCCTGCGCGCTATGATGTTACCCCCTTAAAATGAGGCAGAGATCCATTCCACTCGCTTTTGCGTCGCGCTTCATGCAGAAATAGGGGTCCAATCCATCTTGGAATCTTCTGCCGTGAAGGCCTCCTCTTGCGCAGAAGCTGGTGGCGCCGACCTGATGTGATATGCTTCGGTCTGAGAAGACCCAAGACTCGCAAAAGCGAGGAGGATGATTTCAGCATATATTGCTGGTGCTGTATCGACGGCTTTGCTTTCATCCACTGTGAACCTGTTCAACGAACAGAGAATACGCTGAGGTCCTCCAACTGTCTCCGTCCCATGTGGGACTGTCCCGCGAATCCAAGAATTTTTGTGGATTTTAATTGGGCAACAAGAATAGCCCATGTTTCCGGTGAAAAGACCTTTACATAGTATTGGATGAAAACTCCCAACTGAAGCTTCCAATTGGTGTAAAGATGCTTATCGACAGGGCCAGAATAAGTTTTCAAATTTTAATGGTCGAAACTGGAACATTCGCCATTGATATCTTATGGGAGATCAGGTTTCAAATACGGCTACGAAGCGAGGTTCAGGTTACACATATGGCTACGAAGCGAGGTGTGTAGGTTGTAGACGAGCATTGCGCTCTTAAGAAGTAGTGGTAAGCTGGATGGGAAAGCTCTTGATCTTAGATAGGAGTTTCCACCAACCGCGGTGCTTAATCTGCGGTAGGAGATGTATCCCGGTTTCACTTCTAGGAAACGAAGGCCGCTAGTTTTAGTTATCATGGGGGGAGCTTATTACGAGGTTCAAGAAGGACAGCTCCAGGTCCAAGATGTTGTCCCAGAGGCGTTCCAGAGCGTGTTCCCGTTTAGGTGAGCTCAGTGGCAATCACGTCGGAGTCACGGGGCAGAAACTCACTTGATGCTAGTAAGCAGGTACTTCAATCAAGTTCAGGTCGGGAGCATTGCAGCGTTTACTGAGGACAGTAATTTAGTCGTCAGTGCTCCAACTGGTAGCTTGTTTTCAGAATCAAGTCTACGGATGACCATTGCGTTGAGTAGGTGCGGTCCTCTATTTCAGGTTCTGGGAAGACGGTCGTTTTCGAGCTGGCAATTTGCCGGCTGATTCAACGAAGACTAAATGGGCGTCAAGAATTTAACATCGTGTAAGCGCAGATCTGAACGTTGTCTATTTTTTATCCAGTACCGGTCGCTTACAACTGCAATGTCACACGCCGCTCACCAGATACCTGGCCCCCGTTAAGGCTTTATGCGCGGAGAAAGCCACGGAGTGGAAGAAAAAGTTCGAACCCTTTGGAATCACAGTTGAAGAAGTTACTGGAGATAGCACGGGCGACTTTCACACCCTGACAAGTGTGGACTTGATTTGCACGACACCTGAGAAGTGGTATGTGCGTTTCTTAGAGCGCTGTAAGCCGGGATTGTGGTGACTCAAATGCGCTTCCTATTATCTTCTTCCCAGGGATACTCTCACGAGGACACGGGGCCCTCATATCAATAGAAAAGTGCCACAGAATGAAATCGACCTGTTCTTTCAGTTTGGAATAGCATCGAAGACAGCCCTCCTCATTGTAGACGAAGTTCACAGCCTTAATGATGAGCGAGGTGGGACCCTTGAAGCCGTCATTTCGCGGATGAGACTGACGCAGACTCTTCTCCGCCACGCGTCGAGCGAGCGAGCAGCAGCTACTCACCTCAGGATTGTCGCCGCAAGCGCAACCATTCCCAACGCCGCTGATGTTCAGGAATGGCTTAGACCAGCCTCGCTGAGATACTTCGATGACTCTGTGAGGCCATGCAAGCTAACCTCTCACGTGCTGGGTTACCAAGAGTCGAACCCGTACCAGTTCGAAAGCCAACTAACGAAGAGGTTGCCAGAGGTCATCTCTCAGTATAGCAATGGACGGCCATGCTTGGTTTTTTGCCCAAGCCGGAAATCTTCAATGAACACCGCGATTGCCCTCTCCGAAATGCTCTTGAATAGTATGATAAGAACCCAGTCGACTTTTTTTCAACTCGGATACATGAAGGTTCGGTTATCGATGCTGACTCACGTGACTACTCCTGCTCGATGCTTTTTTTGCTCTTCGCAGGACGACAGCGGCAGGAATCCTCGAGGACGTTGCACTCCGGCAAAGCATGGGAGGAATGGGCCCTGCGAGTTGAAAGTGATAGTCTGCGCAAGTGTGTAGTTCAAGGGGTAGCCTTCCACAACGCAACACTCAGCACTTTCGACCGGAAGCTGGTCGAGGACATGTTCCGAAACGAGGCGTTGCCTGTCGTCTGCACAACGACAACGCTGGCGCAGGGAGTCAATCTTCCAGCACATCTTGTTGTGATAAAGTCGACACGAGTTTATCGAAAGGGACAACTGTGCGAGTATGATTCGAACCTCATCATACAAATGCTGGGAAGGGCTGGCCGACCTCAGTACGACGACAGCGGGACTGCGGTTATCATGACTTCTTTGAACAGCAAAAGTCTATACGATCTGACGGTGAAGGGTGCTCACCATGCAGTGGAGAGTCAACTGAGGAACGCTTTTGTCGAGCACGTTAACGCCGAGGTTTGGCCCCACTTTCGGTTACATAACTCTACAGTTTTCCTTTCTGCCCGTGGGGTTCTACACTCACACTAGCTGGTTAAACAGGTTTGTCGGGGAACGATTGTTGACGTACCGGGTGCCATGCTGTGGTTGAAGGAAACTTTCTTCTGGGTCAGGGTGAAGAGAAATCCAGGGCACTATTTCGGATGTGAATCTAAAACGCACTATTCTGACTCCGAAATTGAAAAGCGTTTGAAGGACTTATGCCTCACCGCTTTGAACCTCCTGGGCGAGTCAGGACTGATCGCGTACGATGAGGACGGTGTAACGATCAGTTCCACTCCAGCCGGGATTCTTATGGCAAAGTTCTATATCAAGTTTTCGACAATGATTTTGATCCAGAAAGCTTCTCAATTCCATTGTGTGGAGGATCTGCTTCGGATATTGTCTGAAGCTGAAGAGTTCTCTGAGGTGACTTTGCGGAGGAGCGAGAAGCGTGTTCTCAATGATATTAACAGGATGAACGTATACAAGCTGCCTGCAAAAGAAAGAGTTCGAACCAGAGCGGACAAGGTTTTCGTCCTCGTTCAAGCTCATCTCTGTGACAGCGACAGGCTGTCCGAGAACGTTTCGTTGATGTTGGAAGCAAACCGCGTCATTTCTTTACTTCTGAGAGTATGCAATTGCGCCTGTGCATACATTGAAGAAAGCACGTTTGATAGAGCCAGGTTTAGTGCACTGAGCTCCTGCTTCTTTTTGAGACGTTGTCTACTAACGAGGACGTCCCTGAACGGGGAGAATGTACTCAAACAACTGAAAGGGGTAGGTACGGCGATGAGGCTACAGCTGAAGGAAGCGGGTATAGAGTCGTTCAATGATATAAGAGCAGAGCACCCAAGGAAGTTGGAATCAATCTTGCACAGAAACCCGCCCTTTGGTAATGAGCTTCACCAGCAGCTGAAAAGCCTGCCTCTGCTGACCATCAAAGTCGAGATTTTGAATGAGAATCTGGTTGTCAGAGCTCAGTGCAATATCGAATCGACCACACGCAGATTTTCTTTGCTTTTCCTGCTTGGAACCAGTGGTCCGCAGCCGCGGACGCTTCTGAAACGCTTCCTTGCAACTTCGTCGAACACATGGCACGAGGAAAAAATTTCCTGCAGGGCGGGAGGAGGAATTTTTCCCGTAACCGTTCTATTCGCGGTGGAGGATGTATTCGGAATGGACGTGGAGAAAGTCCTAGAGAGGAAAGTTGATGGGCTCCTTTTAATTCGTGCAGCACCGAGGAAGGAATCCTCTGCCAAGGATTCAGAATCCCTCTCCTCTCTCCGTCGCCGGGCAACCACAATCCCTGAGTATCCGGTGAAGAGACTGAAAGACAACAGGGTATGCAGAGCACTTCTACATCACTGTGAGTTGAGTTCTGAGTTTGTGGTGCGTTCTTTTCGAGAATAGTTGAAGGCCAGGCGCGAACCGGAGTTCGTTTCACTTTCAGCAGCTCTCCAAGTCGTCTCAACGAGTCCACGAACTGGTAACACCGCGGTAAGCAACGGACGTGCACATGGAACAGCTCATATCCTGGATGAAAATTTCCCAACCACTAGTAGAACGGTGCTGCCATTTGTAGGATGGTATTCCAAACCAGTCGGTAAACCAATCCAAGACCAAACCGATTCAAACAGTTCAATCAAAGAAACAAGCTCAACATCCAATAAGCGACGAAATGAGGGAATATCAATCTATTTTGTCCTCACTCTTTTCGTAGAATTTACACTTCCACGTCCACGAAGAAAATCAAGATATCCGCACACAATTATTGTACTTTTTCACAAAAGAAATTTCAGGCAATGTCACCACAAATAAATGAAAAATTCCACCTCAGGAACCGGGTCGACTTCGATTCGGAACTCCGTCGGATTTAGTGAAAGCTTTTTTTTATATGTAATTGTATGTTCTTAGTTCCTTTTAACGGTTTGCGTAGCGCTGTAGGCTAATTGTATGTCTGTTTTGAGCTGGGTGACGGAATAGCTGCTTCTATTCCCGCACCTTGGGTGCAGACCCGTTTAG
Source organism: Rhodosorus marinus (assembly GCA_029953675.1). Taxonomy (NCBI): domain Eukaryota; phylum Rhodophyta; class Stylonematophyceae; order Stylonematales; family Stylonemataceae; genus Rhodosorus; species Rhodosorus marinus. The sequence continues at coordinate 3,231,492 of JAMWBK010000002.1, forward strand.
TCGCTTGTGGCTCTCATAAGCTTAGACTGTCGTGCAGGGTTACGATCGATGCTCAAGTGCGCAAGCCCGTGTATCAACCAGTCCGTCTCCGAAGAAGTTCGAACACAGCCCTGGTCTTAGAGGATGAAAGCCGAACCATGCGGCGGAAGACTCACAAGCAAATTCCCTCAGTCGTTCTTTATCGTTAGAACCTTCCCATCAGTTGCTCTACGTAGCGAGCCTACCGCTGATGGAGACATGTCATCAAAACGCTAACCCACTATTCAGTCAAGACAGCGACCGGTCCCCAACAAACCGGACAAGCTCGATCCACATTTTCCCGCGAAAATAAAAAAACGAAATACCTCGGAAACCGAGTTTCAAGACACCCACCGACTTGTCGGATCCAGACTCGATAATACTCTTAAGGAAACGCCTTTTTTGGAACTCGGGACATTTTGCACTCCAGATTCTCCATTCATTCGATAATCACAATATCTTTTATATAAATATATTTAGGGGATACATCTCATCGGTATCGCTGGAAAAACGATGGATCCAGCCCGAATTTACGATGATTCATACACCCCAAAGTCAACCCCAAGAGCATAATTGCCTAAATTTTAATACAGAAAAAAAATAAACCCGCAAATCTACGCATAATAGAGCTCCGAATCTCCCAAATATCCTAAATCTGTCATTTTCACTTTCTCTGTAAGCTTATCAACCAAAAAATAAATTCTGTACTAGCAACCCGTTAACTTTCATTGGTTGAAACAACTTAAATAATATACTTTTTCGAGAATTCCTGTTTTTTAGAAAACAAACGAAGCAAGAATTCAACCCGACTAGCGCTCCTTGCTCAACTACAATCAATCTCACAGTTGTCTTTGATTTTTAAATCAATTTAAGTTCAATGAGCAATTTGGTCAATATCCCATACCCCCCCTCTGACCCCATTTAAAGCCAGACTGCTCATCTTCTACTTATGATAGGTTGCTAGAAATCACGTTCATGAAACCCATTGACGTAAAACACTCTCCTCTCTCCTGTCTTGACTTTTTCCATTTTCAGCTGTGAACTGCGCTTAATAGCTTTTTCGATGCGGTGCCCTGACGCGCACTAGTTGGGCTTCTCTTCAGATAAGTGGTAGACGAATTTTTCGATTTGGGGTTTGTGGGGGTTTTGAGGGGGTTATGCCGCCACTACTGATAAATCATTGGAAGCTCCCACATCACGAGATGTGTTCCCCGAAACAGTTTGGGCTCCGCTCTTTTGCCTGCTTTCCTTTGTAAGCTTTGTATAAAAGGGTTATGGCGACGCGCGCCTCTGCCTTTCCCCCCGTCTGCGGTGTTTGGCTGGCGCCGATGGGAAAAAAAAAAGAGGGGGCCATATCTCGGCTACCCATTTTTTTGAGCCATCCTTATTGTTTCCGTTCTGTGAGACCAGTTTCATAGATAGGATTTGGCGCGTTTTCAAAGCTTAAAAAGACATAATCGTTCCAAGAAGTGTCGTCGTTTCTACTGCTAATGATTGCTTTTTTTGGCTGTCTTGACGACCTGAGCTTTTGCTCCGGGGTTTGGATTTCTTATTTCTGTTATTTTAGGACCCCTTTTTTTCCAGGACAGGGAATTTGTTTTCAAGGCTTCGGGTGTTAATTTTTTTTTGCCACCCTCCTCGTGCGCTTCGCGCACGAATTTGCTGTTGTGGTTCTACCTCAAGGAGACGTGGGGAAGTGGATACTTGGGGATGACGGTGTGGGAGGGGTTTACTCTTGCAGCTCTGTTAAGATTGTTGGAATTCTGGCTCGAGTGTGGGGTTGATTGTTGTGCTCCTGAAATACGCCAGAGGAGAGGGTGAGGATTTGTCTTCGCCTTGGAGCAGAGGAGAGGCTTTCCAAGGTCCCGTTTGTCAACCTTGTGAACAGATTTTCAACGAGGCGTGTGCAGTGGAGCGTTGGCTAGTTGGCTGGTGGATATCCTTTGGGCTTTGACGGGAGGGGTAGTGATTGAGCCGGACGGCTCGGGCAGGGAGCTTTGGTTAGTGAGGATGCACATGTAAGAGGGTTCAGCGTACTCTTTGGAAGGGGTTTGGAGGAACTTGTGGAGGGTGTTGTGTGTGTGGAGAGGCTGAGAGTTCATGACTTTGAAAACAAGTAGGATTGTTTAAGTTGTGAGTGCTAACGAGGTTGTGGAATTTTTTTGAGAGTTCCTTCGAAGTGGGGGTGGGGGAGGGCGCTTGTCAATTCCCCCTGTGTTCGATTTTGAAGGGTAGTTTTTGGCGCGTGGGGTTTTGCTACTTTTCTGAAGAATGACAGACGCTTCCCTGTCCTTGGGCTTCGATGACAGCATTGTGCGAATGGGTTTGTCAGCTCCGTCGATTGAGCTGTCGCTTCCTGGGTTTGGGGAACTGTCAAACTCGGCGACTGCTTTGGACAGGATGGATAGCAAGCCCGGGTCGGAAGTAAATTTTTCAGCTTTCAACTCCGAGATTTCGTCGTCGACTGCGCCAGTAGAAAAGAAATCGTGCTTGCTAGCGGAGGACATCGAACAGGATGTTGCGGTAGTGGAAGACACTTTCTCGAAGTTTCCAAAGAGGAAAGGGGACGAGGACAAGCACAGTCCAAATTTCGAACTGAACTGGTATAACGATAGACCGCATGAAGAGCACGCGGCGTTTAGCTCATTGCCCCCGAGAGCTCCGGTGAATTATACCCCCGCTGATTCTTCTGCTAAGAAGCGAATGAGAAAGGAACCCCTGGCGATTTCCACTGTGACACAAAAGTCACCGGATAACTCGAAACGCAGAAACTGGACTGAGGAAGAGGTTCAGAAGTTTTACGAAGGCCTCTACAAGTTTGAAGCTGATTTTCCGAGCATTTCTGCATATATAGGTACTAAGCGAGCTGACCAGGTATGCATACGAAGAGCTCCCTGTCATGTAGAAGGCTTGCAGAGCCTAATTCACCCAGTGACCCGCTTTGCTTGTCCTTTCGAACGCGTAGGTCAGCTCTCTGTTCAGGAAAGAATTCTCAAGAGCTCAGCACCACTTCAAGAAGGACGGGATTATTGTACCAACGCAAAGAGGAGCCAAAGCCAATTTGGCCGATCAAGTTGCTGTCCTGAAGCAGTGGGCAGTGGAGAGATCCGAGAATACTAATATCGCGGAATCTGAGACCAGAACAGAAGGTGCGAAACTGCCGAGAAAGAAGACCTCCGCAAAGCATCACGTGCAGGTAGGCACTCAAGAAAGGACTGATGATGACGCTTTTTATATGTGCTTCTTCCGACGGAGCAACTGACTGAGAATTTGGCTTCTGTTATTGTTGTATGAAGTTGGTACCTGAGTCTAAGAATGACGAGACAATTCTTCGAAGCCATGGCTTCAATCCATTGGTAGTCGTCGTGCTCCGTGGTCACCGACCAGTTTCCGATATTATTGAGCACTTGACTGGCAAATGGGGATCGCTACTAGCCCCGCGGACAGATCTTCAGCTTCTTGGAGACTTCGAGGCAACCTCGAAGATTGACGAAGTCCTTGAACAGTTGGGAAATCCCAAGGTACCCCGTCTTCGCTACGAGCTTCTGTACGATGACGAGCCGATTGTTGGCGAGAGCACGTTGAGCAGGTTACTGGGGAACTCTGTAACCTTCCCAACGTCTTTATTACCGAGCGGCCCGAATGGTATTACGGATGACGTAGCGGAGGAAGTTGTTCTGCCGTTCACGTGCGAGGACGCGAACGATGGAATGGAAGAGACCTTGGCTGATCATGTTACCGCCTGCCCAAGTCCACCCAGGGGGAGTGCGTTTGCGAGCATCTTCCAATAGAGAAACTACTGTGAATAGAGAAAGCCCGGAAAGCGAAACAGGTTGCCAGCTCGATTCATCGTCGTGGCGGAGAACGACAACCGGCTTCAAAGGCGCGGGAGCTAGCCTCCCAGTTGGCCCGTTTTCAGAAAAATCCATTGTTGTACATTAATTGAAGAACTTTAAAGAACAAGCTTCCTTTTAGGGTTGGATAACCTCGACCGAGAGCCTAGAACAACTCCAGGTGACCGTGCCCAAGACAAGAGCCAGTACATACGCATACAACGCCACGAGTCTCATTCCGCCACTTGGTCAGGTAGCTGACTCAACTTCCATGCAGATGGGGAGGCGCTCCATGCTGTGTCACACACAGCGCTACGAATTATGCGATCGGCGGGTGGGCACTAAAGCGATGATATCGCCCTAACTCAACGTGTTTGCTTGGCGTGTGTCACGAGTGCTAACCATTTCATAGACTGCAGAAGCTAGTCCCTTTCAGTTTGCAATCACACCGAGGAGACTACGGTAGCAAAATCACCAGCAAAAAAACTTCTTTCTCCGACAAAAGCACAATCCCACCTGCACTTAGCATCAACACTCTTTCGTCTTCACAACTTACTCTGCCGCACCAGAAATGAAAAAATTGTCGGGAGAGACAGCTGGAAAAAACTCAGGACACCTGTCCTTCCGATATCCATGATTGATTGATATTTTGATTGATATTAGATATTTTATTTTTTAGGAGAAAGATTGGGGTGGTCACTGAAGTACTGGTGGTCTCTGGACGAAACCAAGGCTGTCTTAGGAATGGATCGACGATCCTATCGACGCGTACGCAGCAAATCATCTGAGAAGAGTGGATTTGGCGGAGGAGAACCCAAGAAAACCTCCACACGATCTTGGAACGGATCAACATCCCATGCCCCGGAGATAAGAGGATCTGACCTCGTCGCCTCATCCCGAGTATAGCACCCAACGTTTTCGGTTTGTTAATATGTGCTTAACCGCGGAGAGAGTTTTGTAACCCGTCGCGATAGTGGAGAAGAACGCCGATGTCAAGAAGTCCCATTTAGATCTACGCAAGCGAAAGCGATTTGGCCAAGTTCGAAACGAACTGTATCCCATTGGTCGGTCGAACGCGTTGCGATCTTTATGCAACTCAGGACCGAGAGAAAACAAATCTCAATGACAAAAGGGAAGAGACCCTACTTTTCGGGATACTGTTGGGGATACGTTTAGTATTTAGTTTGCTAGGGGGGATTGAAGAGGAACTCCTCACGGAAAGAGCACAAGCTAAGCAGTATCCGTTTACGTGCGATGCTGTTTGTCGGTAGTATCAAGGCTGGATCAGTAAATTGTCTATCAGGGTTTAGAGGCGGAAGACGCGTTGAGGCTCTGATAAAGCCCATTTGGAGTTGTCATTATCGAAGAAGCTCAATGACGACGATGTCGATGAATAAGCGGGGGTGAGTTCTGGAAAGGTTCTTTGCTGCTTTTTTTGGTTTTTTGTTTCCGAGCTTTCTTGCTGTTTTGGATTGCGCGTCTGACCCCTCTTTTGTTGTTTTTCGTCCAGCCATGAGCTGCTTAAGGAGCCGTCGGCTAACAAAGGAACAGCATTCACGGAAGGCGAGAGGGCAAGTAAAGGACTTGACGGGCTTCTTCCTCCTCGGGTTGTCTCGCAAGAGACGCAGATTCAGAGGCATATTGAATACATTCGTCACTTTGACAATATGCTTGACAAGTATGTGTACCTCATGGGCATCCTTGGCAGAAATGAAAAGCTCTTCTTTCAGATCGTGATGAACAATCTCATGGAGTTGATGCCGGTTATCTATACACCAACAGTGGGTGAAGCATGCCAAAAGTTTGGGAAAGTCTTCGGCGGAGCTCGTGGAATGTGGCTCTCTATCAAGCAACACAAAGGAAAGATCATGGAGACTCTAAAGAACTGGTAAGGGGACGCTTTTCAAAGAAAACGATTCTCGTTGTGAGCGGATGCGATCTAGCCTGACGAACAAACTACTCACTGTTTGCAGGCCTGAGGACGATGTGAGAGTGATTGTTGTATCAGACGGAGAGAGAATCCTTGGGCTTGGTGATCTCGGAGCATGGGGAATGGGAATACCGATAGGAAAACTGCTTCTTTACAATGCTTGTGGAGGAGTCGATCCAAAATACTGCTTGCCTGTCGTCCTGGATAATGGGTGCAACACTCCGGCGTTGAGGAACGATCCCCAATATTTCGGCGAAGATATTGACCGCGTCCGTGGCAAGGAATACGATGAATTCGTCGATGAATTCATTCAGGCGGTGCAAGCTCGGTGGTCCCCTCAGACGCTTATCCAGTTTGAAGACTTTGCAAACTCTAACGCGGCCAGGCTGCTTGACGAGTACATGTTCAAATGCTGCTGTTTCAACGATGATATCCAGGTAGGTGTTTCGCGGAAATGCTGAGAACCAGCGCTTGGGTCGGAGCAACTCTTTGACTAACGTAGCTTGTGAATTAATGAATAGGGAACTGCGTCAGTAGCTCTAGCAGGTATATTTGGAGCGCTGAGAATTCCTGGAGTAGAAAATGATCTATCAAAGCACCGGTTTCTGTTCTACGGAGCGGGCTCGGCCGGAATTGGAATTGCAGATCTTATTGCCGAGGAGCTGGTGACGAACATGGGCATGGATCTCACCACTGCGAAGAAGATTTGCTGGTTTGTGGATTCCAAGGGATTGATTTACAATGGTCGACACGCGCTCACAAAGGAGAAGGAGAAGTACGCACATGAAAAGGACTTTGAGGTCCCCGCAGACGCCAGTCTCTTCGATGTCGTGAAAATCATTAAGCCGACGGCGATCGTTGGCGTATCTACGATCCCTCAGTCCTTCACTGAGGAGATCATCAAGTATCTCACCGAGGTATGGCATCTAGATGACTTTTGCCCTTTTTTGGTAGCGATTCTGAATTCTGATTTATCTGCGTTCGATTGGACAGAATGTCGAAAGGCCGATTGTTTTCGCCCTGAGCAACCCGACTTCAAAGGCCGAATGCACGGCGGAACAGGCGTACAAGTTTTCCAACGGGAAAGCAGTATTTAGCAGCGGGTCCCCGTTCGACCCAGTAACGCTCGACGATGGACAGTACTTCGTCCCGGGACAGGGAAACAATGCTTACGTGTTCCCGGGCGTAGGGCTTGGAATTAGCGTGGGAGGATGCAAGCATGTCACAAACGCGATGTTCCTGGAGAGTGCAAAGACTTTAGCCTCCTTGTGCACAGAGGAACACCTCAAAGTCGGCTCCGTCTATCCTCCAATCAGCGAAGTCCAGGACATTTCAGCCCATATCGCCGTCGCGACATGCAAACAAGCTGAGAAGGAGGGACTTGCTACTCGTCCAGTACCATCCTTCGAGGAAGTCAGGAAAGTCTTCTACCATCCTACTTACTAAGCTGGGAATCCAATAATCCAACAAGAAAGCCGAGGGATTCTCACACTATTCACGTACGACAGTGTTCATCGACGACTGATAATCTGAAATAAACGAAAAATAATAAAGTTCTTATCTTGCATTGGCTGAGCAATATCCTTGGAAATCTCATGATTGGATAAATTGTTCCATATTGACTGAGCATCTAACACGTGTTATTTCTTAAATGGTAAGAACGTCAAGTTCTGATATCGGATTGGTTAACTGAGATACGCCAGATTAGTCGATGGCATAATTGGTCATCATGAAAGAAAAAAGGAAAAGTTTACAGGTGAGGACTAAGGCATTGCCCGGAGCTCCTAGTGTTCTGGTTACACAATGCATCGTTTGGGTGGCCAAAGGATTCCACACCTGCTGATTATGCCAAAAGTAGTCCTGGTTTCCGGAGGCTTTTCAAAGGAGCGCGAAAGCTCGTGAGTGGACAACACGGACCGCCTGACTCTTTGGATCATCCTAAGAACTGAACTGATCATCGCATTGCCGAGAACTTCAATAGTCATGAAATACTTCGCTCACTAAAATGTTCCTTCCTACTTCTTCACTGTCTCACCAAAAGAGTTTCTGGTTTCTTCACTAAAGAGAGCTGATTCCAAGCAAAAGTCGTTTCGCGCGGGGGGGGTGGTTCCGCGCATATAAGAACATCATTACCATAGTCGTAGTAGACCAGTTAGATGATACTATCCATCACTTAACTCCCTATAGACGAGGAAAAAAAAAAAGCACCTGTTTGGCTATGGAAATCGGCGCAAAAGTGCCGTTCCAATCCCATCCCAATCTCTCCCAGTCCTCATTGGTTGAAATTGATATACACTTAAAATAGTTCGGTGATTCCCTAACATGATTGGACATAGAATATCATAAGGAAATTATTTTATTACTAATGCGGTGTAATCATAAAGGTGAAGCTCCCTATGGATACTAATAGCTGAGGTTGGAGAGGAAGCGGAGCAGTTAGCTTATGGTATCTGACTGGTTTTTGAAGAAGGCATTTGTAGATTTGGATGAGAGAAGTCCATGGTTAAGCAAATTCAATAAAAGTAGACTGATTTTGAATGAGTCCTGTAAAGTAGTCTGGTGTTATTGTTTAGTTGGCGGTATATGATGAGTTGAGGCGCTGGTCTGGTTTGGTCTTGGCTAAGGTAAGTCTGGATTTGGATGCGAGTATGGCGCGGTAGGAGAACGTGAAGAGGTCCAGACGGGTTAAGTGAAGTATTTTGCTTTATTTTTACGCCTTGCTTTGGGGTTTTTCTGTGAGAAACGCACTGTATAGGCTTCGCGATGCGTTGGAATTGGAGCGTCGTGGGGAATGCGTTGAAGTTGGAGGCTAGGGCGAAGAACGTTGAACACCACAAGCGACTGAAGGAGGAACTGCAAAGGATTGTTTCAGTACGTGGAGGAGGTGAGAAGAATTGTAAGCGACATGTGGAGAGGAAGAAATTGCTGGCTTGGGATCGGGTAAGTCGGCTATTTGATCCTGGCTCTCCGTTTTTGGAATTGTCGCAGCTCGCTGGTTATAAGCTTTATGAAGACATAGATTTGCCAAGGGGAGGTGTGATAACTGGTGTTGGACTTGTCCATGGAAGACCTACCATGGTGGTAGCAAACGATGCGACGGTAAAAGGTGGTACATACTTTCCCATCACTGTGAAGAAACATCTGAGGGCGCAGGAGATTGCGAGACAATGCCGATTGCCGTGTGTCTACCTCGTCGACTCTGGCGGTGCATTCATTCCGATGCAGAGCGACGTTTTTCCAGACAGAGATCATTTCGGGAGAATCTTTTACAACCAAGCTCAGATGTCTGCTGAAGGAATACCACAGATAGCGATTGTAATGGGATCATGTACAGCTGGCGGCGCATATATTCCAGCGATGGCCGACGAGTCTATCATTGTTAAAGGGACTGGAACGATATTTCTGGGCGGACCACCACTAGTGAAAGCTGCAACCGGTGAAGAAGTGACTTCGGAGGAGCTGGGTGGTGCCGAGGTTCATACCAGCAAGTCAGGGCTCGCCGACTGCTTTGCAGTATCTGATATGCAAGCACTATCTCAGGCCAGGGACATCATGCGAAAATATAAAATGGAAAACTCTTGTTTTATGTCAGCAGTGGATGAACCTGTACACCCGCCTTCTGAAATTCCAGCCGTTGTGCCTGAAAATTTTGCCGAAGCATATGACGTCCGTGAGGTTGTTGCTCGGGTAGTTGACGGCAGTCGATTCAATGAGTTTAAACCGAAATACGGTACTACTCTGGTCACTGGATTTGGTGAGATCTACGGCCAGCAAGTCGGAATTATTGGGAACAACGGAGTCTTGTTTGGAGAATCTGCACAGAAGGGATCCCACTTCATTCAACTCTGCGAGAACCAGAATACCCCCCTCGTGTTCCTACAGAACATCACAGGGTTCATGATAGGGAAACACTTTGAGCATTCGGGGATTGCCAAAGATGGCGCAAAGATGGTCAACGCAGTTTCCAATTGTACAGTGCCGAAGGTAAGCTTTGTCCCCCAGTGCACGTACGTAGAGGAAGCAGAGCCCAATCTACGCGCCTTTCGAAACCCAGGACTGGGATGGTTGAGACTGAGAATGAAATATTGTTCTGCTGCCTTGTTATAGGTTACTCTGATGATCGGTGGGAGTTTTGGAGCGGGAAACTACGGTATGTGTGGAAGAGCTTACTCCCCTACATTTCTATTCAGTTGGCCAAACTCCCGGATTTCCGTTATGGGAGGTGACCAAGCGGCTGAGGTACTTGGTCGCGTTCAAGGCGATCAAGATGAACGCGCTGTTGAACGCAGACGGAAGGAAATTCGCGAGACCTTCGAACGTCAAGGGTCTCCGCTTTGTAAGTTTTTTCTTCTTCACTATCATTTAACTTATTCATTTTCACTTGGCTGTCGCTCGAGTTTCCAGTACAACAGCAGTTCGGCTTTGATATTCTGTTTCCTTGTCTTTCCTGTGCTTCTCAGAACAGTACATGTTTGCTCATGATCCGTCTGTGCTTGCACTTTCCTCCTTCTTACGGTTTGTATAGATGCTAGCTCACGTCTTTGGGATGACGGCGTGATTTCGATGGAAGATTCTCGCAAGGTTCTGGGCCTTTGCCTCGCAATATCGAAGAACGGGATCGAAAAGCCAGAGCGTGGAAGGTACGGCATCTTTCGAATGTAGTTGGCAGCTAGGAGGCATTTCCTCTTCCGTGCGTTCTGGACATTTCAGCTTCAGTACTCGTCTGCTGAGAGCTCTACCCAGGCATCTCCAAAAGGTCGGGAATTCTGGTACTGTAATATCGATTGAAATCCAGCCTGCAATAAAGCTCCCTGTACAGTTCAGATGAAGAATCCGAAGACTCAGCTAACACCGCTAGAGTCTTGAGAAGAAATCTCGCGCAGTGTTGGACTTCCTCGATTGCAGAAACGGCAATCATGTCGCCCTTATATCCCAACAGAAGTGCCGCGCGGAGAATCTTTGACATAGCCTTGTAAACAGCAGGCCGTTTTGTTAGGAAACAACTCTCGATACATCTCGATATGCTGGTTTCCAGTATGGCCCTGATATCATCGACAATCTCACACGAGGTCAACTCCTTAATAAGCTCTGGGCTGAACACTCCGTTCGCCACTGGGCCCATAAGGTAGTCCTCAATACATTTCACGACATGGAGCATCTCAATCCTCAGAGCTTTCGCGCGCGGGGTTACAGCCACAGCGTTTCTTGCAGACAGAGACGCTCTGCGAAGGTCCAGCAAAAGGCGCAAGATTCGACTAAGATTCTGCACAAGCTCGGGAGCAATTACATGCTCAAGCCCATGCGATGGCGTACACGCTAATCGCAAGCTCCAGAGCTGTATCTGGTTGTCAGCATCCAACTCATCGTCAGCAATAAACTCAAGTTTGAGCGGGAGCCACCCCGAAACTGGAGGGTCCCCTCTCCTCTCGTCTTCAAGAGCATCAAGAAAACTCTCGTTTAGGAGAACTCTTTCAAAACCTCGACGTTGATCGAACGGATTATCCAATCGTGTTACTACGGGACTAAATACTGCGTCACGTAATCTCTCCAGCTGCGGAATCAACAATTGTCGGTCACGTAGAATTCCAATTAGGTCCGCATTGAGCTCTAAGAACCGCACCCTGATCGCCCTCTCCACGCTCTGTTGAACCCTAAAAGCTGCAGGAACGCACTTTAAAGGGTCCTTAACATACAGTCCATCACTTGCTACGTCGAAGACGCTGAGACTTTGTTCTTGATTTGCCGATCCATTTTGTGCTGTCACCTCCTCCACGTGTACGTGCCCCAGCAGGCCAAGACGTTCATAACTTCCAAACTGAGAGCTCCTGTGGTCGAGGTCAAGCCACAGCCTTTGGACGTTCAGAATGACTTTTGAACACTTTCGAGCTAGGTTCCAGCTATCCCTCAGAATCTCTGGAGGTTTTGGCTGATCCATCAATGTCACTCCGTTGCTACAAAGGTCGTCCAAAATTTGAAGATTCATTCCCAAGAGGCTAGCCAGCAGTGCTGCAGACACCTCGACTTCAATATGCGCACTAGATAGGTATGAGCTGGTGTTAAATTCCGCGAGCACGTCTTCTGGGCACTTGCTATCAGCTTCTTCCTGAAATCGACGGACGATGCAGCGCACTACTCGTACGCGTCGAGCAAACTGCTCAGCTTCAGACCGCGCCGCTAGCAGTGTCTTTGGCCTAGTATCCAGTACCCCAGCTAGACGGAAGCGCAACGTTGGGAGGTACCCACGCAAGAGCTCAGATATGGATGCATGCTGATCCCCCTCCGCCAAGCGCTCGAGCTCCCAGACCCCATGGGCCACGTTTGCAAACCACATCAGGACGCGCCTTTCCGCATGGCCGATGGGCAGGTTCTTTGAGACTTCTACGACGCCGTTTCTCTCGATGATGACGTCCCCAAAGCTCCCGTTGAGCGATAACATGGCTTCCCTGATGATTCCTTCTAGAGATTCTCCAACGTTCTTCTTCATTCCGAGTGCGATATCACAGTGATGGCGAACTGAATCAAGGTCCAGAGATTCCTTGATTTCTGGCGAATCTCTCCGCAAGGGACCCTTCTGCCTCGACTTGTCGTAGGTCGGGCTTCGTGCTGGCGCAATATTTTCGTCGTCGTCTTCTCCCCAGTCAGACAGCGTATCTGAAAGGAAGTCCTCGAGCGGGATATTTTCTGCCATCAAGTCCTGAACGAGAAGTCGATGGTGTGCATCTGAAAGTAGGACGAGCGTTCTCACAATGCGGGACGTGACCACACTTCCATAAACGTCCTCCACTGTAGAAGCAAGGTCCGCAACGGTCTGGTCCGTTTCACATATCTGCAACTCTAACAATTCTTCAAGTCCGAACTTCCGTTCTGATAGATGATAAGGGGTGCTAAGCTTCTTATCCAGAAACTGGGCAACTGAATGTCCAATCAAGTCCACGGTACTACCCGGTACCCGATCAGAGACAACGCAGCGCACCAACTCATGAGCCGCCTCGTTTTTCATCTCAAATCAATTCCGTCAGACAGTTAACCTATCCACCAGGGAAGCACTTTTTCCATCATCAGCTTCTCCGAAATTGCACCTAACCGTAGAAGATCATCATATACAAGATCCGGCAACCTGATCTAGACCAAGCTTCATACAAAAAGAGCTTCTACCACTACTCTTGAGAAGAAAAACAATGTCCGCAGAGACCGGCAGTCCAAAACGTTCCTCCTCAAGTCATTTGGCAAAGAACATGCGCTTGAAGGGGTGTTTGCGACGAACCGGGAGAAGTGGGTAACCATTTAGATCTGCACCCGAGGATAGATGATGTATTGATAGCATTGACGATCATCAAAACAAAGTTTTCATCTCAATAATAGAGTAGGAGAAACCCGAATAGGATAGTTGCCTCGTCTTTGTCCTTAGAAACCTGACCGAAACTTTTTTAGTTGCCGCAGGTCAATTTAGACTCCATTGGAAGGCAGGTTTGAGGGAGGTACGCATTTGGATATGCACGCGGGGATAGATGCTGTATTGATAGCATTGGACATCATGAAAACAAGGTTTTCTTCTCAATAAAAGAGTAGGAGAACCCGAATAGGATAGTGGCTTCACTGTCCAAAACGCTCAGGTGCGCTGAAGACTCGACAGGAAGGAGAGAGCGGTACCCATTTGGATCTTTACCCGGGGAAGGATGCTGTATTGATAGGATTGAAGATCATCAAAATAAAGTTTACTTGGCAATGATAGAGTAGGAGAAACCCGAATAGTATAGTTGCTTCTCCTTTGTCTTCAGAAACCAGTCCAAAAGGTTCTTGCCTTGGATAATCTTACCGCCGAAGCCGCGATTGAAAGGCAAGAGATAGGTGTGTGGACTTGGATCTGCACCCGAGGATAGATCCGGTATTAATAGCATTGAACATCATCAAAACAATGCTTTCTGCTCAACAATACAGCAGAAGAAACCGAAAGAGGATAGTGGTTTCGCTTTGTCTTCAGGAACCAGTCCAAAATGTTCCCCTCGTGGCTTAGTATTCTGGAAGGACGTCTGGATGAACGCTTGCTGAAGGGGACTGCAGTGGTTGAGACATTCTGTGGCCTTGAAAGGCATCTTGACGTTTTGCTAAGAGGTCGTTATGGAGTCGAGACTGTATCGTCGTCTCTATCGATTTGCTAGAAGGATACCACAAGTTGAAGCTAGGAGTCGGGCCATTGATAAGTTGCGTGATGGGTTCATGAGAGGTGGAAAGGATCCTGGGTCCGGTCTGGAGTCAGCACTCTCGTAAGTTTAGCGTTCCAGTGCTTTGTGTTGAATACTACCGACTGAATCCGGTCCTAGTTTGGTTAGGTTTCTGAGAATGTCGGTACCGAAGAGGTTTTGGCCCGAGCCCGAGATCGGTGATAAGGGTGGTCGATATGTGTATATAGAAGGGAAACTTGTCCGGGTTGAGGACGCTGCGAAAGCAAAGGGAAGAAGTCCGTTGAAAGATCTCGGCGCAGTGTCATCTGATGATCTCCGAAGACATCGAGCTCTAACGGAGAGGATGCAGTTTAGGGGGCCAACTTGGGAGAATAGGCGATAAGTTCCCGGATCTATAATCTATACTGTTCTTTATCGTTACCAAACGAGCTTCTGCATGTTACGTATTCTCTGCTCTTCGCCTTCATCCCCCGGCCCCGCGAAACACCTCTCGAAAAATTGTCCAAGGCGAGGACTTAACAATTACCACAAGCGTAAACGCACTATTATACTTGCGACGCTGAAAGAGTTAGTGCCACCGTTGAAATGTCCTCCCCGCGTCTTATTCCAATTTTAACTCTGTCGCCAACTGTATATTCCTCAAGAACCTGTGGCCAAGTGAGGAGAAAAGGGTCGCTTGTGAAAGTCAGCTGAGATTACACCAAACGCTGATTGAATCGTTTCCGCGCTCAGAGTTTCCAGTTCACCTTGAATAGATCTGTTTCATCGGCTATCGGTTTGTTATCAATGGACAAGATGATGTCTCCAAGTACAACTTTCCCAAAGCTCGCTCGTGAGGTACCCTGAAGTCCTGCCTTGGCTGCTGGGGATCCTTTAGGAACGTCGAGGATCAGAACGCCCTCGCTGATCCCTAGAGCTCTGGATTGTGAGGATTCCAGGTAGCTGATACCGATTACTGGTCTGACAATTCTTCCGTTCCGGATAAGCTCGTTCACAATCGACTTCAGCGTATCGATTGGAATCGCAAATCCAACACCAGAGGACGCTCCAGAAGGTGAATAGATGGACGTGTTCATTCCGATGATCTTGCCTTGAGAGTCCAACAACGGACCTCCAGAATTGCCGGGGTTGATTGCTGCGTCGGTCTGAATCACGTTGGTAATTGGTCGACCAGTGGGAGATCTCATCTACGTGAACGGGGAGCCAGTGATTGATAAACTGATTAGTCATGGATTGGTTCGCCCACCGGGTTCAGCAGGATTGGCGCGTTGGTATGCTTACCTCCCTTCCCAGCCCAGACACGACACCAGTAGTAAGTGTGTGGTCGAGGCCAAACGGGTTGCCGATCGCGTACGTACTCTGTCCGACAATAAGGTTTTTGCTGGTACCGATAGATATGGGCTTGAGTTTCTTCTTATCGGCATCGATCTGCAGAACCGCAACGTCTTTGTCAGCGTCGTAGCCGACGAGTTCCGCATTGAACACCTCTTGATTGTTTAGGGTAATTCTCGCAGCCTCTGCTGATTTAATAACGTGGAAGTTGGTCACGATGTGTCCGTCGTTATCCCAGACAAACCCGGATCCAGTTCCGGAGGGTATTTCCATGATATTCATTGAAAAGGGTGTTCTTCCGCCAGCAAAAGTCGTCACATACGCCACCGACGGCGTCGTGTCTTGGAACAAGGATATTACGGCGGATTCTTGCGTGTTCAACCGGCGTGTCTCAGTAGTCGCATCCGCTCTCACAGCTGTCATCGTCTCCACAGCATGCGTACCAAGCACGCCATTTGGAATCAAAAGCCCTCCAGCTATCGCAACAGCAGCCAAGCCTTTCCTCCATTCCAAGCTCATAGAAACTCCCCGAACCACACATACATCTCGACCACCACTATGCCTTATCCTCAATCCATTCGATCCCACAAATCCAGCCATGCCACAAAAAAAAAAATTACTCCACTAAAACAACCACACCGAAACAAATCTCCTTCCTCTTAGCTCTCTCCAGAAGAAAAAAAAAATCAAAAAAATCAAAAAAAACCTACAACCAAATCACCTACTTATCTGAAAACCCACAAAAAAACACACACACACACATTATGAAAATGAAATGGTCTCCAAACAGAAACCCTATTCCCCAGCTCCCAACACACCCACCCCCACCCACTCCCACCACCTCCTTCCTCACAGTATCCGTTCTCACCTTGCCACACAGCATCACATCATCTTCACCAGTAAAACAAAATTTCTCAACCAAAAAAAAAACAAAAAAAACACAGGACATTGACGATGATAAAAAAAAAAAAAACATTTGCTATCGTACTGAATTTTTTTTCCCTATCAAAAATATCAAATATATTAGAAAAATCTCGATCGGTTGGAGGTGAAGTTTTGGTAAAATATGATGTGATCCACTAAAGTGAGTCCTGAATGTTTGGAGAGGATGAGGAGCAGTTTGGAGGAGGTTTTGTTGTGATATAGAAGGTGTTTTTTTGTTTTGGATTTTTTTTATTTCATTTGTTTGTGTATTGGAGATAGTCGGAGAGGTTTGCTGCTATGGTCATGGACAGAGGCTGTTGGATCATCGCCTGGAATATCGGCTGAATTGTTTTTTTTTGGGGGGGGGGGGGAGAGGGTGTCTCGGGGTTGCTTTGGTTTCGTGCAATGTGGAACGTGTGTTTCAGGTTATTACAGACTGAATCGGGTCAGCTGTTTTAGCTTCCTGTGCCCGGAAAACCGTGTGGACCCCAGTAGACTGGCTGCTGATTGTTTGAACCGCTTGGAGGTTTCTTGGGGGGTGTTTGGGAGGAGGTTCCTCGTTTGTAGGTGTTGTCAGCTTCTAATTTATATCTAACATAGATTTAACTTGGTTGAGCGAGATATCCGAGATGGTTGTAAGCTGAATATTGGAGTAGGCGATGGTGTTTTTTGTACATACCTTGGGATCGAGAAGTTGTGCGCCCACAGGTTGTCAATCTGCCATGCACTTATCGTTGGAAACCGTTGAATTTAGGAAGAAACGTCTCGATGGGAGAAAAGGAGATGGAATGTGAAGCAACGCAATCCATTCCTTGCATCGCCGACCCATCCGACCAACTTACCCTAGCAAACCACCTCCTCACCCATTTCCCTTCGGCTCGGCTAGTACGATCTGAAGAACTGCTCGTCAATACTCTTGAAGCTACCCATTTACATCCAGCTTATGAACTCTTCACCGTCGTGGTCAACGTCCATCGTTAACCAGCTCGGGTTGCACCCCACCCACGCACATGGCGTTCTTTTTTGGCAACGGATGTTGGTGCTGGTTCCTAAAAGCCCCGAAACCAATCAGATTCTATCGCCTGGTACTATACTACTTCCATTGCAAAACCGTCCAAGTAACTTTCGCAATGCTCTCGATCGGAAAGCAACCACCACAACAGCCATCCATCGGCAGCCCAGTCCACCAATGCGACGTAATAATCTTCAAAGGGTACTTTTTCGCGCTGGTTGTTAAGAAGCCCAGAATCCATTGCACCAGTGGAACACCAGATCTTATCATCCTCGAGTTTACTACTGCCACTATACGGCCATGTCCAAAGCGCTTCCACCATCGCCGAGATCGGTAACAGCGCAATCCATCTGGTTCATCGATTCCTCTATGAAGACGCAAATTCTGCCCTCAGCAAGCGAATATTAAGTTTTCATAATAAATTTGAGGGGAATTCGAAACCTTACTGTTCTGTAGAGTGGTGGGGAAGAATGACCGTTAGGATTCTTGAGGATCGAGCTGATGGAGAAATTTGTGGAGAGATCTGAGAATTAGATGATATAAATTGTCATGGAAGAAAGAATAAGAGTAAGTGGACCGGAGGGTATGTGGTGATAGTTGGTAGGAACTTTGGAAGGGTTCGAACTGGAGTTGCTTTTGATGTGCTTTGGTGTTAAGACGTTCTGTCGCGATGTCTTGTTTGTGCGGGTTGATGGAGCATGAGCCGGTATCCGGGTCGTATGATAAAGCTCACATGGATGCACAGAAGAAGGCGGCTGAGCAGAACTCACGGTGAGAGCGCGGTCGTTTGAAACGTCATCAATGTTTTGCAATTTGCCTTTGTCTGGGTGGTGCGCCCTGGAAGGACTGGATGCTAACACATTGCGATGTTTGCATCTCTCGTACATAGAGCTGATCACTTAGGCGTCACTCCAATGTCGGATAACTATGATAATAAAGTCGCGTTGTCGAATGACGGTAAACTCGTGATCACTACCGAAACTGGTGAAGGAAAAGACAAGAAGTCAGTGTTGAGGGAGACATGGGTAGAAATGAAGGCGTTGGATCAGAAGATTGCACAGAACTGGCTTAGGTTTGGCTGCTGCGTGGAAACAGTACTTCTTCGTCTCGGATGGTGTCTGATCTGCCAACTGACAAAGTCTCCTTTCGACGGTTTCATGTGATTGACGTAGATACACCGGCCCGGCAGACTACACTACAATTATTGAAATCCTAGAAGACCGAGCCAAACTTCTTGAGCTCGTGGGCAAGTATAGAAATGAAGGAGGAAATCTCAGGTAGATTCGAGTGCACAAAGCAAAACATTTGTGGTCATGGCGTAAAAACCTTCGCAAGATCTGATGCTGCCCTGCCCTATGTCACAGAGATCCGGTTATGCAAAAGCTTCTCAATAGAGCAGATGTGACGAACACCAAGCTCGCCTCCGTCACGGAAACACTAGAGGCGGAGATTGACGGCCTCCAGCGAAGAGAACTTGAGCTAAAGAAAATGGTCAGCCTTTTCGCTGTAGTTTTCTTCGCAAGGAAGCGTGGAATCTGACAGAATTTTTTGTTTCACCTGCGCAGTGGGCACTCGTCAAACAGGCCGATGACATCCATGGAGTCGATCTCATGAGAAACGAGCTCGGGGAGCTGATTATTGAAGTCAAAATGTATAAATCAAGATGGGAAAACGCGCTAGATACGCGTCTAAAGGAAAAACTTGTAGGCTCGAGCTGCAACCCCACCATCCGTCCTGGCTCCATCTAACCGGAAGCGCTCTTGCCCGGATCGATATCTGCCGCTTTAGAGAGAAGTCGAAACTGCGGTGGAGACCATGAACGAGGAAACCAAGGAGGACGATGAAGATGGTAAGAAGCAAGAAGGGCAAGCCCTGAGCGGTTCTGAAACGCCAGACGGCAAAAAACCAGTAGCGCTCTAGAGTCGCTAAGCTGAGTTCATCTCCAGGTACTTTCCCGAGCTCGGGCGTGATGCTCAAGCAGGTTGCTACTCCCTCTTTCCGAGCAACGAGGAGGAGCATAGGAAGAGTTTTGAGCCTCAGAACAGAAGATGGTACCTTGAACACATCCTGGGCCTTTCCTCGAAACCTCGCTGACCACCGCGTCTCATGCGTACAGATCCGGAGGGACCTGACGCCTCATTTAGACTTGCGAGCAAGCGGATTAACACCTTAGAGCTCCTCGCCGGTATGGTCGAGCCAGGTGGAACGGAGCGTTTCCAAAGCGCGATATTTGCCGACCAAGGCCGAAGGAGCTCCCGGCCAAACTCTGGTAAGTTCATCCACACGCCTAGTTGGGCAGCCCGTTTGAGTAGCTGCTGAAGCAGCGGCGGTCTTTGTGACATGTTTAGCTGCAGGACTTGTCCCAGCCGCTTCCTTCTCCGCGCAATTGTACCAAACTGTAAACAGACGCGACGGGTAAGCGGGTGTGGAGTGTTCTCGTCGCTTCAGCACGACCTCTGCTGATAAGACGAAAATTTTCCCATCGATTGTTACAGTGACGTCCAAGATGTTGGAAATAAGCTGGTGGTATCACGAGTGAGGGGAGATGGAAGATGCTTGTTCAGATCGGTTGCCAGAGGTCAGCATTATCTACACACCGGTTTACGTGGTGAGGACCCAAAAATCGCAGATGTTTTGTTTGATCAACAGAATCGGATAGGATAACCGGATGCAAGTCTATCTCTTGCCTTTTCGATCATACAGATTGGAATGAAAACAAGGAAAGAACTGAAGCCGATCGGCTCCGTGGAAAAGTTGTTGAAGAACTCAGAAAGCACCGCGAACTCCTCATTTCTTTTTGTGTTGTTGATGGAGAGTTCAATCGCTACTGTCAGATAATGTCTGACCCGAAAACGTACGCACGCGAGCGCGTCAAACGGAGTGATGCTCTCCGACCCATGATGGTTGAAGGATTGTCTTTCGTCATGGTCTAGGTTTGGCGGTGAGCCCGAGCTCCTGATGTTGGCTCTCATTGTACACACCCCTATTTCAGTTTATTTGTCGAGCCGATCTGGTTATTCGCAAATTCAGGTAAGCAGGCCGAGATCCTTCATCAATGGAATGGGCTTCTGAACCGGGCTTGTTTCCGGCACCAAGGTGTACGGACGCCAGTATACAACCGATCCGATCAACATCCTGTACAAGGACGGTATCCACTACGACGCCTTACTTTCAAAAAAAGGCCGAGGGAGGTGAACGCCGCCTTGGAGGAAGATGAAATTGAAGCCATGAACCAGAACTACTCCATCACTCGCATAGCACTATGCGCGAGCGCAAGAGGAGGGACCTATACTCTAGACGCAGCCCTCAGCAATGACTTTCCAGCGCCGTTGGAAAACTCGAAAGAACTGGGAATCAGGCGGCGATGCAAACCTGTTGTTACGGAGAATCAGTTCCAGTAGTTGTTCACATGCATGAGAGCGTAGAACTTATCGAGTACGGCGAGGAGCACGGGCTATCTCCTACCAATACCAGGCCCGTCAGATGCTTAACCTGACCAAAAACCAACCCTGAAACATCATCAACCCGTCCTCAAAAAATAACGAAAAGTCAAACACAAGATACATTTCCTTTTTCGATACTTTTCTGACGGCCAAAAGACTACCGGGTTTCTCCTATTGATTTGATCTAGTTTTTGTTGCTTTTTAGTAAAGTTTTTCCTGTATCATCAGCCAGTTTGCAATTGCCTTATGTGTAATAGACGCTGATTGGTGGATGAGTATTGACGGATGACCCCTCAGTGGATTTCAGATGCAAAAATGTTAAGATTCCAGTAATCAATCATTTTCTCTCATGATTTCATTGAAGATTAGAGGGTCTTGAGGGGTTGGGGGAGGGGAAAGGGGTGTTGGGGAGATGTGAGCTAGAATGGAATATATTGTACTTGAGCATTTTGTTTCTGTACTGGGGTGAAGGGGGAGTGAGGTCACTAGAAGTGAGTTTGTTTTTTTTCTATGAGGGATGATGGAGAGAAAATGTTTTGGTTCAAGTTGAGAGCGGAGTAAGAGGAAGCGCTGTTCTGAATTTGAAAACATCTGGGGTTTTGAAACGTAGTTTGTGTTTTTAGGTTGTTTGGTGGTTGGAGGTGAGAGTGTTGTTTTCTTTTCTTTTCTTTTGTCCTTGTTTGCTGGGCCTTCTTTTTGCGGTGCAGACTAACGTATAACTGGCGTGTCTTTTATGTGGTAATCTAACGTTGTTTTTTCTTTGTTCAGCTCTCGTGTGGGCAGGTGCTCGCATTGATTCCATAGTTGGAATGACGGAAAAGGAAACTGATGCTGTGGGAGATGATGTGAATCCCGTCCAGGAGGATCGCGAAGGTGACAGCTCGGAGCAGCGTCAAATGAATAACCAGAACGCGTCTAGTGAGCAGATCCCAAACGCTTCCGGGGTAGTGAGAATTCTCCCGACAAACAACGGGTCACTGAGCCTGGAGAACATGCAGCCAGATATGCGAAATCGCGGGAAGCTCCAGGAGCAGTTTGCGAGACTCACTACAGAGCGTTGGAATCTCCGCAGAAACGTTTCATTTAACAATATTTCTGCTTTTCCAGCAATGCCAACTGGGGAAATCAAAGCATCTAGCTCCAACTTATCCCTCGTCGAGAAATTTCAAGCAGCAGCAATCCCGACGAGCGACAGCCACCAAGGAACGGAACCAGAACCTGTCTTCATGACCAAGAAGCTCGTCGTTGTAATGGTTGGGCTTCCTGCCAGGGGAAAGGTACCAAAAGCAGAAAGTCGATGCTTTTCCAAGCTCAAATTTCCACTAAGCCTGGTCTGACAGAACCACGGCTCTACTCTTCTGTTCTTCTCTTCAGTCGTATATTTCTCAGGCGCTCAGCCGTTACTTAAACTGGCTTGGTTATCACGCAAGGGTTTTCAACGTTGGGTCAATGAGGAGAAAGCTCTTGGGAACAGACCACAAGGCCAAGGTAAGCCAGAACAAGGGATCTTCAGCCTTGAGTGCCCAAAGTTTAACGAAATTCAAGGGAAGTGGAATGACGACGTTCTAACTGTCTGGACAAACTATTGGCCCCCCCCCGACCAGTTTTTCGATCCTGCGAACGAGGAAGGCTCCATGCTGAGGTGGCAGCTGGCGTTGGAGACGATGAACGACATGACGCACTGGTTGCTGGAAGACCACGGGAATGTTGCAGTTTTTGACGCGACGAACAGCACTTACGAAAGACGCCAACGGGTGAGGAGGACACTAGTGCGAAAGATCCGACTAGAACTGATTGTGGAAATTAACTGGAGGGTGGTCAATTCTCCTGTAGGTGTACGATTCATTACAGGAGCACGGAATCCGAGTGCTATTCCTGGAAAGCATTTGCACAGATAAGAGCCTTGTTGATCGCAACATTACCGCCACGAAGATGTTCTCGCCTGACTACGTTGGCCACGACCCGGAAGAAGCTGTAATGGACTTCAAGAACCGCATTGCTAATTACGAGAAGGCCTACGAATCTCTTGGAAGGCACCCGGACGAAAATGACTACAGCTACTTGCAAGTAGGCATTCCCACGAATTAACTATCCACTTTTTGATTGAAAGGGGAATCCCAGGGTCTATCAAATTCGGGGAGCCTGTGGATCCTGCTTCCACACCCGCTATTTCTGCTTTCAGTGCCATATACTTGCGGATGCTAATTCTACAATGAGCAATTCTCCTGACTATAAGAGTGTTCTGTCTCTGAACGTTTCTATATATATAAGACCATCGATGCAGGGAAAAGGCTGGTCCTCAACGAGATTACGGGCTTCATACAAGGAAAGATAGTTTCGTACCTAATGAACACGCACATAATGCCGAGGACCATCTACTTGTCAAGGCACGGAGAGTCGAAATGGAACGTAACCGGACAGCTTGGCGGAGATCCTCCGTTGACAGAGCGGGGCAAGTCTTATGCTTTCAAGCTTGCCGAGTTTATCAATGAAGAATTTCTGCTCCAAGGAAAGGAACTGCCTATAGTGTGGAGCTCTCAACTTCGTCGTACAAGGTATCTGGCTCAAAATGCCTGCTCTTGTTGTGGACTTGGATATCGGTGTGAAAATTGACCTCTGGACGACCCCCACCTGTGCGCGTGTTTTTGCTCTGCATTGTTATTCTCTAACTCAGGCAAACGGTGGAGATGATCCCAACAGTGAACGTGTGCTGGAGGGCGCTTAACGAAATTGACGCTGGGAAATGCGAAGGGATGACTTATGATGAAATCAAGAAAGAAATGCCGGAGGTCGCGGCTGCACGAAAGAAGGACAAGTTGAGGTACAGGTACCCTCAGGGCGAAAGCTACGTCGACGTCATTCAAAGAATTGAGCCCGTAATCCTCGAGCTGGAAAGGCAGAGGGAGCCAGTGCTCATTGTTGCTCACAACGCGATTATCAGGTAATGACTTCTGAAGATGGAACTTGTTTCTTGATGAAAGTGCGCGGAAATTCTGAAGGAGCACCGCTTTGTCTCAATATAGGGCCATATATTCCTACTATATGGGTGTATCCCAAGAGGAGTGCCCCAACCTGGATATTCCCCTTCACCATGTTTTCAAGATTTTCCCAAGGGCGTACAAGTGCGACTGCGAACTCATCAACCTCCAGGTGGACAATATTTACAACAACAAGACCCCGGAAGATACGCCGAAAGGAAACTCCCCGCTGCAACCGTCCAGCAGAGACGATTTGCACACTGTGAGTCATCGTGCCTTTCCCGTACTTGCTGTAGCAAGCATTACTGGGCTTTGCTAACGGTTTAGTCTTTTTCCGCTCTGCAGTACGTGTCTACCCACTTTGAAGCCATGCTTGACGCTCATGGAAATGTCCTTGCCGAAGACTAACTAGTTATGACATATATCATATTCTAATGCTCTTGAATGTTCGTATGCAATCCTCATGCTCTACTCTCTCCATGGAACATAACTGAATATACGCTTCCAAGAGTGCAAACCGCTGCCCAGCCCAGAACCATCCAGATAGCGTCGCGTTGTTCCACCCAATGTCACATCAATACTAAATTCTTCCAGTCCCAAGAGCCCGGCTAACAAAACCCTAAAGAAAAAGATCACAACAACCTGTACAAACTACGAAACGTGAAACCCCATGGACACAAACATACTAACGTTAACGAAACCCAACGGCGCCGCTGCCTAAAACAGTAACAACCGTTGTTCAATCACTAAGTGGGGGACAACATAACGCTTAACGAAAGAAACAACAAACTACACACATCTTATTTGGCAGGAGAGTCACCAAAATACCAAACAAAAAGACGCTTAAATATATTCTTCCATCCAATTCAATGGAGTGGAAACGTTCCCAATGCAATTCCCCCTTTTCACCTTGCAGTTACTACCACCCTAACCACAGCAATCTCGTTCGCTCTTCCCGCAAACTCTCAAAAAATTCACGCCGATTTGTCAAAATTTACCAAATTTAAAGTCTACTTTATTCCAATTAAAACACCCCAATTCAATCTTTCTAACTCACCGAAACAAACTATTGGATAATCCCCGGCCCTTCGTTATCAATTATCCAATCCAAAATTGACAAGTCGTACTTAAAACCATCGAGATCTGGGGAGATTGTCCCAAAAGATCCTGATCACAATTCCTTGTAACCAATGATCGTTAGCTTAAAATCTTATCATCCACATGGATTGGATAAAAATTCTTTTTGGTTGAATTATTTCCAGGGTCGATTGTTTTTTATTGTTAATATAAATGTTTTGCTCCCCGCAGGTGGACGAGGGGTCCAATTGGGGAAAGACAATGAAACTCGACTAGCCGCTCTCCCTTTACCGATTGATGAGATGAGCCCGCAGCCGCAATGTGGTTTTTTAATGTGTTTTTTGTATTTTTTTGCTTAATGGTTTTTTTTTTGTGTGTGACTGATGAAGAAGACGGTCGCGTCGTGTGTATGTCATTTGGGCCTCCTCTGCTATGTAGGATGATCGATGACTGAATGATGTGGGTGCTGGTGTGTGACGTACTGTACTGGATGAGATTAGACATCATATAGCTGTGTAGGAAGGGTATATGGTTGGAGAGGGAGGAGGTGCGCTCCTGCATTAAGTAGTTTCTGTCGTAGTTGGGGGTTGCGAGTACTGACCAGAACGTTGAATTGCAGGTTTTGGAGGAATTAAGTGTTTTGCATTTTTGGTTTGGTTTTGTGGTGTGTTTTCTTTTTTTTGTGTGTTTTTGTTTTATCGCAGTGGAAGTGTGAGAGCTGCTGAACAGCAGCGTTCATGGGAGTCGGGTTGCTTTTTCGGGCTCGAGGCTAGGCGGTGTATGGTAGTTTTCCGTGAGGGAAAGGTTTGTGGTTTGGGGAGACTGGGACGATGAGCGGCTTAGCGCATGTGATGAGCGATCTCGGTGAGATGCTGCGGAGCTTTGGGTTATCTGGAGTCTATGAGGAGAGGGATCATACCGATGAATCTCGCGATTGTGTCACGGAACCCGCCTCTGAAGAGAAGAGCTACAATCGAGTACAGTCGGCGCCGTTGCTCAAGTGTATGGTAGAAAGTCTCAGCAACGAATCAAAAAATGTCAGCGAAAGCGAAGTTCGCACTGATGTTGACTCGGCCCACCCACACGGATTAGTCGAACTAATTGACGGAAACGATAGCGAAGAATTCCCAGAGTCTTTCGTCACGTCAGATGAGAGCGGCGACGAGGACACCCCCTCGAGACCTGCTGTTTCTGAATTGGTAGGGTCCTTTGAAGAAACCGCAGAAGATGATCGAGTTTGGGCCTTGATTGATGCGATAAAGTTGGCGGGAGAGGTGACTGCTGTAGAGGATGGAATTGAGCATGATATGTTCGCCACTGCGACTGATGATGGCTTCAATAAGATCATGGATGCTCTTCTGACTGGAATGATGCCAGCCCATGGTATTGTCCGAAGGGATACCCGGGCTAACTTGCAAAAGATCGCTGAGGGCTGTAGAAAGATTGGAATATCGAACCTGCGTGAAATGGTGGAGGCTGAGATAGCGCAATCCGTGGAGTGGAGCAACTCTGGAAGAGAAGCTGTGCTTTGGTTGAAACGCACACTTCAGTTTCTATGCTTTGCGCTGCGGGATTTTGTGAAATCCGTATGTCCGGCACGCTACTATTGCTTCGATAGCCACGTCTACTTCGTATTTGGTTTCTAAATCACCCTCACTACCCTTGGTATCGCATTTGCAGGAGAAGGAGAGCTCGGAGCGGCAACTGAAGCATATCATCAAGGATGCCTACAATCGAACTCTGTCGGGAGTACACGGATTTAAAGCGCATGCTTTTCGCCTGTTCCTGAAAGGTGTACCTCCGGCTTCGGTGTTCATGTCCAGACTAGGAGATAATCCAGCAGTGGTAGTGAAGGCGCTAGAGCTGTGGGAAAAGACATACGCACCTGTAGTCCAGCAGATGGCATCTATATCCAGGGATTTCGGCCTAGAAGAATGTAAGCGAATGAGAGACTTTGACCTACTCAAGTAGAACCCCTATTTAGGAAACTCTGACAAAGCTGACCGAAGATCATCGCGAGCGCCCCACGAGCGAAAATCCGACACTGCCTTCGGCTCGAAGCAATGGGCGTGCACAACAAGCTAGGGAAAATGTAAAATCCACATAAATTTATTCAGTAACTTATGTCGTCCCTCCAGTACCCAAGCTGCCACTTGCGCTGAGTGTTTGCAGATGGACTGTCCCCATTCCAAAATTATGCGGCAATACAAATCGATGAGCTCGAATGCTGTGTGTGGTCCGTCGTAAGGGTACAGAGTGGACTGTTACTGAAAGGTCTGAGTTCTGAAGAACTGTTGTCTGCGCTTCTTCTAATGAATACTTTGGAACCCGTCCGCTTATCGTCGCAAATCCTCTCCAATCCTGCTCCGAGAAGCTCTACATCAACCCGGGGGTGGGAGGGGGCGGGGTTGGAAAGGCTTCCCCTGAATTAAGAGCAAAGGATTTCCATAGATATGTGCGGTGATCGAAAAATCTTTGCCGGGTTGGTGCAAGTCCTCGGAGGAGCTTTCTACATTTTTCCTCCCGACGTTCCCAAAGGAGATTTTGCTGGTACTTAAGTTCCTTTATCATAACTTGTTGACCTGCTCAGGTGACGTAGCTAAGATCCAACCGGGAAGGACAGCTGTCATAACGTGTTCCGCAAGAATAGAAGAGCTAATCCAGATCCTCCCTTCCATGCCATCACCCGTTCACGAAATTCTGGTTCTTAAAGATCACGGAGTGCAGAAACGCATCTTCATGCAAGGACCGCATCCATTTCAGAATAATCCACGGCTGAGCTCGGCCGCTACGAAATCCGGTTCCAGCAATCACCGGAGTGCGCACAAGGTCAGGAATAACCTTGCCGGCACTTCATCCACTACTCCGTGGTGGGGTTCGTGATGTCCAAACGAAGTGTCGCCCGGGGTGTTTCCCTCGACTAAAATCACAACAATACACGAATAGCACTAGGTGGTATCGCAGCGAACGACAGTAACGCAGCTGAACTTCCGTCATATCTACCACAATCTGCTGAAAAGGAATCTGAATCGTACGTGTGGGCTTGCGCAAGGTGGCAGAAAAAAGTTTAACGCAGCTGTAGACGTTGTTCCACCTCCCCAGGTAGTGATTGAGTGCATTACGTTCTACGGGTGGCGCACCGGCCTCTGCAGCAAACCCTCAGCAGTTGCTTTTTGATCTCAATTATGGGTCTCACAATCTTCGTTGTGCGGGACTTACGAGCTTTTTTACGTCAGACTAACGTCAACGGCGAACGGATACGCACAAAAACTCAAAAAAAGGATGTTCTAGTTTTATGATCTATGGTTAGAATTCTGGCTTATTTGCAAATGCTTTTCGGGACTCGAAGCGACGGCAGCGACGTGTGTGTGTCACATCATGCTCCTGCGGTTGGATCCCTAGAACTTAACGGACTATTCCACGGCCTTCCGCTCTTCACACAATCTTAAGAGGCCTCGAAACTGACCACTGAGCGGACGTGGCCAAGGTACTTGAGGCCATCCTATCCAACCAAAAAATGAAACCTGTAATCAATACTTCATTGGTTAATAGACCTATCAATTACCAATGTTTGTGGGCTGCTAAGAAACAAACTTGTATTTATTGGTTAATTTCAGAAAACCGTTAACGCCTCTGCACCAGTCAATAGAGTTCATCGTTCGTTTTGATTCTACCGCCAAGAGTCTCATGATTTCCTGTAGTATTTCCTAGGAGTGGCAGAGATACATTTTGGCGCGAACCTAGCCATTGAGCATCACCCATGCAAACAAATGCTTAAAAATATTAAATTGATGTGGTTATGTTTAATGAATTATGTATCTTTTTACGCGCCTATTCCTTCCGTTCGAAAGTGAACAAGCTCCTAGTTCTTTACCACGGGGTGAGCAATAATAGACATTCCCACGGACAATAAGTTTCAAAAATTTTAAGGAGGGTAGAGCTGAGCTCATTTAAATTCTGGTTTTACCCAGTATGGCACCTACGACTTCTACTTAAAAACCTCCAAATCACCTAATTCCATTAGAATTTGTTCTAGAATATGAGTTCGTGAGGTCTGTGGTTTCCCCCTTTCCCTTCCAAATTCTTAAAGCCAAGGGATTTAGTGCTGTGGAACCGTAGTAGGGCGGGACACACGAGGATCGTGAGAATCCAATCTGTTTCACCCCCTACACTTCCCAAGGTGAAATCTGTTCTAGATTTCTTTTTCCATCCAATTCGATAGCGAGCGAGTTTGAGTTGGAAAGAGTACCGATGCCTGAATATGAATGGACACGCTGATATTTTTACATTAATCTTTTAATCATAACTTATTCGGCCATCTCCAATTTTCTACTAACATAAATTTGTTATCAGCCAATGAAATACGAAACTTTGACGGTGTCGATCAGACCGACGAATTACAGTGCACGTTTTTCAAAGCTTTGAAAATGCTTTTAAATTACTTGCCGTTATTGATTTCAAAAGTCATCAGTAGTTTTTCGGATACTTCCACTCTCGCTACCTGCTACCCCCCCCTTCATGTTCGACACTGTCATCGCTTCCTTTAAAATTCGAAATTGATTGCACCCCTTGAATTTGCATCGATATTGGAGAAACACAAATATTGACAAAAATATCTGGCTGACGCGATCAAAGAGGGCTCCCCCCCTAAACCGACATGGAAAAATGCTTCCACCACATGGCCAAAGGTGTTGACAGCCCTGAAGTAGCCTTCTCCAGCCACCTAGCTGACATCTTTACCCCTCGGCAGACAAACAAAATTTCCCTCGTAAAACGGGAAAATTTCGTATCCCCTAAAAGTAATATCTTGGAGGCATTTCTTTTTTGGGACAAGAATTACTTTGAAATACGTTCTGAATCGAGAGAATTTACCTCATTCATAGCGCGGTATCCCGGCTACTTAGCCACCGGCTTACTTAATAATTACTTCTAATTTATCTGATATTAACCTTTTTGCGTATCCTTTACCCTCCCAGCGCGATCCTCATTACTCGGTTCGTCAACATTACATAATTATACTCTATTCCCATCATATTTCTCTTTTCTAGAAAGTCATCCACCAATCACTAACCGATTTGTCAATGAAATATTTAAAGTTTTGAAATTATTTGAATGAATACCTTTTTAGCTTTTTTTTTTACTTATCTCCCTGCTTTTTTCAAGGTTCAAAAAAAAAGCGTGTCATTTTTCAACACTCACACCACGAAGAAAAACAACGAAAATTTACTGGGAATTGTGTCGGATGGAGGCGGTCGGATTAGGTTTGAACTGCGTTGATCAGGGGGGGAGGGCGGATCCTGTTACTATGAGCTTGAAGATGGGGAATGGAGGGGGGGGGTGGAGCGTCTTTTCTGTACTTGTGTTTGTGTATTTGTTGTGTGTGTAGGGTTGGAGTTGTGATTAAGCATATATATATATATACATATATATATTCTAGGGTGGTGGAAGAGGATAAATAAGGGGATGTGTGGATCTGTGTAGGAGAGGTGAGGTTGGGGAGAGTGATCGAGATAAGCTTAGGAAGTTAAAAGAGTGGAATGATGATGAGCTTATAATATAGGTTAGGTTTTTGTTTTGTTTTGTGGTTGTGTTTGTGTTTGTGTTTGTTTTTTTTTGTATTGGAAAGATGTCTTACGCTGAAGGGTTTGAGGCGGCGTTGGGGAAGATGATTGGAGAGATAGAGATGATGTGGGTGAAGGGACCTTTGGTGGTTCCGAGTTTCTTTGGAGGATGTCAATTGAGCGGGGTAGACGCGCGTGGGATGCGACTGCTGTGCGTAGGAAGCGTGGTTGGACTCGCTCAAGCAGTGCTGTTGCCGAACGTTGGAGTTGTTAGAAAAGGGGTATGGCTGAAGACGGATGAGCCGATGCTTCCGGATGTATCTGCCTTCGAGGAGAAGGATAGATCGTACAAAAAACATTGCATGGCGTCCTCGGTCGTAGGTTCTTCGGTCACCGCCTCTTCCGTGAGAATTTCGGGCATGCACCGTGGGAAGGCGTCTGATGGTTGTTCATGGAGTGAGGGGGAAGTCTCGAATTGCGACATGAGCGCCTCTGAGGTCACTGCCGATTCGGATTCAGGATATGACCAAGACGACGACATTGAGAAGACGATTGACTTACTTCGCGTCGATATAGGCAAAGTAGAAGCATTGTCCCTCGTGATTCAAAGCACGAAAGCGGTAGATATTGGACGGGTTCTTTGCTTTGAAAGTTTCTCGGAAGCCGCGAAGAATACTCTCTACGTCGTTGACGCTCTTCTGATGGATATGCGAAAGGCACATCAATTTGTTTCGGGAGATATTGTCAACAATTTAAGAAAAGTTTCCCGCGCAATCGCGTTGACGAACACAACCTGCATCGAGGATATGGTCCTGAACGAACTGCAAATGGACGTCAAGTACAAGAATTCCGGTCGCGAAGCCTTGCTGTGGCTTAAAAGGTAACATCTTCTTTTTTTTTGAAGCCTTACTATCTGGCTCCTTCGTCGAGCTAACGCTATTTGCGCACTTTTCAGGGCTCTCGTTTTTATTTATACTGCGACTAAATACGCCGTGGAGAGGCCACACCATGCCCTTGTTAAGAACGCCAAGGACGCGTACAACGAGAAGATGTCCCCATGTCACGGTTTCAAGTCCCACGCTGTCCGGTTTATGATGAACGGTATTCCGGAGAGGAGTGTTTTCCTCAGCCGGTTGGGTCCTGATGAGGAGCAGGTTGCCGAAGATCTTGGCATCTGGCTTGAATCGCTTCGTCCGATATTGGAGCATTTGTGTAATTTTTGTACGAAGAATAGCTTGGAGAGAATCGGAAAGATTCAAGAGCTTTAAGAGCTCGTTTGTGCAGTACTACTTTATTCCCTGGTTTTTCCTTGGATCGATGAGGAATCGCCCACCGCCTAGGAAACTATTTTATTGTTAATGTTGCCGTAAGTCGTTGCACTTGGGCAGCTGTTGTCACGCAGTAGTAGAAATGCGTTCCACCTATGTTCGCTAGTCTTGTACATAATGTAAAGGCAAAATAACCTATTGAATTGAATCTTGACGCTTAAAAGAAAGTGCCACGAGCCATGCTAAAAAGGTTCTTCTTCAGGTCAGCTCAATCACTTCTGCGATCGTTTTCAGCGTGGTTGGGCCTTTGATAAAAGGCCCCAATAGCCTTCAAGCGTCTTGAAGTCCTTCCTATCCCGCACGACAGGATCTGCATCTGCAACTGCAATTGCTTTTGCGTAGGACCAAGAATGACGGTTTTTGCTCACAAGGACGGTCTCGAGCTAGAGCAAAGCGCAGTCTGCTCTTCAGTCTATACACAAACGTGCTAGGTGGCGAGCGTGAGGTGGGCACCAGTGAAAACTGCGTCGTTCTAAACTCGGCCAGTTGTGAAGAATGCGCTGACCCATCCACACCAGCCCAGCAACATGGCTTCATTCGGTCAGAACAACAGAAGCCAGAGGCAAATAAACCATCCGGGTCGCTCATGCAGTGGAGAAAAGCTAATGGGTCGTTTTCACCAGCGTCGCTCTGCTAGGATCTGCAACGACCCAGGAAATGACCTCTGGAGGACTGGTTCAAGTTGCACAGCGATCATTAAGTACGCGGATCTTGTTTTGGCTTGTGAAATCTGTTTTATAAGATTTCACCGATAAGATCTACGGCTAGGTAATTCGACAACTGGTGCACTGCTGAAATCCTACCGTTCAACACCAGCGTTCGGCAAGGTCGAGAACTAACTTTTGAATCACTTCAACTAGTTCGGACTGATTGGAATGGTGCTTGCCGCAGCGAAAGCTCCGTGAATGCTCAGGTTTTGGTCTCGTAAGGAATTGTCTTGTTTTTGTTGGAGGACCGATCGAGATGTCGCAAGTGCGTGCGAGTCATATTCTTGTCAAGCACAGTGGTTCACGCAGGCCCTCGTCTTGGAAAGAGCAGGTGGTGACCAGGAATAGGGAGGAAGCTATTCAAATCCTGGAGGGGATCCAGCGGCGACTAGCGAATGGGGAAGACTTTGCTCAGATCGCGAGCGTGGAAAGCCACTGTTCTAGTGCCAAGCGCGGTGGCGATCTTGGAACGTTCGGACCGGGTCAGATGATGAGACCGTTCGAGGAGGCAACATATTCCCTCAACGTTGGCGAAATAAGCGGAATTGTTGAAACTGATTCTGGCGTCCATCTAATCATGCGCACGGCATAAAATTGCTTCTCTCCGAATTCGGTAGATGGCTTTCAAAGGCACCATATGATGGTGCTCGGGTGGGACGACTCTCCAGAAAACGGATGGATACCTCTTTGCTGCTGTTTGCTAGGTCTGCTAGACTATTCGTTTTATCGTTATCCTCCAATAAACAAGTACATTGACATTGTTCAAAGTCGCAAGGGTCATACGGCGTCAAACCAATCGCTTACGACCAAGGCCCGTGTCCATAGTACTGAAGATTTGCTGGAGCTTGTTGAGTAACCGAGGAATGAATTTTCTCATGGTCTTGTGATAGTACTGAAGAGCTGCTTGAGCTTGGTAAACAACCGAGGTACGGATATGATTTGTTTTTTTCTCATGATCTTGTTTAGTTGTTTGTTATGATCGGAGTGAACGACTGCAGGCTGAATAAGGGTGGAATAAAACAGATTGTTGGGGAAACAGGTTGGGAGGCCATCTTCACCCGTTCATGGGTATCAAAACGATGCGCATATCGAGATGGAGTCCGATGATACACTTTTTCATCACGCGGCCGCAGAACTTGTTGACAAGCTAGCTCAATCGTCATCTTCGGGCTCCAAGTGCGGGAAAGTCTTGTGAATATCTTCAAACGTTTTCTAAGCAATATGAGCAAAAGATACAAGAATCAGACTAGAGTTTGAACTAAAGCAAAGTGAACTTTCTCGAGAGTGGTAAACAGGAAGTTTCAAGGTTGGTTAAGCCCAGCTACACATTTAGAACCGGCATCGCAAGCACTCTTACCCCAGCGTTACGAGAAGCCCAAATACCGTCCACCGTTCTATTCATCACGTTCATACCGACAAAGCCAGCCAGAATCAACGACGTAACATACGTCGATGTTCTCTTCATAAAAATGTTGTAAACGGCATTTCGAAACTTCTGCGGATTTGTTAACTCCCTTTGAAACATGGCCACCAAAAACTAGTTATTCAATCCCCCTCTGCCTCCTCCTAAAAAACGAACGCAAGACTTCAACACCTTCGATCCAAAATCAAACACCCCAACAAAACGAGAACAATATCCTATCCTTCAAAAACTACTCTTCAAAACAAACAACCAAACCAAACCAAACCAACCCTAGTATAAACAACCTCAAAATTCCAAAAAAACCACTCTTTCACATCATCAGTATAACAGTCCTCAGTCCTCACCCAAAACTCGTTCCACTACCCCCAAAAAACGATTCAACAACTCCTACAACCATCGTCCTCATCATTCATCATCGCCTTCCTTCGCTAAAAAAGACCCCCCCCTCCAAAAGGCCAAAATACACACACTTAACCTCTACTCTACTCCTCGTCAAAACCAATCAACCTCCAGACAGCCTGTCTAAATATCAAAGATATATTTTTATTAAACAAAAGAGTATTGTTGTGATGGTTGAAATTGCTCTAGAATACGGGTATATGAGAACCTCCGCGAAGAGTTCTAACAAGGGGGTACTGGGCTAGACAGTCTGTCGCAATACTTTTCGTTTAGTCGTAAAATAGAGGGCTGGAACGTTTGTTTTGTTGAAAGGAAAGTAGGAAATTTTGTCTATTTTTATTTTCTTGAAGAAATTCGGGGGCTCGTAAAAGATGATTTCTGACAGACTGTCCTGAAAAAGGTAAGCTTCGTTTTGTAGTTAAATTAAGAGGGATATGTTGTTTTAGTAGAAATCGAGGAGGAGGGTTTGGTATTATAATGATTGATCATGATTGACTCTAAACTGGAAGAGGGCGCGGGCTTGTCTTTTTGAAGAAATTGTTTTGTATCCGGTTTTTTTTTGATGAGATGGATTTATAGAATCACAGATACGGTCTGTGATTGGGTATTTAGTATGTTTTATTTTAAATTTTATTGAAGCCGTTCAACGAGAAAATTCAGGCGGGTTTCTTCGTGAGCTGAGCGGAGACGTGGGCGGGGGTTTTGCTTTGTTGGATGATGAATTGAATAGATGATCTAGGCAGTATAGAAACGAGGAGCTCTGGAAGATTCGTGATGGACCCAATCCTAAACAACGTACATGAGTTGCCATCGCCCCCTTCATGGCAGAGGCCTGGAAAGATAGTCAAAAAACCACCCTCGGGACAGAATTTGTTACATGCTTCATAGAAGGATGAGGTACTCGAAAGAGAAAGAGTTGGAACAGATTGAAACAGTCTGCAGATGTTCAAGAAGGCCTAGATTAGTCCAAGGTCGTCAGAACTGTCAATGCCAGTTGGTATCGATGACCCTGTATCATGGATTTCCCCCCCCCCCGCCCAAATGGATTTCAAGGTAGGATTTTGGATCTGATGGCTGGCATGCGGAAGACTATTAGAGATATCGAGTTTCCTTGCTGAGGACGAGGGGATCGTGGACACTTACTTCAAGTTTTCAGCGGCGGTTTTTTTGAGAATTTCTCTGGTTGGCTTTGTGCGCGTGTGTCGTTTGAACGAGGCGGCTTCTGCGATGGGTTTCGTGACTGGCAGTGGCGTGTCCACTGTGAGCGTGAGGAGGAGGGTAGAATCGAGGCGGGTGAGGACATGGCGTTCAGTGAATGGGGGAAGAAGGGCGTTCGTTCCGTCAATGGCGACGGCGCTTGAAAAGGGCAAGCATTTGAAGGAACGTTATGTTCTCGGCGAAGAGCTAGGAAGAGGATCGACGTCAGTGACTTTCTCGGCGGTGGACAGGAAGAGCGGAAGTGAAGTGGTAGTCAAGGCTCTTGCTCTGAGAGGATTGCAATCGTGGAAAACGCTGGAATTGTTTGAAAGGGAATCGAAAGCTTTAGCAGCTCTGGACCACGTGTCTATTCCAAGCTATGTGGATTCGTTCCAGGAGGACACAAAAGATGATCGAATGTTCTTTCTTGTCCAGGAACGAGCTCCGGGGAAGTAAGCGCTCGCATCCGCGCACTCGATAAATGGCCTGAACTGCATGTTGAACGCATCTTTCTGATCCGTATGCTTCTTCTTCTGCGGATAGGAGTCTTTCGACGCTCATGGAGGAAAGGTGGAGGGCAACTCCGACACAAGTCGAAGATGTTCTCAGACAATTGTTGGGTGTGTTAGACTATCTGCAGACGCTTTCGCCCCCGGTTATTCACCGAGACATTAAACCATCGAATGTAATGATCGATGCAAGAAATGGAATCCGTCTTTTCCTCGTTGATTTCGGGGGTGTGGTCGAAGGTAGCCGAGGCATAGAAGGGAAGGGCAGCACGATGATAGGTACCTTCGGCTATATGGCACCAGAGCAGTTCACGGGAGCGGCGACGGCTGCCACAGATCTATACGGTGTGCATACGATCGAGAGCGGACATCTGCACGTTTTGAACGAAATCCTCAAGAAATCCTGGCCGGTTTGGCTCCTTTTTTTGTTGCAGGAATTGGCGCAACGATGATATACCTTCTGACAGGCAGGGAGCCTGGAGAGCTTCCGAGAAGTCGGCTTCGAATTGATTTCAAGTCTGAGGCTGAGCAAAGATACCTCAGTTCCGCTATTCTTAGCCGTGTCATCGAGGTTGTCGATCAGCTAACTGAGCCGGCTCCTGAAGACCGATTCAGGACTGCTCGTGAGGCCCTTGACACTTTGAGAGGCGCACCACAAACGGCCAGGACTCAACCAGCGTTCTGGAATCAGGTACAACAGAGCCGAAAACGATGTTCGGTAGCTCGCACTTGTCTTTGGACGCTTCACCGTTTCTTGTTTCTTATCCACCACCTCATCCCCATAGCTGATGTCCCAGGTAAAGGAAGAAGCTGATCTCGCCGTGGACGTTGCTGTGGAAGCTCCTCCCAAAGGCAGCAAACTGATAGTTGAGAGAGATGAGGATCGACTGGCAATCACAGTTCCCTCGGAGGGCGTTACGGGTAAGAAGCTGCTCGTCAGGCTTTGAGGGATGCTGAGCCGTTGGGGAAAAGAGGATCCACTGAGTGGTTTGTCCTTTCGTCTTGTTCTTCCACAGCTGGCACTGTTTCTAATGGAATGTTTTCCCTGACCTGGAACGGTGTCGTGGGTGCATTTACCTGGAGCGCTCTCACGGTTGGTAGCCTACCCGCTGCTGCTTTCAGCATTCCGTTTTGGATTGTTGGCGGGCATCTACTTAGGAGAGCGGCGAAGAACGTAACCGAGGAGTCCATATTCTGCACTGACCGAAAGACGAGAAGGGTTTTCGTGATATTGAGGTCTTTCGGTCGGGAGTCAATCCAGATCCTTGAGACAAGGCAGATCCAGGACATTCGCGTAAGGGTCCAAACGCTTTTCTTCGCAACCAAGCTGGCTTATGTTTCCTGACGCTACGCTTTATTTCATCACGACTATGATTATGTAGGTGGCGGTGATTCAGTATGTTAATGGGAACCCAATCTATTGCCTAGAAATCATCGAAGGCGTGAAAACTTTCCACTTTGGACAAGGCATGAGGGAAGGAGACCTGCTCTTCATTCAATCCCAGCTTTGTAACTTCACGGGGAGAGGAGTACCAGGAAGGACTCGGAGACCAACACCAATGGATCTGAAAAGAACCACAGATGACGAGTTTTAACCTGTCTCATCCTGCTTCCACATCACCGCGGAAGGCTCTAAGTTATCCTCCCCCCCCACCCGGTCGAGTCGGCCCATTAGTAACCCTGCTAATATTCAATTAAGCAAATTTTATATCCAACAAAAGAAATACTTGAATTTAATATCTGCGTTGTACTAAATTTAACAGCCTGTCATTAATTCATCCAATGATAATGCAACGATCTTAAGAAGTTTCCAATTTTCTATATTCATGATGCCTGAATCTTACGGAAGTATTAATATATTTTTTAATTGAACTATGATATTTTTTTAGGGCCCAGCTGAAAGAAGTGGCAGGAATTTCCAGTTCCAGAATGGAAATGGTTTTTTTTTATATATTTCGTTTTTGATCAGATGAATTAGGAAAAGAGGAGGAGGGGGGGGGGTGGGGATTGGGGTGGTTTAGAATAGAGTGAAGATAATTTTTAATTTTTTTTTGTTCCGATGGCATGATGAGTGTCACATGTCGGATAACTGAAGGCATAGGGCAAATTGACATTTTCCCTGATGGCGGGGAAGATAGCGACGCCGTCCTTTCCAGGAAATGGAGTTTTTTTTTTTTTCGAGTTGTAGAATTTTGTTTGATGGAATGGATGATGATGAACAAAGGACAGAGCAGGAGTAGAGTTGCTGGTCCCACTTTTGCTGATCATCTGACGACATTCTACGACGAAGTGTTGTCTAGTATACAAACGTTGGCCTACGTTTGCGAAAACCCATAGGGCAAACCCCTCGCCCATAATGTTCACCAGTCATCACGGTTTTCCAACTGGAGAAGAAATTGAATCGACTGTCACGCACAGCTTTTCTTTTTTTTTGCTTTCTAAACCCCCTACGGTTTAGCGCAACAGAATAAACTGATGCTCATATTCACACTCACTCTTCGCCTCTGGTACAGCAAAACCAGAAACCAGAACCAAACCAATCTAAACAAAACCAAATACCTAAATGCTGAACAGTCCATCCACTGAATACATACCCCCTTCCTCCTCCCATCCCATTTTCCCTTCACTATCTTAATGACGATCAACAAGGGAGGGAAAAAGAAAAAACACCAAGGATTGTTTTGCTTAGCAAACCTTACACGACACTCAAAGCGCTTTCTCTCCACATTCCAGTCGAATGTCGTGTCTCCCTCATTCAATTATTTCCTTTCTAGTCTTCAGAAACAACTGATGACAACAAAATCAATATATCAAGAATTACCAAATGAGGATCAAGCCTTTTCCATCTCTCTTAACACTTTCCTGCCTGTGGGAACGTCAACGGGAATGATGACCAACGGAATGTCAAGAACAGATGAGAAGGAGTCAGGAGGGGGGGGGCGGGAGAGTGGGGGGAGTGGTAGTGTGGTGGGATGGGGTTGATGGATGGATGTGGGTTGGAATGAAAAAAAAAAAAAACGGACAATTGGATTACGTTTAGTTTGGTAGGGATTGATGATGAGGATGGTAGAAATGTAAAGGTGATGAATAACAATCAGAACGGGGGTTGGGTTGGGGTGGAAGTATGAGATAGGAATTTTGTATTTGTTTGGGAAGAAGGGTTTAGGTGAGAGTATATAGTTTGTTTTTTTTTCAAGTTGTGGTACGTACGGAGGTGAGGGGGTGGGGGAGTAGTGAAGGGTAGTGTTGAGCTGGGTTTTTTTGGTGGTGCGTGTGCGTTTGTATGTTTTTTTGTTTTTTTGGGGCAGGTTTTTTTTGAGCGTGGTTTTGCCCGGATTTGTGTAAGCCACGATGGTTGGGTTTGTGAACGTTTTTAGAGTCGGTGGTGGTGGTAGTAGTGTGAATAGGAGTGCTCGGACTTGTTCGAGGACGGTGGTGAGGGCAGTGGCTCTTGCTGAGGTGAAAGAGAGGCTCAAGTCTGAGAACATGCGGGATAAGGTGCAGGCGATCCTGGCGCTTAGGGGGAGCTCCGATCAGCAGGGGGTGATGAACATAATTCTGGAGAGTGGGGCGCTCGAGGATGACAGGGAACAGGTTCGAGTGGTTGCCCACGTAGCACTTGGGCGTTGTGGGGGTAAGGAGCGACTGATGTCCATTTCTCGGATTTGGTTTTGTTTGCATTAATCGTGCCGTGTGTATCGCTGACTTGGGGACCTGGATTACTTCTTGTGGATGGTTTTTAATAGTTCCAAGTGGCGTACCCACTCTGCTTCAATCGATGAAGAAGGACAAGGACATGGGTGTCCGGGCAGCTTCCGCGGAGGCGCTG
This sequence comes from Rhodosorus marinus, assembly GCA_029953675.1. Lineage (NCBI taxonomy): Eukaryota > Rhodophyta > Stylonematophyceae > Stylonematales > Stylonemataceae > Rhodosorus > Rhodosorus marinus. The sequence continues at coordinate 3,271,175 of JAMWBK010000002.1, forward strand.
ACTGACATTGAGGGAGTATCGGAGATGGAGGACGTGTTGGATGCGCTGATAGTGTCTTGGAGGGAGGACCCTGACTACATCGTGAAGCACTCGTGTATTGTTTCTATGGGGTTGATCGGGAACGAGCGGGCATTGGAAGTTATCACGGGTATCCTGAAAGATGAATCAATGCATGATCTCTTCGTTGGAGCCGCAGCGCTTGCACTCAGGGACATTGCTCCGAAAGGGGATCAATACCCGGAGCTCTTGGTGAAGAGCTTGTCGAGAAAAGATCCAATGGTCCGCCGTCACATTGCAATCGCGCTTGAGTCATACCCAAGCCAGACCTCTCTTCAGGCGCTTCACAAGCTCACAAGAGCGAAGGGAGAGGAAATCTACGTCCGGGATGCCGCCCGCAACTCGCTTAAGCAGGTTGAGAGCCGCATGGGCTTGTAGGAGAACATGGGGTAGAACGCAGTTCATCTACGTCGACAGAGAGGAACGTCGAATTAGAAACTATGGACTACTACGAGAACTGAAACTTTTAAAATTTTGCATAGTGTCCAACGTTTTCGACGATCTTCATCTTCTCGACGTGTTTCACGTGTGAACAGCTTTTCTAGGCTGTTTGGGGCGATTGTAGGTTTAAGCATTTTTCCTTCTGGATTTTCCTGTTTTGTTTGTATTAAATAGTCTTCTGGGTTTTTGAGGGTTTGTCGTTCCAGCTAGGATCCCCCCTTAGTTTGGTTTTGTTCCTGTTTTATGGCTTACCTCTTTGCCTACTAGTAAAGCTTTTTGGGGTCGGGCAAAAGTAGAACGTACGCTAAGCAGCCCGTCGGCTACCAAAAGTTGGTCAGCTTTATATGGGGAACACACATGTCACAGGATCCTCCTCTCCTGACAACACCCTTCCGTATCCACGTATGCGACCAAAACCTCATCTGCCCGTGATAAAATCATTCCACGGATGGTTAAAAGTCGTTCAAGAAGAACTAGATCCATCTAGTCGCATTGCCTCGGAACACCCAACCCTTTTCTCATGGAACTTGGAACAGAGTCTTGAGGGAGCAACTTTTCGCTCAAACTGATTGAGCACCCATGGAGGTTTGATATAACCCGTTGAGCCTGACGGAGATATAGGGCAGGGCACAACCCTCGAGTACCAAAAACTGTGAGCTCCTGGGTGAAAGCAATAGTACGAGCATGGCGGGGAAGCAGATGACTCCTTCGGACGTGGTGGAGGCGAGGAGTGACACGCCAGGGACTCGGAGCGTGATCCATTTCAACAATGCAGGAGCTGCGCTCATGTGAGAGTCAGGCCCAACAAAAAAATATATACGCTCTGTCTGATTTTTCTCTGTAGATTCTTGCGTTTGGTGATGGTCGCATAGCGCTAAGAAACAGCTGCCTCTCTTTCCTTCTAATTTGCTCGTCAACGGATAACAACAACAACCCCAGGCCTCAGCCGGTGCTCGACACTGTGGGGGAATACACAGAATTAGAAGCTTACAAAGGAGGATATGAAGCAGCAGCCGCTGCTAAGAACAAGATTGATGCGGTCTACCAGTCCATTGCTGGCATGTTAAGCTGTTCTCCAGATGAGATCGCTTCCGTTGAAAATGCCACGAGAGGATGGGACTACATCTTCTACTCCCTACCATTCTCAGCTGGAGATGTTGTGATTACCTCGGAAACGGAGTATGGATCCAACGTAACCTCATTTCTTCAAATGAAGCGATCAAGAGGGGTCCTCGTCGAGGTTATACCCAATGATCCTTCTACCGGCGTACTGGATGTGAGCTCGCTGTCGAATGCCGTCGCCACTCTCGGAAAACAGGCAAAGCTAGTTGCCATTTCACACATACCGACTAACAACGGTGTGGTGCACCCGGCTGAGAAGATTGGTAGTATCTGTAGAGAATACGATATTCCCTTTCTCCTGGATGCGTGCCAGTCCGTCGGACAACTTCCGGTCGACCTTGGACAGATCCACTGTGATGCCCTGACCGCAACTTCGAGGAAGTACTTAAGAGGCCCTAGAGGACAGGGTTTCCTTTACGTGAATAAGCAAGGTCATTTCTGGGACCTCGAGCCTATGTATTTGGACGTCAGATCAGCGCGAAATGATGAATCCAGTCCGAGTGGTTATCAAGTTAGGTTGAGCCCAGCTTAGCCACGGCCTTGTTCCGGAAGTCACTGGGGCGTTGCTAATCTCCGGAATACCAACCTTTGGATTGTCGTAGGTTCTCCCAGGCGCCATTCGATATGAAAACTTCGAGAGAAGTTATGCCAATTGGCTTGGCATGGGTACTGCTGTTGACTACGCTTGTAAATGGGGTTTAGATGTCATTGAGAGGAGGATCTGCTTCCTGGCAGAGACCCTTCGCCGTCGACTGGAGGACGAAGTCAAAGGCACAACGGTGACGGATTATGGAGATAGGTATGATCAGCCTTCAAGCTTTGGTTTTCCAGGCACCAAGGACGCCGTCCTGGGAACCGATGCTTACCTCTCGAATGGTTTTGTCGCAGGAAATGTGGTATAGTATCCTTCACAATTGAAGGGGTTGAAGGGGCTGATGTTAAAGCCGCGCTCGCGAAGGAGAAGATTAATGTCTCGTGCTCGAAGGCTAGCTCAACACCGTTCGACATGCGAAAGAGAAAGCTGTCGAGTGTGGTTCGGGCGTCTGTTCACTACTATAATTCTGAGGATGAGATTACGTTATTGATAGAGGCCTTGAAACGACTGAGATGAGTCACGGTGATGAGAAGTTGGGTTCACGTCCCCTGAACTAATCTGAGCCCGTCGTGTGTTCGCATAGAAAAGCCACGGCAATGAGATGGACAGGGGGGTTAGGCCGTGAAACCGATGAGAGAGACCAACGCCCAACTAGAATTTTCATTATCGCTAAGTTCTGTTTTGTGGCTGGTGTCCTCTGCGCTCATGGCCAGAGCTTGCTGGAAGCCCTCTCAGAGAGGTTTAGCTTGAATCGAAAAAATCATGATGAATAAAAGACATCCATCAAATCGCTTGGGGCAAGACTAGGTTGTCACGGTCTTCCGATTGGGAAGCTTCCATTTTAGAGCAACACAAGCAAACAAACAAATCGACTATTAACAACGCAAACTAGAACAGTTAGAATATAAGACCGTTCATCACGGCAACGGCACGACCCTGCCGCATTAGATTAACTAAACCTACAAAAAGAATCAGAGCTGCTAACCTGCCAATTCGCCCTCAAAACCGCGAACCTGTTTTTTTGGTGCAGTATTAGTACGTGTCCGGGTGAGTATCAACCACGCTCCTGGACGGGCTACTCCAGAGCGCGTTTCGCATTCGGCTGGCCTGCGTGGGCTAGTATACAACCCGGAATGTGGTTCAAGATCTGTCTTTCGATGAACCGACGTCATCGGGGTTCGACGAATTCATCTCCAGCTCGCAGTGCACAGTTGCAGCAACGGGCGCTGCAACAACTGTAGAAACCCAATTCAGGACCAACGACAGAGACTTTTGCTTTGGCGGTACGACTCGCACAACAATGTGCTCGCATACGAAACCTCTTTCGTTCAGCTTGTACAACGAAAGACCGTCCTCAACTGCAACGTCATCACCCGACTGTAGCGCAAAAAACGTTCAATATAGGTTAGCGTACAGCCGCAAAGGCCAGGATCTCTGTTCATATTGATTTAACCACTTACCAGTCCTGTAAGTCTTTTCTTTCCGTAAAGTTGCCATCTCACGTACAGACCATCTTGCTGATCGTAAAACACATTGGTCAATCGGATGACGGATTCTCGGTAGAAAATGCGACTCCTAAGCCGCAACGCCCAGAAAAAATATTTATACGCCGGTTTGCCCTGCACGCACACGCCGTTGAAGTTGAACTGATCCCTCAGCAAAATATTGTCAGTAAACATGGTCAGGTCCGGATCTTGCTTCAACAGCTTCGGGTAATCATCCCGCAGAATTCTAGTAATCTTCCCAACATTGGCGAGGAAATCATTTCGTCGCCGGTCGTCCTGTCGGTTGCTATTACCGACCGCCTTTTCCACCGCAGGGGTGGGGGCAACCTGATTCGCAGCCATGAAACTGTCGCCCACATTCTCCAAATTCAAATGACCCAACTTAAACTTGTCAGGAATCTCATCCTCAAGACCGAACAGGGACAACCTCACCAAAGAACCCCTTCTTTTCACCGGCGAGCTTGCGCGTCCGCAAACACAAGTTCCTCTCCCCGCAGTTCTCGCACCAACGCCTCCAAGGCCTAGAAAAGCAAGTACGTGTCCACCCATCTTCCTTGTCCACCGTCGTGGTCAAACTCGCCCCACCTCCCCACTATCCCAACCCAAAGCCTCAACAAACGCTTTACTAAACCGTAAGCACACCAAAATTTTACTAACCAATAGAAAAACAGAATACCTTCCTTATGTTCCCACAACCTTTACAACAAGTTCTTCACTCCCCTATACCCTCCCACATCCCACACCTACCTCAACCAACAGCTACCCCAACTGAAGTAATGGCTCGTCAACAGCCCACAACACATTCAGAAGCGAGGTGCTTCGAAAGTCCACCCCCACTTCAACCCCAAATTGATACCCCCAAAAGTCAAATTGCTCTAGCATTAGTTTTTGCTTGGCCAAGTATAAATCAGGGGGAACATTCGCCAAAATGACAAAGAATCTGTTGAGAGTTGGCGAATATCGCGTCGTGGATAGTAAGATAATATGCCTCAATGTTCTTCTTATACTAGTTTTTACTTGGCCAAAACCAATAGTAACATTGAACTGCGTAGAACTTCAAAATCCAAACCGCAAAAAGATGAAAATCTATTCAAAAAAACTACCTCGCCGCAAGATTGCAATTTTGATAATGTTTCTCTGGAAGCTTCTTTATTGCGGATTAAAGGGGTTACTCTTATTTTGCAGTAGTGAGCTTTGGTTTCAAATAAATAATAAAATATTGGAATTTGCAAAAGCCAACGTAAACAAAGGGGGTGCAGAATAAAAGCTCTGTTATCTACCGCTCCTAGTAGTGACAGAGTTTGGTCAAGGGGGATACTCTATGTTCGTATGGTTAAATATAATGATTAAAAATAAATAATTACCAGTATGAAAACTTCTTAGAGGATAAACCCGGGGGTTACTTTGAGAGTAGCTGGACTATTGATTGACAAACGCTTATTTTGATTGATCAAATTCCAGTGCTTCAGGTCTTCTGGGATTGTGACTTGTCTTGGTGGGTTGGATGGACTCGCGCGTTACTTTATATGGATTGGTTCTGGTTCTCCATGCCCTCCGTCAGAGCTGGCACCCTTCCAAGCTACGGAAAGAAAACTCATAAAGGAGATAGAAGATACGAATACCGTACGAAAACAATGTCAGTGGGAAAGCTGTTTTTGGCTTGGCTTTGGCCTGTTGCTGTCCCATGTTTCTGCCTGGCCCAGGGGCATTCCTCCAACAGCGAAGGAAACAGTTGAGTCGTGGGTGTAAAACCACCAAACAGGCAAAATGCCTTCGAATAGAAGTAGCGCTATCGATTAACAGGGCGATCCTTCAAGCCCAGCGCGCTAAGCACTCACCCTGCACGGTTTCTGGTAGCGCCACGAGCACAGTGAGCTGACCAGCGTAACATCATCGTGTATCGCGACCGTACTGAGTTGAGAAAACTTTCTCCGCAGGGCTTCCAGAAGAATTCTACGCACAAACACGGCGCATGCGGCGATCACCCAACTTCGCGATCCCCGTTGCCCTGAAGCTGAAGTTATTCCCCTCCTCAAGTCCAATGAAAAGATATACCCTCTCCCCTCCACCTAAAAGACTGTGCAAGGAGACGCAGTTGGTCAATACTGATACAACTTTTCAACAACCCCTCCTACAGTCTTCAACCAGTCGCAACGTCAGAGATCAAGCAAACCTAGACGACAGTCGCGTGCAACGTAAAAATGTCTCCTCCCAGAGAACATGTAACGTTGGTGCCAATCTTGCATGGGATGAAAAGCGAAAAACATTCGCAGACCAGTTTCCTGCATCCTCCGGCAGCGGTCCACTTTTTACTTGGGATGGCAATGGCTGATCTTCATGGGAAAAGACTCAGAGGGACATGAGGTATCGAGCTACTAGGGCAATCGTGAAAGCTGGTGTTCTTGAGAAGGGCCTGACTGGTACATTCTTCTGATCAGGTTGCTTTTGAAACGTTTTTCGATCGACTCTTGAGCTCAAGAGATCAAAATGGGGGGCGGAGTGGACGTGCCTCGGTCGTCTTCGTACCCGATGGTGGAGGTACCTGCGGCTGTTGACATTGTCCTGTCGCAAGCGGAGAGGGTACTGGAAGGAGAGCATGTTGAACTAGAAGAAGTGGCTGACAGAGTGCTGTTTGAGGATGTCCTCGCACAAGGAGATGTACCGCCTTTTCGAGCTTCCATCAAGGATGGCTATGCAGTGGTTCAGGCTGAAGGTCCGGGAATTTATGACGTATCCGGTGAGGTGACGGCGGGAAGACAGTCCCACACAGCCGTTGGAAACGGAAAAGTTGTCTATGTGACGACTGGAGCTCCAGTACCGGATGAAGCTGATGCTGTTGTTCAGGTGGAATGGACGAAGCCCGCGGAAGAACCCGGCAAAATCGAAATCATTACAGGTGCTCCGAAAGTTGGACATGACATCCGCCCCGTGGGCACAGACGTTAAAAAGGGTCAGACGATATTATCAGCTCGAGAAGAGGTGCATATGGCGGAAGTCGGGCTTCTTGCAACCTGCAATGTTCGAAACGTCCCCGTGTATAAGAACGCTCGTGTCGCCGTGCTTTCTACTGGAGACGAGCTTGTGGAGGCCGGGGGTGAATTGGGTTTCGGAAAGATCGTGGACTCGAATAGGCCCATGCTTCTCGCAGCGGTAGGATCTGTAGGAGGAATACCAGTGGACCTTGGCATAGCTACGGATGAGGAACAAGCGGTTACCTCCGCATTTATGGAGGCGATGTTGAAGTCTGACGTCTTGATTACCTCTGGAGGCGTGTCCATGGGTAACAAGGACTTCATCAAGCCCCTCCTCGCGCGATACGGGACAGTAAGTTGGTCTGCATTTTACGTCGCCGAGGTATGACCTAATATGTTGCCCTTGTCCGAACGTAGGTACATTTCGGGAGAGTCATGATGAAGCCAGGAAAGCCGCTTACATTCGCAACAATAGAACCGAACGCCTTTAGCGAGGGAGTCCCAAGTTCCCGCAAGCTCGTAATTGGACTTCCCGGTAATCCTGTCAGTTGCTTCGTCTGTTTCCACCTAGTAGTCAGTCCCTTGATTCGAAAGCTTTCTGGGTTTCGTAGCCCTCACAACCCGAGGGTAATGGTTAGGACGAAGATGGAACTTAAGCTAGATCCTGAGAGGCCCGAGTACCATAGAGCGCTGGTATCGGTAAGTTGAACTGGGCATACTTGTTCTCGGCCTCATTCGCGCAATGCTCAATCACGATATCATGCCTTGTCGTGTAGTGGGATGTGGGACAGCGAGCGCTCACCGCAGTGACTACGGGTATTCAGGCGAGCAGCCGGCTTCTCAGTGCCCGCTCTGCGAACGGGTTGCTCGTCTTGCCAAGGGCCGACCGAACTCTACCGGTGGGCGAGGAGGTCGAAGCCATCCTTATTGGGCAGATTCTGTGATGAAAACCTGTACACGTCGCTAAGCTTTTACTAATATTGCCAAGACGGCTGTGAAGGGCATCGACAACGCCCTCAAAACAAAACGCAATCAACAAGAGCAGCGGGGAGCCAAACCCCGCAACATCTGAAGTTTATGTGAGGTGTTACGTTAGTCTGGGCTAACCACATCCGAACAGCGATCGCTTCTTCCAAACTTCACCTTCCGACAAAACTGCTGGCCTAAAGGCATTAAAAACTTTTGACCCAAAATCGACTGATTCACTCTCTGGTCACAATCCTGCTGCCAACCGTTCCGTTACTTTCTGCAGTACTCTGTGCAGGCTGAACAATAACTTACAGCGTACTCCACGTTCACCGCAACAATCAAAAAAAGGCGTAGACACAGCGAGTGACCCACTCAGAAACCGCGTGCTATCGTTTCTTCTTCAGGAGCAGGTCAAAGTGGCCCTTGTGAGCAATCCCCGAGAAAAACATGCCCACAAATCCAGGACCGAACTGCTCTTGATGGTAGCTTCTCAGAGAACTCGATTTCGAATCATAAGTGTAAACATCAATAGTAATTTTCAAAGCCTTTGCAATGCTCTTAATCTCAAGCATCCCCCACTTTTCACCCAACCAATGACCATCCCAACCTGTCTTCAGAACGCTTTGCTCAAACTCCTCAAAGCTTTCCTCGTCTTCAAGGTCCATATGGTACCTATGTGAGGAATTCTTCGTTGATTCCTCCTCGTAGAACTGTCTGTTTTTTCTAACCTCCTCACAAAGAATTCGACGAATATCAAAAGAGCTATACCGCTCCTTCAAAACGTTATTTGCTCCAATCGCCAGGGTCAGAAATCCGCAGTTCCCGTTGCCAATTATTGGAGTGAAACTCAACTGCTGACCATCTCTCGTCATTCCCTTCCCAGTGGCCAGCATCCTATTTCGAAAAGCAGCAGATTCATCTCCTTCCGTTTTCGGGTTCAACAACATCTGCTCAAGCTTGAGAAACTTCCCATTGAAAAACAGCGAGCTCCTCTCCAGCACTAAACCCCTCCCATGACCTTTCCTCTTCAAAAGCCTGTCCACGTCCACTGCTCGTGGACCTTCACTATTCTTCTTTCCCATCATATTTCCAATCGCCTCCCCAAAACTGACCTACACTACACCATCCCTCGACCTCAAAACCAGTCCACTTTATAGAGTATCCCAAGAATACCCCTTATGCCCAAACTAAAAACGAAAAAAAAGGAACAGTAAACAAGCAAAAACCGTTTTTCTCCGTTTCTCCTCATTCACTAAACAACAAACCCGTGTCTACTCTACTCCTTCACACTCTCCCCGACCCCGTACAAGATGCTGAGGCCTGTTTACATCGCTCCCCTTCAAGTATCTCTCAAAGCGGAACACTCGTTCCCACCCTCCATCAGTTTTCTCTTAGTTTCCATTAAATTCGAACACAAGAACTTCCATTATTAAAATTAATAAAAAAGCTTGTGATTAGACCACTGCCCTCTCTGGAAACACTATCGAGGACTGCCTATATCCAATAAAAATACTTAAGGTTGGGGAAAAGCCATAAAATATTATTATACAATATAACTTTTATATGTTTTATATAAATAAATTATACTATTTTAGGGAATAAATTATGTTTAGGTTTATTATTGGCTTTTTAATGTTAATAGCTGGAACGGACGATTTCAACTGGTGAAAATATATTGGTTTTAGTGAGATTCTTTAAATGTTTTCCCGTTTAAGAATATCTATTGAATTTGTTTCGTTTCGACTACAGAGGAGAGGGGGATGGAGGGGGGGGAAACGGAATTCTACAATGTTTGCATTTTGTTGAAAAACATCAGATTTGTGGGACCATCTTAAAGGATTTTGGGGATGCGCTCTGTCCTCAGTTTTGAAAGAAGTATTGCGAAAGTGTCTGGATGAAAGTAATTTTCATGTTTTTTTGTCCGCTGTTGAATAGGCACAAAAAGGTGTGTTTTTGGAGGAGCTGAGTGAGCTGACATAGGAATTCGCTGCGGTGAGGAATTCTTTTTTGGGGGTTTTTGGTGGGTGTAGGGGGGGGGGGTTGGAGGAGGTATGATCAAAGCAATCTAGGAATATAATTTATTGAGATTTGTGGACTTTTTTGGGGAGTAGTGTTTATAGGGTGGGTACCATATTAGAGGTAGTTTGGTGGCGGCGAGGGATAATGAATGTTCTTGAAAGGGTAGGGGGCCACGGAGCTTTTCGACTTCGATCTGCTTTGAATAACATGCATGCCCAGGAGAGACGAGTCAGGGATAATGAATGTTATTGAAAGGGTACCACACTCGTGGAAAAGCTCCTCTTTTGGAGTCTGGCAGCTTTTTTTCTGTCCGTCTTGGCGCCTACTATACAAGAGTCCTATTCCACTGACTTGTCTCTCTCGGGCATGAACGCTACTGAAGGGGTGTCACATTAGTCGAAAAGCTCCGTTTTTGGACTGGCGTCTTTTTCTCTGTTCGTCTTGGCGCTTACTAGACAAGAGCCCTCTTCCACTGACTGGTGTCTCCTGGGAATGAATGTTATGGAAAGGGTATCACAATGGCCGAAAAGCTCCGTTTTTGGACTGGCAGCGGTTTCTCTGTCCGTCAAGGTGCACCGACTGGTCTGTCCTGTGCAGACAGATGGTCTTCACGGTTAAGAGTTTGCGTCTTCGAAGTCAATCTTGTCCTTGATAAGCACGGGGATTTTAGAGCCGATTTGGATTGTAGGCACAGTTTGATGCTTTGCTCGCGAAGGGAACCTTCAAAACTCAACCTTGGCGTCTTCCGCAGGTGCTCTGATTCTCCTCGGGAGAAACGAAGAACCTTGATCTCTCACTGCTTTGCTCAGCCGTTTGACCTCCTAGAAGGTATGCCGCTGTGCAAGGTATAAAATGTGCAAAAAAGGGGAAAAATGGAGACGAAGTGCAGTGACTCTCGGCTTCAAAATCATGCCCCTAAAAATACAGAGATCGCACACCAAACGCCTTCTCTTATAGTACTCTCAGGACTGACCCAAACAATCCCGAACCAAGAAATACTGTGTTTACTCCAGCAGGCCATCCTTTATACACACAAACAGAATCATATTGAAGCAACAGAGGCAATATCCTCTTCTCTCATCACTCACAACCTGCGTAGTAGCTAATGCCTTCGATCGAATTGGAAATGTTCTAATTCATTAGTATGCATGGCATTGGAGTACCCTTCGATAGTTCTTAATCACTGTGCGAAGTCCTCAAAAACAGTTTAGTTTGTACTTCAACGAGATTCAACGTCGCTGCCAAGTATATTCACAGGAGGGATTCTGGAGAGCAACCTACCGCCTCCCTCGATCTTCAAAACGAACAGATTTTGACTGCGCTCCCGTTCTTCGTCCATTCAGATCCAACGGGTAGGCCCAGTTTCGATCTACGCTTATCGTCCACTGTAGAGTCGTCAGTCACAGAAAGGAACAATCGATAGGATCCACTGGATCGTATCAGATACTAGCTCGTCCTCGCAGAAGTCGACGAGCGGAGTTGGATATTTGATCCAAAAGGCATGCTGAAAGGAAATATCTCCCACCCCATACAACACAAAAACAGCCATTAGATCGTATTCCAATCACTTTCGACGTCCTATCAAGCCTTCCAATTAAGTTATTCCATCTGTCCCCTTACGATTAAAACGCAAAATTACAATAATCTTCCACCAGCCGACGGGAGAAAAAACCTCAAAAAATCATAGAGTATTCCAATCAAAATTTCGCAAGAACTCCAATAGATTCCCACGAATGTAGATTTGTATCTTCAAATATATGAAGAAAGTAACCATAGAACAACCCAACATTACGATAATACTTGATAATTATATAGATATTAAGTATCCCATTCTACCAATGAATGAGATACGTCGAACCCGATTCTAACCAATGAATATCCTCCTTTGTGTGCATTTTGATTGATTCAAGATCTCCGAAGGAAAATGCTGCAATGGAAAATTGAAGTTCCTCCTTCGCTCGTGATCACTCGATTTGGCATGGGTGAAATTTTTTAATCAACAAATTTTATTTGAGGGAAGCGGATATATCTACTGGTAAGGTTATGCGGGAGGTGAAGGGGAGAGACGGCGGAAGGGGGAGTTCTCGGTGGTGGTAGTCTTCGTTTGGCTTTTCGTTAGGGAGGGAGAGGCTGGTGGAGTTGCGTGGTCGTGCTTCGCTCTTGCTTCTATCTGACTTCCTTCCCCTTTTAGCTTTTCCTGAGTGTAGAACAGTGTAAAGGTAGTGAGGACGTTGTTTCCATTTGTGGCTGGGGGCTTGGAGTAGTACTTTAGTGCATGTTGGCTTTTTCGGCGGTGTTGAAGTGAGGGGTAGGGGTTGTGAGCGATGGGTTCGAAAACGATGGACCTAGGTGGTCCGGCCATTCTGGCTGGGGGAATATCTGGAGCGCTTTCGACTTTTGCGGTTTTCCCGTTGGATTCGATAAAGTTGAGAATGCAAACGGGCAGCGCGGTTACTGGGGGGCTCTCCGCTTATTATAGGGGTGTGCTACCAGCGACTTTCGGTGCCATGCCATCGACAGCGTTGAGGATGTTTTCTTCGGATAAAGTGAAGAAGAGTTGTGAAGGTCGCATGAGAAGAATAGAGAAGAACATGGTCGCCGGTGCGGTGGGAGCTCTTGTTGGGGCGTTCGTGGTTGTGCCCCGAGAAGTTGTGAAGCAAAGCTTGCAAAATGGAACGTATGAAAATACTAGACGTGCTATTTCTGGCATAATGCGAACCGAAGGACTTCTAGGATTCGCGAAGGGTGCCTTGCCAACCTTGCTGCACGACATTCCGTTCTTTATGATCAACTCCGGAACGTTTTATTTCCTCCGTGAAGACTTGGGGGTTCCAGTTTTACCAGCAGGCATATTGGCTTCAACAGCTGCGAGCACACTTACGACACCCATGGGTAAGTGAACCTCCCATTGTCACAAGGCAAAGAGCATAGAGAGAATTTGGTGTACCTGCTGGAGCCTTCTGACGCTTTTGGCTTGCTCATTCTTTCGGTTTCTCTAGACGTTGTTCGTGCACAAGTACTTGCAGGAAATCTTCCCTCCCAGGGCGGATTATTAGCGACCACGCGGCACCTTGTACAACAATCAGGATATGCGGGTCTCTTCCGAGGAGGCCGGATGCGCCTAGCCTCGATTGCGCCGATGTTCACGATGATATGGCTTACCTATGATATTTTGCGCTCTGTAAGTATAGATTTTCAAGGAGACAATTAGCCTCAAAGCGCGAACGCTATGTAGAGAGATTTTTTCTCAGAATGGTTGTTAATCTTTTTTGTTTCTCTTCGGAAACACAGAAAATCGAAAACTTCAAAATGAAACCTATTATCGCACAGATTCAGCGACGGAACCCGTTCTCGCCTACTCACAATTCAGCGTTCACAATGAGGCCAGTGTCCAGGCGCGGACGGGCTATGATTTGTTAGAATAGATGTATAATGACTTGTAAATTTTGCGGATAATGTATTTCGTTTTTGCTCAACCTAGCTGAGAGAGAAGGTTAATAGTTTCCAGTAGAACAACTACAACGGTTGGTCGTGAACTCGACCATCAATAAATCTATTAGATAGGACGAATAATTCTTAAGGCCCTCTAGACAGTGAACCCTCTTCGTCCAAGAACTGCAGTATCACCCTTTTTTGGCTAACGAACAGCAATGATATTTTGCCAAAGTCTTACTGTTCGTTTTCCATGGTATTCTTGGAGTTGTACAGACGCTCAAGATACGACTCGAGGCTCTTCCTCCCCATGGTCTTGACCTGGTAGAACATCTCAGCCAGAGCGTACTTTCAGGAATTCTGCTTCTTGCTTTGCGCACGTTTGTCACACTACGTACCTCGGCAGTCTTCCTAGTTACAACAAATGTTCCGTTTCTGAAAGCATAGTGCATTCTAACTCGACGAACAACGTATGACGTCCCGTCGTAATCTATAATATCGCCACAGTTCAGCCGAGGGTCTAAACGAAATCGACCGAGACGTCTCGAAGGTGGTGTGAGCACATCGATATCGAAAGGCAAGAGATCTCTCCCGTCCTTGAACGGGCTCTTCTGGTTCTTCCAGCGAATCATCATTCCGTCGAGTTCGGGTATTTGATCATCCTCCGCGGAGTCATCTTCCGTGGACAACAACCTGCAGCGTTTGTCCTGAGCGACCATGCACTTGTTTAGAATGCAAAACTTCGGGAGAGCCAAACACATCAGATAGCAAAAAAAAATTCAACGCGGAGACGAGAAACCCTGTACCTTTCTAGTCCTCGTACTCCTTGACTGAGCAGCAAGTTCATGGACCGTAGTTCTTGACCTGGTTGCCAGCGGAAACCCTTGCACAAAGCACACAACCGCCATTGCTCCTTTTCCCGGCAGTACAAAACGTTTCCCTCAGCACAAAGCCCGCTCTCTTCGCCCTCCTTGGGATGAACTCATTTCCTTTGCCCTTACACAACAAATACCTAGTATTCATGTATAGTCCGACTCATGGCTATTCTACAAGTGATGTAGGAACTTGTATTCCCATGCCATGCTCATAACCATTGATCGTTTCCCCTTCTGATTCTAAGAGGCGATCGAATGCCAGATTTCGAACCTACTGAGCGGGGGCGGGAATCAAGCTGTCGCGAAGCTCCCCACGAACATGGAAAACTAGACAAAAAGCTGCTTGTCTTCCACATTCTCAAGCTTGATGAACTAGCGCTGAGGAAGTAGAAGGGGATAACCTATAACGAACAGCAAGCCTCATCGCCTGAATCTCATGCATCTGTCTGCCTTCAACAATACAATAACTTTGCTTATTTCAGTTTTACGAAATATAATTGGACATTGGGATCTATGTAACTACGTTCAATTGGATAAAATAGTAGATTAAGAGAAAGGTATCCAATGGACGATGGATGTTAGATTTGCTATTCTGCCCCAATCGTGCATTGAAACCGGTCAGACCGAGAACAACAATGGACAGTTTCTATTCGTCACTAATAACAAGAGTCAGTACTTGATTCGACACAATCGAAAAGTACTCCAATCATTTCTAGACATTGGAATGCTGAACCACAGGTGTGCTCATCGACACCAAGATATTTGTACATGGTTTTACTCGATATATGTAATTGCATGCCACCGTCTGTGGATTATAAAACTATTTTAAATTCCAGGTTTCGTTCAACGATATCGCTTTTTAGGCAAATGAGAAACGATCTTTTGTCCAAGCTTGAGGCGTAAGAAGTTGAGAGGAGCTATCACCTTGCTCCGTGTTAAACATTAGTAAATTGCGCGTTCGAATGTATCTCAACCTCTCATACGCTGCTTATCAAATGAATAAGAGACACGTGTTTAAATATCTTCTTATATATTCGAAAATATTCCGAGATATTTCTATTTGAGTGTGAATGATTGGACTATCTCTTCGTGGAAGCTTCAAGATTTTGGTGGTAAATTCTGTGTTCTACGAGGATTACCAATATCAAGATTTTTGGGATAAACAGAGAGTCAATACTAGAAAAAGGAACACTTCCCCCTTTTTAGAAGCAGAAATTCCTAGTTCACACCCGAATAATAAGAAATGATCGCAAATCAGGGCCACCAGCCGGCTTTGCGCTGTTTTTCAAGACCAGTGGAGTTTCTTTATGTAGCTCTAGTTTTGAAGATGGAATCCCAATTAAAAACTATTAAAGTGGACAATGTCAAATCTTAGAAATCACACGAAACTTGCACGACCCCTATGCTGACTTTTCGTCAGGGATCAGCCACTCTCTTTTTTCATATATTATTGTTGAATTTATTCGTTTGCTCAGGAATGTTATGGTTTTAGGAGGATTTTCTTTTTGGGGGTGGACTGGAAGAATGTTTATCCCCACCGCCCTGCACAGGTCTTTTGTTTGGGTTCGAGAAAAGCCCATAGAGCCAGTATTCTTGTCTTGGTGAGAGATGTGCGATGGTATATAAAGGCTGTGTACTGCTAGGGTTTCCGGAAGGGTAGGGGAGAGGGTTTAGCATAGTTGATGATAGGAAGGAGGTGAATTTATTGAAAGGAGGCGATAGGGAGTTTGGTTGATTTTATGTAGAGAAGAGTTTCCCGAAATTCGACGGGATCGATGAGTTGAAGGAAGGTTTGTGGTTTCGGAGAGGGCTGGTTGTAAAAAGAAGAAACGATGTCGTTTGGGGCGTCTTGTCGCCTGGACTTGCCGGAAAAGGTTGATACAGAGCGGGGTTTTCCCTTTCCCCACTTTGGTGGAGTTAGAGAAGGATGCTTGGGGGGCGGTAGTAAGGAGGGTTTGACGTCGTCAGCGGAGTCGGCGACAGTGGATTCTCCCCCGGTATCTCCTACATATTTAAGAAAACTAGAAGACAACTTGCGCCAGCATGCCGCGCAAGTCGATCATCCAAAGTTCCGTCTGGGTTTACGTAGGAACAGAAGAAATTTGGAAAAGCACGTTTCGTTCTCCTCGGAGGTAACTGTCGCGGAGCCAGATAGTTTGCCTGTCAATGTCGCTTATGAAGAGGAGGGAAATGACCCCCATGCCAAGTAGGGGAAGAGTGTGCGGAACGGAATTAGTATGTGTATAGACGGAACTAATAAATAGGATTTCGGATAAGAGAGTTAATATAGACATTGCAAGAGCTCGAGGTCGTATTGTTCAGCGCTCTAAGCCCTGGGCATACTCGGCGACGGGGAAAGCGCTATCCACATCTTCTTGCAATTTAAGATTGTAGACGAATTGATCTGGCAAATGTTACTTCTTTCCCGCGCAAGCCCAGGAAAGCATGTGGTTCATTCTGAGAAAGCCGCCAAACGCTTAACCACACACATTCGAATTGCGGTGTTAAAACAAAGCGCAATCCGCGGACGGTCAGAACCAGTTTGTGCTTCTGACGATGTCGTACGAGACCTCTCAGAGTAAGATTCCGCACCTAAACAGGAGAAATCCGCGCATTTGCTAGACATGCTAGTTCCGTAGTCCGACTCTTTTGTCCGTCGCAACTTACAGAAACGAGCCTGGATGTCTCGCTTGTTGTTTGTACTCAGCTTGTTCCCTCCATGACGGCAGAAAGTGTTTTTAAGCGCGCTCGTGTGAATGAGCGAGTAATACAAAACCCCGAGCACGTCCAATGCAACCCAACAGTGTACACTCACCGGCCGAAGTGAGTAATGCCCAGCAGACCATTGACAAAAAAAAGAAGCTTTTCCTGAATATTCCTTATTTTCTTTTATTTTCAAAAAAGCCAAAAAAGTATTGCGTGACAGAAATGTGAACGTTGTAGAATTTGGTCGGATTGAAAGGGGGAAGTGGACCAGCGCGTACAAGTTCAGTCGATCTCCACGGGGAAAGGATGGCTTTTCTACACACAAATAGGATGCACCTTACTCCTTCGTCGCTCTTGGACCAAGAAAGAGAATGAATGTTGGTAGCCCAGGGAGACGTATTATCGATCAGCTGGTTGCAGCAGGAGGTTCCCTGGACTTGCAGAATAAAAGGATTTTCGAAGACCGTTAAACAAGTACTGTTTGGCATTGTAAGGACCAAAATGACATGAAAAGGGCACCTGTACAATGCCTACGGAGTTTACCAAGCAGCGGGCATTGACGATCAACTCAACCGGTTGGGCGCAGAGCCCGACCATGTCAGCGACCTGAGGGAGCTCACCAACGCCAAGTTGAGATGGTGATCAGCCCAAGGGTTGGCAAACTTCGTAGGTACTGCACCCCGAGGAGCGTAGCGCCGCCCTCTTTGTGCGCTTCCTGGTGTAACATAGGCGGGGACCTTAGCCTCCGATTGAACCTACCAATTTGGTCTTTCATCGTGAGTCCGTCCGACAGGTATCCCCCACATTGGATTCGTGGACACCAGACCTCGATATTCATTGGCGATCCAAACCGTTAGACCCCGAAGTACGTGGGATACTATGACCCCTCTTCCTCTGCAAGAGTCGTGGACCTCTTGACTGGTGAGTGATCCTCAGAGGAACTTACAGTCAAAAGAAGTCACGATAACATACAATTATCATAGAAAAATAAGCCAATCAAAAGACTTCATTAGAGTTAGGAATCTCGTTCTTGACAACCATGACCCTTAATTCACCGATTACGGTTTCAAAATACCAATCAACTGCTTCTACATTTAAATATTTATGCAAAAGAATATCACTATATCATTACGTTAAGCAATAGTTATTCTTAGTTATCTTAATATGAGTTTTAGGAATTTTTATTGGATGTTGTGAGAATCTGAAACATCTGATGGAACAAGGGCTTGGAGATGAGGAATCGAGGAGAATTCTTTCTGTTTTTTTTTTGGATTCCCTTGCTGGGAAGATGTTGAAGAAGGCGCGGCCGTATATTGAGAGATATAATAAAGGTTTCTTGCTCATGAGCATAGACAGAGGAGAAAGGGGAATGGAGAGAGAGTAGTTGCCTTGAAAAGCTCTATTTTGAGCCTGTACTTTAAAACGAGAGTGTTTGGCAGGAGAAAGCTTTTTTTTTGCATTGGTTTGTGGCTTGCTCGGCTGAAGGTGGTTGGATTTGGTGAGAGGTTGCGGTGTGGTTGATGCTCTTGTCGTTGCCGAAAAAGAGTTTGTGGTTTTAGATTCCATCATGTAAACATGGAGGCTTCTGAGGACGGAACTGTGGCGCTGTGCGCAAGGATTTGATCCTGCTTGGTTGATCCTTTCGTCATGGCATCGGGACGGATGGAGCTTCGTAAGGTTCAGTTTTCAACCTTCGTTTTCTTCTGCTTTCGAGACCGCCGGACCTCGTGAACAGCTGTTTGACGCCTGTTTCAGCTTGAGCCATGAAGGACAGAAGAGCACGGGGCTTGCAGATCGAGGATTCGTTCGATCTGTTGTACAATCTTGTTGACGCACTCAGGGGCGGTGATCAGTGCTTAACTTCGAAACTGCTGGCGGACTTGGAGAAGTCCAGTCAGGCGATTCAAAAGCGTGTCTTCTTGCCCTTGTGTGACTATGGTTGCTCAATCCTCCACATCGCGGTTACGCATGCCTCGTTTTCAGTCCTCTCCACAATCACTTGCAAGGTTCTGGACTTGAAGGGAGATATCGACTTACGAGACTTGGAAAGTGGATGGACTGCACTTCATACAGCGTGCTATTTGCGGAAACCGCACTTTGTGCGCTACCTGGTTTCGAAGGGAGCCAATCCCCACAAGCGAGACAATGGAGGAAACTATCCGTACGACCTTCTCATCAGCGATTCATATACAAGCAGCTGCTTTGAAGAGCGCAGAAGATATCTGGAAAATTCTGGAGGGAATATTTTGGTCATGGGATCAAATGCCAGCTATCAGATGGGGCTCGGTGATAATGATGTGGACGTGTCCATGAGACCGTTAACGATTGACGGATTGTTAGGCGTCAGAATGACCGCCACTGGGAGCAAGCATACGTTGTTTCTAGGTGAGGGAGGTTGGTGCTTTCTGCTTGATCGAGGATCTCGAGCTAATTCTATGAACTCGTCCCCCCTTAGGCGTGTGCGGTGAGGTCTGGGCTGTTGGAGTTGGGGAAGGGGGACGACTGGGACTGGGCAACGAGAACACAAAGGCGGAAACAGAGCAAGTCAAGGGCCTTCCGGGTGATATCTGCTACATAGCGGTCTCAGAAAGAAGGTCTGCCGCGATTAGTACGCATGGCGCAATGTACATATGGGGTTCTGGTGTTCTGAAACCCATGAAAGTTAGCGGTCAACCGAAGGTTTGCTGCTCCCGTAGACTTGGACATTCTGCGTTCGAGGTAGAGGTTAAGAGAAGGAATGCTTCAAACTTGAACTAGGACATTAGGTTCGTGTCTGCTGCACTCGGCGATGATCACGCGTTGGCCGTAGATGAAGCAGGTGGTCTGTGGGCGTGGGGCAGAAACGATTGCAACGTGCTCGGCTTGGGACATGTCGTAGCCCATCAGCCCAATCCTCGCTGTGTGACAAGGTTCAGCAAGTTGAGAATTCGAAACGTTTTCACCTTCCAGAATAGGGTTAGCGTTGTCATAGGATACGACAAGGTCCTGAAGAGTGAGTTTTGCGCTGGCTCACTTGTTTCAGTCCTTGAAGATTTCGTTTGGAGACCGGTTGATTCAAGTGCGGTTTTCTTGAACTCCAGGGTTGGAAATGTACTGCTGGGGAAAAGGAGTGCCAAGCCCTACGAAAGTTGCTTTACAAGTTGCTCGTCCGTGGGCTTTCTACTATCCAACTGCTCCTTTGAAAGTGGTGCTCGCTGGAAAACGCATGTATGCTCTGACAGAATCAAACCAAGTGTTTTCGTGGGCAGTCGGAGATGCGGTAGCAACGCAGAGGTATGATAGAGAATAAATGTTCTAAAATTCAACTGGCTTAGTGGTCCAAGGTTAATTTATGTTCTGGTTTGGTCAATACTTGCAGCACCATGTTTCACAAACGAGCTATCGTGGACATCGCGGGAAATCGGGAGTCTCTATTAGCAGTCGATCAATATGGAGCGTTGCTCAGAATGCTTCCGAAGGGAACGTCCGGAGGTCGAATCGAACCCGAAGGAAGTTATAGGGGAATCCTATCCGTAACCTCAGCGAGGAATCACATCGTTTGTATCGCTGCTCCTAGAAGACCGGCACTGGACAGTTTTCCTGGAACACGGGCTGCTTCATGTCCCGATGGAAGCCTGCGTAGCTTGTGCGCAAGCCAACTTGCGAGCGAGGTAGTCCATCTTGAAATCGTGTTCAGACGTGCTTCGCGGATCTTGCCAACCTCGCTCAATTCGTGTTTTCTTCGCTATCAACTAGATTGCGGTAGAAAACCTTCTCTGTATAGTGGAGATCGCGCGGATGCTGGACGACGACCCACTCATTGTCTCCTGCGCTCGGTTCGCCTTTTCGAACCTGGATTTGATTATGTGCCACCTTGAACAGACAAGTCTATCTCATCAAATGCGAGCCCTGCTTGCTCTAAGCACAGTGTTGAAGTGGCCTAACCGGCCCCTAGAATTTTGTCCCGACTTCGAGGAGGAAGCATGTTTGACGCTGGATGCATTTACCTTGCCAAACGGGGACAAGCCGTTAAATACCGAAGCAACCGTCGGCTCGCCAAAGCTTAGCAGAATGCTGAAGTCTGCACGGCGAAAGCTAGCGGACATTGAAAAGCTTGAGAATCTGAAGACTGCAGGCCACAAATTGCAGCCAGCGCAGAAAGCGAAAGTGAACACAAAGAAGCGTCTAGTTGAGGATGTGACGCAGCTTCTGGACTTGCTAGGAGCGGATCGCGGAAAAACTGAGTTAAGCGATAGCTTGATCTCGGAGGAACACTCTGACGAGTGCGCTCGCGACTTGCGGGAGTCTCCTACAGCTGAAAAGGAGTCGGATGCGATCCCGGAAGAAGCGCTCAGTCTCTCACCCGAAGCGCGTGTGCAAGGAAAACCCGGGGAAAGCGCCCTAGCACCAATCAGGAGCAAGAAGAAGAACAAGAAAAAGAAATGCAGGCTCGACCTCTCAAGTTGCGAAGAGACAGTTCAAAGCCAAGGCGGTCTCAACGCGAAGTCGACGACTCCCGTCCACAATGCTTGGGTAATAGAACGATGCGCGGGCTCGCCCACGAATATTGGAGAGTTAGATACTTCTCCGACAGCTATACGAGATAGATCGTTGCCTACGCTCCAAGCCTCCTGTCGGGGCGACGATGAGCAAGGACGCGGCATGGTAAAGGGTACCTCAAATCCCTGTGTAAGCGAACAGGGTCCTCCGGGCCAGGTCGGAGGTAGACGTGAGTATTAGCTCAATGCTCAATTCTAGATTCGCGAGAAATTTAAGTCGCTGAGCTTGTTAGTGCTTTGCATGCCTGCCAGGAGAGCCCCAGAAGCGGAAAAAAGTCAAAACCAACTTCTTCCAACTAGGAGGTTCTCCATACCAGGGTCACAGATACGCTCCTGCTAAGGATAGTCCTTCGATACAATTTTCTCTTGAGCCACTGAAGGGTCAATCGCCGTCGAGACACGCCGCGGGGAACTCAAGCTGCCCTTGGGGAGAATCCGTTTGCACGAGCGGTATCGCGAACCTGGCCTCCATCCAAGATGAAGAGTTGGAAAGGTCGCGCCGAGAGGATGCCAAGACCAAGACGAGCCCAAGATCAAAGGATTCTTCGGATTTCCGGTCGGTCGATAGTGTCAATGGTATGTCAAGATCGGCGCTGAGTAGTGAGAGTCGCGGCAGCGCATCAAACCAATCCAGGGGCTGGAATGTATCTCGCACTTGCGCGCAATCAATTGTGGATATCCAGGCCGACGAAGCACGCCGGTCCGCAACTCTGAGAAAGCCAGTGTACAGTCGTGCTTCACCAACGGAGAGGTGTTGGATGCCGCTACCAAATGACGAGCCGGTAAGAACTTATCCGCCAACTCACCAATGAAATGGCCCGTTCATTGCAGCTGAGACTCCAAATTTGCTTGTCCTTTGTTCAGCTGAAGGCAAAATCTCTCAGGAAAATTGAAACAGAGGAAAGGGCCTTGAAAGCCATCAAACAACAACTTAAAGGGTCCGCGGTGGTCCGCCGAGTTCCCACCTAATCTGTTTAGAGGGTGTGTGTGTAGTTTGAACATAATAGATTTCAATCTGTCATGAGCACTATCAAAGAACTTTATTTTGAGCTCATTAAATACCAGATGTACTAGTAGAGACTTGATCGGTGTCAGAACCCAATTGCGTGCATCGGCAGCTGCCGCTCTTCTGGGTCTTGAGACGACGACTAGATGCATTCGACGATGAGACGTGACAGTGAAATTGGGATTCTTAACGGTAAGTAGGGTACTTCGGATCCAAGCCTTAGGGGAGTTTCGTAAACAAGCGCGATGTCGATGATCGTGCCTTTTACGACAGATCCTGCTAATCGGAGGCTGGAACGTGACGAGCCATCGCATCACGCTGCGGACGAGCTGGTACGACAGAACGGGAGGCTATTCATCCCAGCGTTATTCATATTATCGCGCTGGTCAGCAACGATGTTCGAGATTCCTTTCGCGAGGCGAACGAACGCGTCTTCACAAGTTAACACTCCGAAAATCTACCCAAAAATGAAGTGAACCGAATATAACTTTTTTTCTGATTTTCGAAAGCGATTACAGCCATCAGGAGGCTTGTACATCAGACAGAAAACTCCGTTCTTCAACCAAAAAGAAGGAATCCACCCCTGGGTATATCCGGTCATATCTTTTCACATGGTTCAGTATTATGAAAACAAATATTACACAGGTTGTAAATTAATTTAAAATTCTATCCTAAAATATCACCTAAACCTTTTTGTCGCTTTTTTTATGGCGCCACTCGATATTCAATGTTTCTTCCCCTTCAACGAAGGGGTGGGGATGCGAAGGGCTGGGAAACTTTCTGAAATTTCGCGGAACGGAGTTAGGCGTTTCATGTCGTGACGGGGGACTCCCACTTGGAAATTTTCTTTGGACGTTTCACTCCACCCGTTTTTCGGGCATATAGACGTTCGGGTTTCTTGGAAGTTAGATGCGTGTTGGTGGAGTAGCGGGGGCGGGGGGGTGGGGGGTTGGAGGTAGGTAGGACACCCAGGTGAGATGTTCTAGTGTGTACAAGTGCTAGGGAACGTGTGGGATAGTTTGTTTTGGTTTGTTGTTTTGAGTTTTTGCAATCGACGACGAATATAATGTCATATAGAGAGAGAGAAGACAGGTACGGAGATCGTGACCGTGAGCGTGATTACAACCGTGATCGCGATTACAACCGCGATCGTGACTATGGGGATAGGGATCGTGATCGTGGGCGTGACCGTGGGTATAGGGATCGGGATCGGGATTATGATGATCGCGGTGGATATTCCCGCGGGCGTGATAGGGACTTTCGTGACAACGATCGAGATCGAGATGATTACGGTGGACGTGGGCGGTACGGAGGTCGGTATGAAGGTGACAGGGGACGCGATCGAGGCGACAGAGGAGAGCGTCGAGGATCTGCGCCTCCAGACATCAGCAAGTTGCATTCCTTGCTAGTTCTGAACATAACTTTCAAAACAACGCCTCGTGAGCTTTCACCCCTTTTCGAGCGATACGGAGAAGTAGCGGATATTTACATTCCCCGCAACAGAAGGACGAACGTGTCCCGTGGATTCGCGTTTGTGCGCTACAAGCAGAAAGAAGAAGCAGAAGCGGCGATTGAGAAGCTTGATGGCAAAGTGGTCGATGGTCGGGAAATTGGAGTGCAGTTTGCCAAGTACAGTCGAGGCAGCGGGGACGAACCGTAAGGACGATTCTGACCTAGCGAAGAACCCTCAAGTCACCGGACTGAATTGAAACTCATTTTTTCCGCGTTTTCCCAAATTCAGACCGAAAGGACGACGCGACAGGGAAAGGGTTCGCTCACGAAGTCCATCTCCTCAGAGGGCTCAATCTCGTAGTCCGGAGAGGGATAGGTACGAAAAATGATTCACATCAACAATGCGCTGCCAGATACTAACAAGAATTTCTGTTGCGTGAAACGATTAGTCCGAGAGCGAAGCGGCCGCGTTCTG
The DNA here is from genome assembly GCA_029953675.1 of Rhodosorus marinus. Taxonomy (NCBI): domain Eukaryota; phylum Rhodophyta; class Stylonematophyceae; order Stylonematales; family Stylonemataceae; genus Rhodosorus; species Rhodosorus marinus. Next base: position 3,295,339 of record JAMWBK010000002.1, read on the forward strand.
TTAGTCCCGAAGAAAGGGGTCAAGACGAAAGAGAAGATTCTGACAAGTACGTATGAATGACGGTGGCAAACTTGAAAGACTGTGTGCTGAAGCCTTCTCCCCGTGAACTGCCTAGCAGGCGTCTTGATGACGAACCAGTGGGTGGCGATAGTAGGCCAGATGACGTAGAGGCCGACTATGAGAACGATCGCGATTAAACCATTGGCTTGGTAGTTGAGCCGAGTGTCGAAGAGCAACGAACCGCCGTGAGGTTTCTGAATAGCAGAGATTTGAACCGGCGTCGAATGCTGAAGGATTCGTATTCCACGGACCGCAACGGGTGCATCAGACGGGCGGCGAGGCACTGATATTTGTCTAGAAGCCAGAATTTTGGAATGAAGCCTTGCTTGTTGATGCTGAGGAGAGCGAAAGCATTTCCCAAATGAAAGAATAGCCAGATTGTGCCACGAATCGATCCATAGATCCAGACTGATCCAGAGTTGTCCCGGTAGATCTTGGACGATGCATACCGCGACCTAGGTTCCAGGAGGTCCCTGAACTGCTTCAAAAGAGTAGGGAGGCGAAAAGAACATGCTTCCCGAGGACGTGACTTGAAAGAATTCAAAACTAGTTTTTGCGAGTTAGGTCGTCGAGTAATGCTGACCAAGGACAGGCAAACCGGGAAAAGCCCTGATATTCCCGGCTTTTGCTCGGGGAGTTTGCAGTCCAGTAGACTTATTTCGTCGGGATCTTCTGCTTTCCGTTGGAGACTGGAGGCATTGCTCGAGGAGTTTGCAGTCCAGTAGACTTATTTCGTCGGGATCTTCTGCTTTCCGTTGGAGACTGGAGGCTTTTGTCGAGGAGTTTGCAGTCCAGTAGACTATTTTCGTCGGGATCTTCTGCTTTCCGTTGGAGACTGGTGGCTTTTGTCGAGGAGTTTGCAGTCCAGCGGACTTATTCGTCGGGATCTTCTACTTTCCGTTGGAGACTAGCATCTGCCTGCATGTTTGTGTATATCTGAGTCACTATCGTTGAGCTGTATCTCGTATATCTATCTACATATCTAAAAAAACGCTGTTCAACAAACGGCTGGGGTGCCCAATTGAGCAGATTTACGTATGCGATGGTGATGGGTGCGGAACTAGCGTAGATCTCAGGTGGCCGCTGGAAGGTGGTAGCCTTGCAGGCAATCAACAAACCCGATTCTGAAGTTGTGCCACGCCAGATCCTACAGGCGATGGCGCACTTCATTTTTCACAGTGTACTCGTGAAGCAGTTGAACTACGAATTGTCGCCTCTTGCAAAGCCAGATTTCTTGAACAGTTGGAGGACTTTGTGCTGATTGATGCTTTTACATCTCGGGACTACACTGAGAAGGATGGTGCCTGTACCACAATGGGACAATCGCTATAGAGAAGCACGAAAGGAAAAAGGTCCTTCCGTTTGCATTAGGTTTATCGAATCAATAAACGACACATGTCTATATAGAACTAATTTTTAAACATCTCATTTTCTCTCCCGCCTAGAAATATCGTCTATTATTGACTTTTCGTTCCTCGTGCGCCAGGCTTGTAATGCGAGTTGGTGGAGCCTTGTACCTACTCGTAGGAATCTCACGCAATTGAAAATGAGGGAAATCTATAGCCCCCCTTTCTCTTAATAGTGAATGTTAGATGTGCAGCAAATATAAAGAATATTTTCAGATTATATCTGGACATATGCAGTCCCCTACCCATACAGATAATTACTCATCCTGAACTAAGGCCGAACCAGAAGGGGGTGAGTGGATGTTTAGAATTGCGGAATCGGGTTACTAATATTCTTCCCAATGGGAGGGAGGAATGCATGACAACAACGAAACTAAATTTGAGAAAATCTGAAAGTATATAGATTGAATAGACCTATTCGAAAGGGTTTAGGAGCTTTTTAATGATTGAGGTATCTCAAGGAGAAATTCTTACGGCCAAGCTCGGGTTTAACACTCGGGGGCCACTGTTGCTTGTTGGAATTGTAAAGAATTTTGGGAAAACGACACAGCAATTTACATGTGTAGAAGACGGGAATGTGCGGAATATATACAGATGTTGAGGTGGCGAGGTTGGGAGAGAGGCAGGTGGCTATTTGCTTTGAACGGGTTTGTATTTGGTTAAGGAGAGGACGCACTAAGTGTGTGAGTGGATTTTAAAATTTTTTGGAGTTTTTTATAAGGTTGTTTAGGATCGTTGCTTCCTCTTGTTTTTTTCTTGGATGAGAAGTTGAGCGCAAATAGGGTGAGATTCCGCTACTGAGCGGAGAGGGCGAAGGGTGTTTGGCGGTGTGATCGAGGTTGTGGTTTAGTAAATATGAAGTCTGCAAGTGTTTTCGCGACCGGGTTGTCGATTTGGACTCGGAGTGGATATGGAATATCCAGGATCCGGGAGGCGGGGAGCTCATCGGTGTTTAATTCCTTCCGGAGCTCCCGTCGCTGGCTGTCGATGTCGGTTCAAAAACTGCCTCCACCACAAGAAATCACAACAACAGAGTAAGTAGAGCTGTAATTTTTACCTCTTGAAGATTGGAATCGGCGCGATTTCCTTGTAAACCCGATCGTCCTGTCCTGGGTCCGGACTCCGTCCACCAAAAGAGTCGATTTGATCTGACTCTTCGTCAACGGGTATCGCTATCGTGCCACAGGGAAGTTGAAGAAGCCGACACGAGAGTGGCTAGCTTCATGACCCCGAAGGAGATCGTGTTAGAATTAGATCGTCACATTGTGGGCCAGGCTGATGCAAAACGGGCAATGTCGATAGCATTGAGAAATCGGTGGAGGCGACACCAGCTTCCTACTACGCTCCGTGAAGAGGTACTTCCGAAGAACATTCTAATGATTGGGCCCACGGGGGTTGGAAAGACTGAGATTGCGAGGAGGCTCGCCAAACTTGTGGATGCACCGTTCGTGAAAGTCGAAGCTACAAAATACACCGAGGTCGGTTTCCACGGAAGGGATGTAGATCAAATAATAAGGGACCTCGTGGAAAACGCCATCCAGCTCGTCAAACAGCGACAGAGGAGGATGATGAAGGAGCAGATACGGAAGGTAGTCGAAGATAAAATCTTGGATGAACTCACTGGGCTGGAGGCCAGAAGCCAGACAAGAGAGAGCTTCCGCTCTCTGTTGAGGAAGGGCGCCCTGGAGGAGCGAGAAATTGAAGTCGAGGAGCCTGCGCGAAGCAAGCACAACGTTGTGCAAATAGGCGACATGGGACCGGAGAGAATGAACGACATATTGTCCCGAGTCGATAAGTTTTTCACGGTCCAAAGAAGCGGGTCGCAAAAGCGCAGAATGACCGTAAGTACACCGTGTTAAGCAAGCCTGGATTAATGCGTGCTATAATGTCAGCTAATACGGTTCTTTGTCGGTCAGGTACGAGAAGCTCGCGCAGTGATCGAGGACGTCGAATCCGAAAAGATTCTTACTGACGAGAGCATAACAAAAAAGGCCATTGACGCAACCGAGCAGGACGGAATTGTGTTTATTGATGAGATTGACAAGATCTGTACGCCGAGCAACTACCGCCACGGTGCAGATGCTTCGTCGGAGGGGGTGCAACGAGATCTACTTCCGATTATAGAGGGCTCCACAATCTCAACCAAACACGGAAATGTTAATACGGATCATATTCTGTTTGTTGCTTCTGGGGCGTTTCATAGCGCGAAGCCTTCCGACCTGATGGCGGAGCTTCAAGGGAGGCTTCCTATCCGAGTAGAATTGAAGGGTCTGACTGAGGCAGATATGTATCGCATCCTTGTTGTACCCGAGAATAACTTGGTCAGACAGCACGTTGAATTGCTGAAGACCGAAGGCGTAAACCTTCACATAACCGAATCAGCGCTCAGAGAGATTGCCGCTGTTGCCGCTGAATTGAACATGACTGTCGAAAATATTGGCGCCAGAAGGCTTCATACTGTCTTGGAGAGAATTCTTGAGGACGTATCGTACAACGCGCCGGATCTGAAGGGCGAGACAATTACTATTGATGCAGTCAGTGTACGGGGTGCCCTTGGAGATATGCTTCTGAAGACAGACTTGTCGAAGTATGTGTTGTAGTTGAACATGAATGCTTGGAACTGAAGCGAGACCTGCTCGAGACAGACTTGTGGGCCGCTTGAGAATATGAAAAAAATAGGAATAATTTGTACTACGATCTATTTCAGATCAGGGCACTGTTGTATCCTTCCTAGCAACGAAGTGATTGCCATGGACCACCCCTCGGGTCCTATCCCGTCGACGAGGATTAACTTATCAACCTCGCCTGCTCCGGGGGCCCACGCCCCGCTGTGCTGTTTTACAAGGAACGAAAGGTCCGCGCATCCAAGCATGGAAAAATCGTTGGGGGCATCTCCCAGGGCGACTGATAGGTGAGAACCAGTGTCCGCGCTGGTTCCTCTGTTCAGAATTCTGAGGAGCAGCCGCATTGCCCTCCCTTTGCTTAAATGTATGCTCGACGCCGAGTGGAATCTACCTCCTGCAATGTTGATACGAGTTAATCAAGAACTTCCCATACACATGCAACGCGTTTGCAGTAATCAGATTCAACGTACCTGTTTCGATGTGAACTCCAGAGACAGCCAGAGATGTGCTTACAACTTTCAAATCCAAAGGAGAAAGCGGTGCGACTATTGTCTGACTCGCCTGTCTTCTTTTTGCCATTACCGCATCAGCCAATCCAAGACCAGTCTCCTTCGCAACTTGGTCGTTTGTGAGATCATCGTACGTTGTCAGGCAGACGCCAGTCTCCTTCTCCGTGAGTCTGATCTTTTCAAGCAGAACACCTCGTACATCGCCAAGAACGACTCGATACACGGGCTCTCCGGACCGTTCGATCGTATCAACGGAGTAATCACTCAGTACCGTATCTGTGGATGGATCACGAACATCTTTCACGGGAACGTATAGCACAGCTCCATTTTCAGCAATGAAAGGCTGGTCCTCAATGCCGAGAATGCTTTGCAAATTTTTCAACTCTGAGGAGGTCTTGCTGCTGCAAAGCACTAGCCGGATTCCTGTCTGCTGTAGCTGATGTTTTTTTCATAATGAAGGCAAGAAAAAGAGTCTCTTCAAGGGCGTGAACATCAAGTACGAAGCTCTAGGGCAAGATTCAGACATGACGTACCTTCCTGACCGCTTCCAAGCTTCGGTCTGGGGAGTATGTAGAGTGATCCACCAAAGTCCCATCTACATCAGAGAATATGATAATACTTTGAAACTGCCTATTGTTTGATATTTCTTTCAACCGCTTATCTAGTTGGTCGTCCATTTCCAGTCACTACGTCTGGACACCCCGGTAGTTTTGACCACCGGCTTCGGAGAGTGAACCGACGCCGGTCTGAACAGTTGCGAAATCTTGCGTTGGTCTGCGCGTTGCTCGAAGAATGCGATGGAAGATGACCAGCTTGATTGTCTTGGTCGTTCTTGAACTTTGACACTATTGATTTGCATTTCGGAGATGATGAACACGGTTCGTGTGCTGCGGGAAGTCAAGCGCTCCTACATCCGTTCTCGTAGAAGGTAGAATGAAGTTCAAGTCTCTGTTCCCGTCGGATGAGTACTCCTTTTTGCTAAAGAGAGAAACCGTGTATTTTTCTTTCAGTTTGAGTACTCGTCGAGATCAGGTGTTGATTTGGGTTCTTGGTGGACCCGGATCAGGAAAAGGTACGCAATGTAAGCTAGTAAAGAAGGAGTTTGATGCGGAGCATCTGATTCCGGGTGAGATGCTACGTCGGGAGGCCAGTAGGAAGACCGAGCTAGGATGTAAAATAGAATCCATACTGATGGACGGGCGGATCGTCCCTCCAACTGTCACGGTGCCGTTACTGAAAGAAGCCATAGCGGCGACTGATAAAAAGATTGTCTTGATAGATGGCTTTCCTCGAGATCTGGAGAACCGGGAGGAGTTTCACCGGTCCTTGCAACGCGACTGTGATCTCTTACTCGTTTATGAATGGTAGGCTCAACCACCTGTACCAAATACCAATCGTCGAGGTCTACTGTGTCTGATCTGTGTTTTTTTTCCGGGACTACAGCTCTGAGGCGGAGCTCCTGAGGAGGCTGAAGAAGCGAGGCGAGACCAGCGGTCGCAGTGATGACAATGAGAACACGATATTAAAGCGTTTCTCCACTTTCCAGCGCAGAACAGTTCCAGTCATTGATTTGTACAGAAATTCTGGGAAGCTGAAGATTGTCGACGGATCAAAGGGAATCGTGGAAGTCTCTAGACGGACCACAGACGTCATCAGAGCCGTGGAGAAGCAGCAACTGCCTGAAGAGCTGGGGACAAGCAACGCTGGGTGACTCTTTCACCTGTAGTCGCCTGTGGCGTATCGAGTTCACTTTGATCGCATAACTCTTACAGCGTTCGAAGCCAGCGTGAAGCCAGCCGCTGTCTCAATATTTATAGCGTTCTAATCACATTCAATAAGATGGTAAACAATTATTCCTTCTAAACAAAACGTTCCCTCCCAACTCGGTTGTTTCGTAGTTCGGCATCATCTCTACGGGAAAGGCTGGTCGGGGGAGATGTCTTCAGACTATTGAGGACTGCTCCTCTACCTCGTTCTTCTACAACAGCTCGCTTGCCAAATCCGCGAGCTCGCTTCTCTCTCCTTTCTCCAATAATACATGGCCGTATATGGACTGCCCCTTCATCCTTTCGACAATGTAGCTTAGCCCGTTCGATCTCGAATCCACATACGGATTGTCTATTTGGTAGATATCGCCCGTCAGAACGATCTTGGTTCCTTCGCCTGCTCGGGTGATTATCGTTTTCACCTGAAATTCAAAACCCTCAGCCTTCAGATTCCTCGCCGAAAAAAGTGAAACAAGTGAAACAAGTAACGCCAAAACCTCTGCCGTCTGAACTCACCTCATGAGGAGTAAGGTTCTGCGCCTCATCGACGATAAAATAGGCGTCATGAAATGACCTTCCTCGAATGTACGCTAATGGTGCAACCTCAAGGAAATGGGATTCGATCATGTAGTCCACATCAGCCACATAGCAATTCTCAACCACTTTTCCGTTCCCTTGCTTGGTCGTGTTCACTGATTTGATAACTCCTACGTTATCCCAGAGGGGTTGCATGTACGGGTTCAGCTTCGTGTTGATATCGCCAGGCAAATAACCGGAGTCGCGGTTCGAAAGAGGAATTACTGGTCTCGACAGATAGATCTACATGTGAAATTGTCAAAGACACCCACCCTGTGAGCGAGCAGCTTACTTCTGCAGAGGTACAAGTATGACATACCTTGGCATACGTCTTCCTGCTCTCAAACGCAGCGGCCAGAGCGAGAAGGGTCTTCCCAGTTCCTGCCTTGCCTTGTAGTGTGACCAGACGAATACTAGGGTCCAAAAGCATATTCATAGCGAACGCCTGCTCGCTATTACGAGGCGATATGTTGAACGCTGTTCTCTTTTCCACCCTCTTGAAGGAGTATTCGGCGTTCCTTGAGTCGTACTTCCACGTGGCCAGGGCCGAGCGCGAGCAATTCCGGAGAATAAACGATTCATTAGGGACGGGGACTGGTTCAATTGGGCACGTATCCTGCAGCATATCCAATCCTAGTCTTTCGTCCGTAGCTCCACCGTCGTTGGAGAAAAACACGTTGATTGCTTCCGATGGAACATTTTCGTGGATTCTCTGACCAGTGTACTGCTCCTCAACGGAGGGCACCTTGTCAGTTACGTAGTCCTGCGCGAGTAGGCCGAACGCCCTAGCTTTCACGCGTAGATTGTTATCCTTGGTGACCAGAATGACATTTCGCCCCCTGAGCTTCTTCTCCTTCTCCCTTGCAGTCAGGGAGCTGAGGGTGGCGAGTATCCTGTGGTCTGGTGAGTCCTGGAAAAACAGTTCCTCTATTTCAGCGTCTCTGTTAGACAGTGAGATGTTCACTCTGCCGAGATCATCGGAGAGTTTGATTCCTTCGCCGGCAAGGGCTCCCTCGGAGTCTTTCGCTGCTATATCGTCCAGAGTTCTGAGGAACTCCCTCGCATTATAATGCAGCTCCTCGTTGCCCTTTTTAAACTTGTCGAGCTCTTCGAGCACAGTTATAGGTATACACACATCATTCTCTCCAAAAGTGAACAGGCACTGAAAACTATGTAGAATCACATTCGTATCCAGGACATAAATCTTCCTCAAATGATCACTGTCCTTGATGATTTTCTTGACCACTTGAACCTCGGGATGTTCCACATCCACCACGCTACTATACATCTCAACCCCAACCTTATACCCTCCCAGTGTCATACAAATCGGTGACCCCCTAGAACTCCGCCTTAGACAACCACCCTTCCTGGTGGTTATCGCAGTTTTCGAACCACTCAAACTAAATGCAAAACCCATTGTTATCTCCTCATCATATACATATCCATAAATTTACCACTCTTTCACTCTCTCTCCCTCTCTCTCATCACTGTCCAGCTCACTCTAACTTCATATACTCTTCTTTTCTCTTCAAACTTCCGAAACAGTCAAGACTTCAACTGAATGTCTCAAAAGAGACGCGCCTCCTATCACTTTCCGACAGTTGACATTTGACCCCCCCTTTTTGAATATAAATATTTCAAGAAACTTTTCTCCGCCATCATTTCAGACCTAAAAACTATCATATAATCGAAATTTATATGTGGCCAAAATAAAGGCCAACCTTCTGAAGCTCCCAAGTGCCAACAACGCGCCCAATGTTCCTGCACTCGATCCTCATTTCGGGTTGCTTTTTATAACAAGAAGAGAACATTCCTAAAAAATATTGTTTTTATTTAATTCTACACAAGATTTCACGTCCTGGACCTGAAAATTTTAAATATTTGTATTATCTTAAATATAGGAAAACTTAAGGGGGAAGTGTTTTCGATTTAGAAAAAATAAAGATATTTTTGACAAGAAGTAAAATAGTTTTTGTTTTTCTTTTGTTCGGAGACCTTGTCCTGAAAAACTGTTTGCGCGCGCAGGGGGGTGTTCAAAATTCCGATTTCGCAATGCGGGAACCATATTCAAGGGGTAACTAGACAACGACTCATTTGTGATTTATTATTTTAAGTTATTTTAGAACCAGAGTTGGTAATATACTTCTCGTTCGTAAACGCATGAAAATATCCGTGAGCAAGGAAAAGAGCGGGTTTGACAATTCTTGATAGATTGAGAACTGGTTTAATTGGATATTTCTGCAAATACCGTTGAACGCAACCGCTCACAACAATTTTTCATGTTTTACACATTAAAAATATTCCATAATTCAACTTATTTGTTAATATATTCAATATACGATTTCCTTGTTTGTACTTCAATAAACATCGGAATGATAGCTTCCTGACCAGTTATACCGATCGTATCTAACCATATCCAATCATAGTTTCTATTCCTGATCCGATTAGTCAATTAACAACCAGATTTCAGATAAAGGTCAAATATTCAAGATTATCTATGAATTGAATAGAAGTAAATATTTCGATACTCGAGATTCATACCCAATCTACTCTTAGCACGTGGCCCAACAAAGTCAGTCGCTTGCTAACGAGGGGTAAAGAAAGTATTGTTGAAAGAAAAGGAGATCAGCAAGAGAAACCCGTTAGGTGAGTGTCCCTCAGGTTCAGCTCATAAATATTCCCGGGAAATTTTGGGATGCAGGAGATTCCTGAGGCCGATGCTGATGCCGATACAGATGTTGGCGGAGTCGATACTTTTGTAATACTGAGGGGCAACTCGGCTGTGTGGTAGTTATCTTTGTGGGCGGACCGTGTTTGTCTTGTTTGTTTTCTTCGAGTTTTTTGTTTTTGGATTGATCTGAACGTAGCTGTTGTGTCTTCCTTTTGCTGAATGAATGGATGCGGTTTGCGATCGTTGGTTGGTTTTTGTGTCTGTGGGATCGTCGTTGTCTAAAGGGCATTGATGATATGTCCTTAACACTGACTGGAAAACTAGCTGACTGTACCGTTTCTGTCTACCGCCGTTAGACCATGCACGCTCGACGCTGTTGTTACCGCTGAACTGGATGTTCCAGGAGTACATCAGGTCGTTCCGAAGGCCGGAGAACAGAAAGCGAGAGAACACTGAGCTCTTCAAGTCGTGAGGAAGGCGCGACAGGGGTTCCTGCGCGTGGCTTGTGAAAAGGCGCCAAATCTTAGTTGGCTAGCTGGAGGTTGTGAAATCCTCAGAGGCTTTGACTTGCTCTTTGCCGTTTGCCTGTGATGCACGGCAACCTCACCTGGACCCGACTAACACCCGCGTGTTGCGACCTGCCGTTCCAATCGTTCATTGAGACCAATCTTGAAACTCAATCAATATATCCAGCTTCCAGTTTCCACAGATGGCAGATTTTTCACACCCACACGTCATTGTCACTGTTTGCACCCCCCAGTTTACTTGCTCATGTCAGGCATCTGTCACGACGAACGATGTCAAGTGCTCGGTTAACGACGTCGACTGGAATACCCCGTCACCCAACCGCCTACCCGAGATTTGCTTGTGTTGTAGAACATGCTTCCCGCTTCTTGGCGAAGGCTGATGGGGGTGGTTCCTCATAAGGTCGATACGGGGCGTTGGGAATCTAGCTTGCCCGGCGAATGCCCAGCGGGTTTCCTACATCCATCGGGAGAGAAATCACAGATTCTGCTGAGCAACGGATCGATCACCAGGTCGTATAGTCAGCAGAAACTATCCATCCACATTCGGAGTAGAAGAGCTGGCTAGTTTGTGGATGCGTGAGACTGTGCGAGAATTATGTATGGCGGGTGGCGTTGGTATTCGAGCGTGTTCCTCAGTGCAGAAAATGTAATCGCAAACCTTGCTGTCAACATACTAGTGTGGCTGAGTACCTCCGATGTTCGTCGGTTCTGCTTGCTCCCGTTGAACCACTTTTTTCAAGGGCAAAATAAAACTGGGGCCGAGAGCAGTTTGACCGCAAACAAAATGAAGCAAAATAAAGTGTTTGCGGGTCGAGAGGGGCCCTGCGAGCGATGATGACCCTTCCTAATGCGCCCTACTCGTTCCGACTGCCATGGTCATCGTCTCTCGCGGGGTCTCTCTACCGTAACCGCGTTCGCTTCATCCATGAAGGTAGTCATCTTAAGCGCAAAGCCAGCGTCGCTGTGATTGCGTCGCATACCAGGTCGTCTTCGTATCTTGCTTCGGCATGTATCAGCCGTGGGGTAGTTGGTGACATATACGGCCATCTTTTATCTGTTAGTCTTGCTTATACTACCTCGGCCATGCACTTGGAGATCTCCAATGCGGACGGGCTCCGGTTCTGGTTCCGGTTCCGGTGCTCTCTCACCGGGTTCGCTGGGCTATTGAGTAGGGCCGGTTCTTCACCGCGTGGATATCTGGTCCCGTCTCTTCGGATTCCCGTCTGCACCGTATCTTCCGGAATAGTAAATGCCACTCTGATCGTGTCTTCCACCGTCGTGGGCCGTGGATGCGACGTACACATGTAGATACGGTTCCAGTCCACCGACGAACGTGGCAAATGCATATGTAGTGTGACATGCATTTTGCGTCGTGCATTTACGATTTCGGAAAGCGCAAGTTCAAAGGATGAAACAAACGCGACAGTTTTATCCTTCTCTCTGCCTCATGCCAGAATGCGCAATGGCACCTCTGGAGTCCCAACCCACGAGCAGTTCTGGATGTGTAATTTGGTCACCAGTATCCCTATCATGTCGAGCCGTACGATCATAACACGAGGTGACTAGTTGTGTCCGTGGCAACCAAGGGCATAGGATTGGAAGACGATTTAGTGACCCTGCATTCGATGTACAAGGAGGAAGACGACTGGCTTAGGACGCTTTTGTGAATTCCTGACCCACTCGTTCGGGCTTTGCACCCGCGCCAGGTTCGTCCTGTTAAAACCACGCTAGACAGGTCTGGGATCTCCCATGTAATGTACATTTCGACTACTTCGACTAGTTTGACTACTTCAGTCTCTGAACGAAGACTGTACATCATTTCAGATTGACGTTTGTTAATGACAAACGTCAATCTGAAATACTGGAACATTAGTAGCTTTGGCTCTCTCCCAAAATCCTTGTTTTCGGACCCAAAAGTGGCAATGCCGTGTGAAAACCGATATTTGGAGTGTGGTGCAGGTTAGGGTGTGGACAGGGTCAGGAGCAAGGAGCTGGCCTTGACATTTGGGAATGATTTGTTAGAGGTAGTGTTGATAAAAGAACTATGGCGTCTTCTCATCCACTGCAGAATTTTTATTCTCAGTTGGAGCATTTGCAGTCAAAATACGTGGGTACAGGACATCCTGACACGACGAAGTAGTAAGTTCCTCTCCCTCGTTGTTTGTGTTGTCCTGCGCCGTAGAGGGCCTTGTTTTTGCTTCCTTCTTTGATTTCTGGTGCTCATCGACGATGTGGTTGTTTCGCTTTCTTTTCCAAGTGAGTGGGTTACGAACCAACAACGCGATTCTATTAGCTCGTACGTGGTAAGTGATTAGGACGTGACCTACGGCACGATGAGCTTTCCTGCTCCCACTATGCTCTTTCCTTTGCTACATTTGAACATTGACGGTTGTTCTCGTGTTTTGAATGGTAAACCAAGGGTCATCCTCATATGGTAGAGTATTTTGCGATTGCTGAAGGCCAATCGGTTAGCCGTGTAAGAATGAATCTGCTGGACAAGATGTACCGTCCGTGTGGTGAGCCACCAAAGGTTGCAGAGGATGAAGAATGACTTCTAGGAAGCTATAGAAATAATCGTCAACTTTTTTTTTTTAACGGATCTTTAATGAAGAGTTGAAATATGCAACATTGACATCTTTGAAGATATGAGAGCTGCCCGTCTGGTCTCGTTGTCAGCTTTCCATTTGTACAGATTGATTCTGCTGCCGCAGTATTAAATATCCTGAGCCGGAGCTTCTCCGTAACCACGACCAAAGCATTATTTGTCGGAGTCTTCGTCCTCGTCACTGATGACAGAATCTTGGTCCGAACTCTCCTGCTCCACTAGCTCTCCGGCCTTGAGCTCACACGCTCCTTCCTCAAAGGACAAGAGGATGGATTGAGAGTGTTTCAAAACGGGCTTCGGCACATGAGCCACGAGTTCCATTCTCCTCGACGCTTCAACAAAGCCCAGTCGAAGCTCTGAGTCTTGGGTACTGCAGCTGACTCTTGCAATCGACATCTCCTGAGCGGGGGTTACTGTTACCGACCCGCTCGGTGTTTTGAGCTGATTCAGTCGCTCCGATGGAAACCGATCGGCATGGGACGGTACATAGTTCAGCCATACGTTCACCAAGAAGCTGATCCTTTTGGACTTGCTCTTTCGCTTTCTGGGTTCTTCCGATCGTCCTTCTTCGAGCGGGAGAAGATCCGCGGGAGCACAATGCAGAAATCGCCCATCAAAGCAGAGATGATTTCCTTCTTTTGGAAAGCTAACAATTGCTTTCTCTGCGAAACCAGCCCCGCACAAATCCTGTCCGCTTATTGTGGGTGCTTTAAGCTCCACAACAAACGTGGGAGCGCCAGCGTCACTTAAATACGTCACTGTACCGAGATGCGGATGGATATTCACGCCTTCATCTTCTTCGAGGGTGTAATCGCGATCGAAGTGTGCTCCAATGTCGTCATCTGCATCAATTACCTGGGTCCACCACTCCGCCCCAGATTTGTTTAAATCAACTCCAATCGAATTGCGAGCATGAAAGTCGAATATCATCTTTGCCAGTCGTTCAACCTCCGCCGCCGGTTCCTCTTTAGCACCGATGAAGTATGTTTCTCCGCTCGAATATTCCTCGTCTCCTCTGACAGCTCTCACACTGAAAACTTGCTCACAATCATGTCTGAACAGCTCCAAGTTTCCTTTTAGAGCCTTCTGATACACTTGAAAGTCGTAGTTTATCCCTTCTGTGACACCACGCGGTCGTCCCTCAGCATCCAAAACGATTTCAATCTGCTCCGCGTTCGCTCCAGGCGCTTCCGGAAAGCTGTTCGGTGTGTCTGAATCTTCCGAGTTCGACATATTCAAGTTATTTTCAAAAAGATCTAGCACCAAAACTTCCGCCGAGGAGCAACCTGACCGCTTCCGCCATCCCCATCTGTAAGAATTGTCGTTTCGGATATTATAGTGCATATCTCCACGGCGGCATCAGGGCTGCTAAGCATATCAGTTGACGTGCTAGCTCATATTGTGGTTGCAATTGACTTGAGTAGACCTGGGACGGTTTGGCCGACGTAGGCGATTGAATTAGATGTAGTTATGGGTCGAGCGTGATTACGTCCCTGGGGGAATACTCAGATTCCGTCGGACTGGAATGTTCAGCGTTTCCTGCTGACCCCCCCGCCCCTGAATCCTCTTGCTTTTAGAGCACTGGGTAACGATATGAATCAGGAAGGATAAATGCTTCAAGGTTTTTGACTACGAACAAATAGGGAATAAGCAAAGGAGCTGTAGTACCTAAAGCAGAGCCCAACCAACCCGAAACATATATTCCGGGGGATACCAGATTGTTCTTGCATGTTTCACTGAGGCTTCATTTCGAAGCCCTTTTTCTTACCGGTTGAGTAGGGACATGTTGTCAGCCTGCTATTAAAGAAACAGATTGACAAGCGGGAGATATCATCGCGGGGACGCTATCTCTTGTTTCACTACCCTCGCGGTCTGGCGCCTTATGGGCCCGCAGTCCGTTCAATCCATTTCAATAAAATGATTGACTATCATCAGTTGTACTCCCTGATTGGCGCTCCTTCATTTTTCTCAGTTTTTTCTTTGTTTTTCTCATTTTGCTCAGTTTCTTCTTGCGACTCCTTTCGTCCTGCGATTTTCGGAAAAAAGAACGCCGGCGATCGTTTAGGGGTAAGGCCGCCAACCTGCTTACTGGAACGCTCCATCAGTTTTGACAGCAACACTTTCGACTAGCGGTCCGAATGGCTCGTGACCCCTATTTGTATTGATTTCGATATCGAAAACCGATCTGCTGCAGCAGCTGACAAGCGCTGAAGCAGTACTGTGATGACATCAATCCAAAACGGAGCCACTCGCCATTCATAATGTTCAAATTCGAAACATTCGACCTGCCGCTCTTATGTCGAAGCTGATGGAGCATTAGAGCACACTGTATGCAACAACTCCAATGTGTGTATGTAGAATACTGACCAAAATAGATTTTGCTGAGGATTCTCCTCGGAAATGGTCGTCCACCTTGAATCTACAAGATAAGTTTGAAGGAGTAGACAATGCTGAGACTTTCACCCAAGGTCTCGATCCCGAACATCAGCAATGGGTTGGCATTGTGCACTATGTGGGTGAGATGGACAGGATGCTTACTCCAGAGACGCAAGTGCTAGTGACTTGTTCCTCAGGAGGCTTCTGGTCTCGTGACTTCTGGATTGGATGCCTGTCGGAAGGTGCTTCGCAACCTGTCAGAAGGTTCTTCCTGTGTTAGTCTAGAACCGGCGTCGACTGTCTTCATGCTAGTTGTCCTACCACTGCGTTTGAGGCCTTTTGCATGGCTTGCCCTCCTGGGCCACTGCCGCGCATGTATTTGTACTCAACATCTCCCGGATTTAGTTTCGGCGGTTGCGGTTTCCTGAGGCAAAAACATAGATATCAAATAGTCAGTGCCATCCTAGCTTCGGATCAGAACACCATGACCCGCTCCGTATCACCCCCTCCAGTGTTTTCTGCTGAAGTGCTCTTTTCTTCTATGAGAACCTAGCCTACCGGTCGCTTAAACTCGGGTTTGTTGAGATGAACCCCCTGAACAAGGACAGCCCCCTCAGCGCCAAGCCTGTGACGACAACTATCGGGTTCCCACGGAGCATGAATACGCGAATAAGCAATACTGAGATCGAGCGGGTTTAACCCATGGTTGAATTCTGATCCCAAGATTCCCTCCTTGATCTATCTGATAATATACACTGATTCCACTGCCTTCCCCGGCCTTCAGCAACGCTGCTCTCCGCGAGGTATATGTACCGACACATCCACCTGTGTCGAGACGGGGAGCTCGGAGGTATCCTGAGAGAGTGGATTTGCTTAGAAGTGACGGTAGACGGAAATCTTTCATGTCTAGAACCGATATCAAGTACGGTTGTGGCGGATAGTTGCGCGCGAAGCTTAAGGATCGGGCGGGTTCTTCTATGGACAAATGGTCTCGCTTGTGTTTGGTCGTTGGTTCCTGAACGCCATGGTCTAGGTTTGAGGTCGGCGTTCGCACAGTACGAGGAAAGAAGGGGTCCATGAACGGCAAATTGTGATGTTGTTGTATTCGTGAGCTGGGCGCGTTCGCATTTGGACGGCGCATTTTTGTGTTTGAACGGGCGCGAGTTCCCCGATTATTTGCGTGAAGCGTGATGAAGGGCCATTCCGGTAGGTGCGGGCTATGGTCTAATAAGTTTTGCTTCAAGTTCTACGTGATCAATATGCACAGTTCGGTATCTCCTGAGCTTGTTTTTTCAATGCAAGATAAATCGGGTCGTCAATTCTTCATGTGCTAGATTGCTAGAGTTATGTCTGGCACCTTCCTATTCCCAAATTGGGAAAGATGCCCTGGTTTAAAACTCTTACAATGCTTTGCTTTGGTCTATCGCACCCTGTTGGAACTGTTCACAGAGTCTAATTAAGAGATCGTTTCGTATTTCGAATCCTGCAGTGGACCTGACTTGAGGGAACTACCGCTGATCGGTCGCCGCTTCTTCAGCGCGAAACCCGGAGAATTTTTTCGCTTGCTCAATTTCAAGTAGCGTCAAGAGCCGATCTTAGCGGGCCGCGCAAGGTCTCGGAACGAGGATTTCCTGGGGATGACATAGCAGTGACGTGAATCGGGGCATAGAGGATTCTGAAGTCGTGTCCACTATCACCTGCAGGGATTCACACCGAGGAATATTTGTGCTACGTGAAAGTACCCGAGAAGCCAGTGCTATCATCGTCTGGAAACGGAGCACGATCGCGCGCGTGCTTAACTTCGCAGAAGCCTAGGATCCAGTGGTCCGGTGGACCTGCCTCTCCAAAAGGCACTGAAACCCAGCCCAGTCTATATATATTTAAAAAACCATAATTTATAACAAATTGAGTACTTCCACGCGTCGTTAAACCCCAATAATTGCCCATGTGAAATCTCTTCAGGCTCTTCATTGGCTTGTAATGATTTTGCTGAATTTCGAGGGTTTTATTGTCTGGATCTCAATATCTCGTCCAATGCCTTTAAACTTTAAACAAATTATACAAAGTTTCCAAAACCCGACATAAAACGCAAATGTGGACATGACGGTTGACAATCTATCTCTCGGGCGTTATCGATTTCTGAAATTTGGCCCAATAAAAGTAAAGTATTTTCTTTGTTTGATGGGTATCAATGGGCGTGGTGGGGGGTTTCCAATCGGATTGGTGTCGACGACAGTACGATGGGTTTAGAAGACAAGAGTCGATCGGGTAAGCCGATCGGGTATGTGGGAGAGCAAGTATTGGGAAGGGGAAGGCCTGCCTTGTTGGAAGTTGGTTTTTGTCTGGATAGCTAATAAATTTTAGCAGGAGATGGGGAGCAGACGACGTGCTCATGCACGATGTTCTATTGCAGGAACATGTCCTGCGAGACCTATGAGAGGGAATGATCAGCTGGCGATGGTTCACCCCAGCAATCCATTAGATGGTATGCCACAGGTTTGACATTTTAGAAGGAGTAGTCGCTGCTTTGTTTTTATTAGGGAACCCTACCAGTGAGTACGTTGCTCGCCGATTGTGTTGGATCCGCTCTAACCGTTTGAGTTTGTATTTGTAACGCTAGGGTTGATTCGACTGTTCACTGGCGGCGATAGGATAACAGTTGCTAGCGCTGGCGGTTCTAGTGACGATCTTTCGCCAGGCGAAAGTTTTAGAAGTATGCTATGCAACGCATCCGACTGTGCGCACGACTTTGAGCTTCCGTGTTTTTGTATCTGAGCTTTTTTCCCCATTGTCGTCCCTCAGTTGGCCTCATTTCAGGAGCAATTGCTGGAACCGTTGTCGACTTGGTGCTGTTTCCTCTGGATACCCTTAAGACTAGGCTGCAGTCAGGGACTGCAGCCAAAGATGCTATGCAGCTACTGAATGGAATATACACGGGCCTACTTCCAGCAGTTCTAGCTTCTGCCCCAGCGGGGGCGGCTTTCTTTGGTACTTATGATTACCTGAAACGTGTGTTCAAGCAACTAGATCCGGCAGAGAAGCTTGCAACTTTCCATCACATGGTCGCTGCTGCCGGGGGAGATATCGCTGGTAGTGCCGTCCGCGTTCCGTTCGAGGTAAGCGTGAACATGCCCGAAGAAACCTAGTGGTTTAGCACGCACGAAACTCTTCGATCGGAGAGCGGAGGGATCAGAGGCCTTTCGTCTCTGAATCCGATTCTTTCTTGTTTCCCTGTGCCAAGGTCGTTAAGCAGCGACTCCAAGCTGGAGCGTATACTTCCGCCTCGCAAGCCGTAAGGTCGATTGTTGCGAGCGAAGGAGTCAGGGGCTTGTACACTGGTTTTGGGTCCTTGGTGATCAGGGAAATGCCGTTTGACCTCATCGAGTTTCCCCTCTACGAGTATTTGAAAGTCGTTTGGGCTCGCAACAACGGAGACAAGCCGCTTGCAACCTGGCAGACTGCTCTCTGCGGCTCTGCTGCCGGTGGCTTTGCTGCCGGCGTAACAACGCCTTTTGATGTTGTAAAGACTAGACTCATGCTCCAGGGGCAAGCCGGAAAATACTCGGGAGTTTTGGATGCGCTGAAGAAGATTTCTGCTGAGGAGGGTGTTCACGCTCTAGCCAGTGGGATTGTCCCAAGGGTTTTGTGGATATCACTCGGGGGTTTCATCTTCTTTGGCGGATATGAAGCTTCGAAGCAGGTACTCGCCACTAGGATAAAAAAACAGCGGACGTAGCGGACAGTGAAAAGGGATCTGAAAATTGGTGTCTGTACTGTTTTGCAAGGAATCTCATATATAAACTTATTTGTTTGTTGGCTTTTCAAAATCGTTTGTTCCAAGTTAACGTATGTTAGTTATGTTGATTGTGGAAGACTCTTGGCGCGGTCCACCTGTAGCAGGGCGGGAACCTAGCTTTTTCGCGATATTGTATGAGCGGGTTCAGGTGCCTCTTTTCCGAGCTCGGCCTTTGCCTGTTCCACAAGTTCCATCGCCTTTTGCACCAGATCCAGCGGCCATTCCTCCCGCGAATCTTTTCTCAGGTGCTTGTTGAATTCGACTAATCTTTCTATCCGTTCCAGCTGCTGGCCTATTTCACCCCGAAGCGTCCTAACCTGCCGCACCAGAGAATCCTCGTAATCACGTTTCTTCTGAAGCGACCTCATGGCGCTCTCTCGATTTCTCAGCTTACGACGTTGTCGTCTCTCAGCTTCCGTGAGTAGTTCTAGTTCTTTCTGATCGCCGTGCTCGACCTTATCAAGTTCGGCAGATGGTTTCTTCTCCTGTTCCCCCGGTGTTTTCCCCTGTTCATCTCCTACGCTACTTGACTGCTGCTCTCGTGCACGTTTTCGTTCCTACAGCAGAAACAAGAACATTGATGAGCGGTTTGCCGAGCGGACGAGAGACGAGGATAGAGCTTGCGCGAGATCAAATTTTCACGGCAAATGGAAGGGTTTCCCAAAGTGATTGATATATACAAAACTACTCACCTGCTTCTTTCTCAATCTCTCAGTGTTTCTCCTTTGCCTCATGAGCTTTCCCTCATCCTCCGGCTGTAATGGAGTTCCTTCTTCAGTCTTTTGAACGGAGGACACGCGGCTATCAGCTGGAACCTTTGGTGGTGACTGGGAATCTGCCACACGGGCTCTCCGTTTCGGTGGGTTGCTCCCGACCGGGGGAGTTCCTGCGACGGCTACTTCGGCTGTATCTGTTGCGGGCTTTCGTGTGCTGCCTTCGTGGCTCGCTCTAGCTCCAGTAGAGCGACCAAGGTATGTTCCGAGGGACGATGAAACTGCTCTGGGCAGGTCCGCCTTCGTAACGGTTTCCCTTGTGCTTTCCCCAAGATTACCCTGAAATAGAGTTTGCGCCAGCGGTTGCCCCGTTACGAAGCTCCTTGGCAAAGCCTGAAAGTGTTGTGAGCTCCTTTGAATTCCAAACCCTCTGGACATGCTGTTTACATCCTGGGGAATCCTTTGCACAGTTTGCTTCCGAACCGCCGGAAGAGAGGCCTGGCTCGGATTTCGTCGATCGCCGCGAGCTCCTCCCACGGATTGAGCAGCTTTCGTTTCTACTGCAAAAGGTACATGGATACAAGTCATGGTCATTGTTTCTTGTGCAACTACTACATAGGAAGGGGACCCCTTTCTCAGAGGAGAAAGAAGCTTACCAGCGGAGCCACCGGGTGGTCGATACTGAGACAGCCCCGAATTCAACGGAGTCAGGCTTGGTGGGCCAGATAAATACCCCCTCCTGCCGTCCAGGAACGGCCTTCCCCAAATACCTACGTTGCTCGTTGACTGAAGAGAGCCTTCTCCTGGTAGAGGCACTGGCGGGAGATTAGGCAGCTGACTATCAAGTTGCTCAGAAGCTCCCTCCGACTTGAGGGTCAGAGAGAACTTCTGCATGAGAGCCATATGCCTAGGTTCTGGCATTTTTACCTAAAGCCAAAAGAGGCAACCGACCCCCTAACCCAAAAATAAACCAACCCGGCCCACTTCCCCCCCCAAAATGTTACTCAACACATCCCAAATACAACCCCTATTCCCAAACCCGCACACAAGAGTAAACCAAAAACTACCAAAGAACTACGCAGGTCAACACACTTCTACTAATACATCCTTCCTAAGTGCACAAGTTATCCTCCCGCCCACATAACCAAGGAAGTACCGATAGACAGCTCACAAACGTATAAACGAACTCTGCATCCCCCCCACCCCATCCACCACCAAAGCTTTTCCCAATGAACTTCCTCACTCCATCCTCAACCCGACAACAAACACCTTTCCACCGCGCTCAAACGTCTCCTTCACCTCAGCCTATTGATTTTTATTCCGAATGGGTATACTTCAATCTACTCAAAATTCAAATCAAATTACAGATGCTTAGGGCTTCTTGCCACGCCTCGTCAACAGAGCTCCTCTTCTCAAGCACAACTCCAAAACGCTCGCCACCAAACTCTCTCTTCCACAGCAAAACCCCCCCCGCAAGGCACAAAACCTATCAACCTAATCAAAAACAATCATTAACCCTCCCCCATTCCCCCCCCCCCCAAAATCCACCAACCCTGAACCACTGAAAAAAGACTGGTTAGTGGAGAATTCAACTTTTCCTCCCGTTTCCTAATTTTACAAACCCCACGTCTTGAAAATTCGACGAGAAAGAGTGTTCAGGGTTGTTCGTAATAATTTCGTTTTTTTTGAAGTGTTGTCCCACTTTGTCCCAAAAATCATCTAGTACAGATATTTGTATTAGTACGGATTTACGATTGAATAAGAGAATAAAAATATTCATATTTGGCTTCTTGCTATTTTGTACTTTTCTTTGGTTTTTTTTTTTTACGACTAACCTTGTTTTTGGATGATTTTGTGGTGGGTTTTTTGGTTTTTCTATTGCCGAAAAAGATGGTTTTTTAGCCCGTGGTTGGTTTTTTTTTTCTCTCAGACTATGGGATTGATTGATAAGGCTGAAGGTGCTAGGATCGTGTCATGTTCTAAATGTTGAGGCATCGTTGGCCGATGCGCCCCTCCCCACCCCCCTCCCTCCTCAACGTGAAACTGTTTGCGCGGGATTTCAGGTTGTTATGCGCGGCTGGCTTGTGATAGATGTTCTGTGGTTTTGAAGCAGTTCTCTGCTGGCTATTGCTTCTCCGCTATTGTGTGTGAGGTATCTTGTGCCATGCCTAAATTCTCCGATAGTGATGAATTTTCTGATACGGATTCAAGGACCCTCCTGCGCATTCTGTTGTTTTCCGAGTCAGGATGGTCGGACCTAGCAATCTCTAGCGTGTTTGCTGGGCAAGGTCTCTGAAAGTTGATTTACATAATTTACGGCTGTCTCTATTATCTGCCTTCTTGTCTACTTAAACACACTGGTCGGGTACTATTCTAGAGCTCACTCTCTCACATATCGAACGAATGCATCTTTGGTTGCGAACAGAAATTGTCGCGAAGCACAGGGATCATAGTCTGTGACAGGGTCTCTCACACCTTCCGCCCGATTTACGTGCTTCCGGGTAGTTAAGTGCTTTGCCGACTATTTAATCAAACTCTCAGCTCACCAATGCTTGAGTCCTAGCTGAGCCGTTTTCCTCGTACTTGTTCACATCGAACACAAAAGTGCCTCCCAGAATGGTTGGAATCGCTTGCTTGTCAACCTCGAGGAAAAGCTTTTCAGTTTTCCGGAGGAACAGGATTTTCCGAATGGAATTTTCATCGAGCCATAGTTTGATTGCTGGCCAGGCAGCCGTGAAGAAATACGGGGGGTTGAAAACTATTAGTCTGTACACACGCTCTGGGTAAACGTACATCAAAACATGAAGCATCTGCTTGATAACTCCGTAGTCCATGCTAAGAAGCGAGAACCTGGTGAGGTCAAATACAAGAACGACCTGCATGGACATAGAACAACAGGTTAAGCGGCAATGCGAAAACATGCACGACGTAGAAGTCTTCGGTGAGGGGTTACCTGCTCCTGCCCACGTTTTTGAGCTTCAAGCACCACTTCATCCATTACGAAGATGATAAACTTCACGATTACGATAACATCGTCTTCATTCTTTCTGAATTTATCGGTATCCACGTAGATTACAGGATGTCCAGCGTCATCAAACCCAGTCATATATGCGAGGCTCTTTTGCACGATTTTCTTCACGTCCTCATACGCCACTGGGGAATACTCAACCCTCTCCTTCTCAGAACTTTCCAAGAGTATCAGAGCCTTCGTCGTATTCAACCCTCTAGCTCGCAACAGTCTCAAGCAATCGTTCCTAGACTGTGGCGGAATTAATGCCCTCCTTCCTGTCAGTTCCTCAACCATAGGCTCAAATTCCTTCAGAGCCTCTTCTTCAGCTGGTGTAACCACAAAGAAATCTTTCGGAAGCTTGCCTCTTCCATTGTTCAATTCTGCGCTGGTCGTTGACGTCGTCTTCTTAAAGGCCCTCATCAACCCGAAACAAAAATCAGAATAAAAATAAAATATCTCCACCCCACCCTCCCATAAAAACCTCTAAGCTCCTCCTCCTCCTCCTCCTCCTCCTCTCCTTACCACACTGTCCACTCCTCACCTTTCAATCCATTAACCTTGCGAGTACGATATCCACATATAGACGTCCATAGATACATAACAACATTCCCACACTGGATCCCCTTTTCAGTCTGGCGCTCGCCGACCCTCAAGACCGCCCTTCTCCATAGACCTTGCCTTGCTTAAAAGCCTTTTTGGTTGGTGCTCCAGCTCTTTCCGACTGAAGTTCTTAAGAAATGCTTATTCTCTGTAGTAGCCGCCAGGTTTTTCCATCTGATGACCGATTTGGATGACAAGCTTAATATGCCAGCTTTCTTTTTCTGCGTTGTTGCGTGCAGTAGTGAGCTGTGGAGGACGAAGAGCGAGCAGTTCTGGGACATGTGCGCTGCCTTGAGATCTTGCTATCGGACGCATCATTTGCTTCATTTGAAAACTCACAGCCGTTGCTGGGTGTGAGCGGATTTTGCTTGTGTTGGATGAAAAAGGTTGGTATGTACTCTGCTCAAGGTCTCTAGGCTCTCTATAAAGCTCCCTGTCTTAGTTCATTGATCCTCAGCCTGTGACAATCGATCTGAAACAAGGTGCTGTACTCCAAACAGTCAAAATTCAGTAAACCTGGATTGAGTGGTTTGGGCGAGATATTTCAGATATTTCAGATATTTTAGGTGTTTTTTTTTTTAACTTAATGTACGTTGGATTGTAAACAGAGTGGAGCGTGGAGCACGATGAGTGGGATCATAGTAGTTGGTCTCTGATGAACAGACTTTCCTCGTCTTGAGTGGGATTGGTTAGCAGTGAGTAAAAGATTCAGAGGAGTCTCCAGGTAGATTATTGGATAGCGCACTGAGCGAGCAGATCGCCTTGCGATTCTCCGTAGAGTAGCTGGTCTCTGTGAGTAAAACGGGGGGAGCAGGTTAGTTTTCAGGGATCATAGTTTTGAAAAGTTCGTTGATGGCAATCGTTGTCAGCAGTAGACCTGGGGAGACTCGGGAGGCTGTTCTGGTATAGGGTGTTTGTAAGTTATCTGTGAAGACGACTCCTGCATTAGTGTGAGGGCCAGCCTTTCAAGAATTTCGAAAGAGAAAATCGATGGGAACTGCATGTGCTGAACCTATACTTGATAACCACCAACTAGACCGAAATCCGAATTCGAGAGTACTTAGTGCGTTATGTTTCACATGTTCTTCATTCCCCACGCGTGCGTTGTGCGATCCTAATGAGCTGCTGTAGAGTTCGGTGATCCCTTTTTTACTAGGACATTGGAGGTGGTGAACTGCCGTCGAAGCTTATGCAGATGGGGTAGACTTCTCATTACCCCACCTCATAAAGACTCATTTGCTTGACATGGTAAGCATTGCAAACACCCAAAGCTCGCAAACTTTTTAGCTCTGTTTGCGGCTGTACTTTTTCCTCAGGTCAATGGCGTCGCGTAGCGCAAGGTCCACGTCCAAACGCTGGGACATTAAATTAACAAACTTGAGAAGCCGATCGAAAGTGTTACAGCCTGACAGTACCTGATCCCGGTGTCGTACGAGTAGTCCGAGAGCAACGTACAAATGAAGGTCCATTTCCCAGTCAAGCCAGATGACCTCCCAAAGTCGAGCAACGTCTGGAAACTCTAGCTCCCTCTTGAAATGTACCAGCGTCCACCTGTACAAACTGTAGTAGCTGGGGTCCACGACCTCGAAGAGTTCTGCTACTTCTGGATCCGCCTTACACGTCAGCGATTTCAGGTCCTCTAGCTGTTTGGATATTCCCCCCCCTGAGTGTAAGAAATTTTGAGACCATTGCCTAGACATAATCTCTGCGAAGCAAAAGTAGGTCATGCTCTGATGATCTTCCCTGAATGCCCACAGGAGGGGCGAGATAAGATCGCTCATGCCCTACACAGAAAAGATCTACTCGCTGAGAGGTGTATTGAAAGCGACAAAATCGGAAGGCCGGTATGACAAAGGTTTTGGTTTTACCTGACAGTAACCGATTGCTGGATTCTCAACTGCGTAGACATACAACAGCTCCTCCATTCGCGCTAGAAGAGGTGCATCATCTTCCTGGAAAGCCTTGACGTCCCTGTCTGTTCTGTTTACATCCTTCTGGATCTGCTCAATCGGATCATACGCGACCCTATCGTTCTCGCTTGCTTTGGAGTTGCGTGCATGTTTGTGATCCCTGCGCTGTTGCGCAGCTGATTTTAGATTTTCGTACTGCTCGACCATCTTCGCAGCTTTGGTTTCTCTTTCTTTCCTAGTGGAGTCCCACTCGTAAACTCCTGCAAGGAAAGGCTATCAGATTGGCCCCATTCAAGGGTGTTAGAGATGTACGTTCTCGGCTAGGCGGGACCAGCCAACACAATAGATAGTAGCGGTGCAGATGCTTACCCATACTGTCCTCCTAAGGTCTGGTGCCAATCCGCCAGCACCAATGGCTATCTTAAACACTTCGCAGTCAGAGATCTTGCCCTCTTCATCCATGCTCGTTTCGAGGACAGCTGCGTCCACAGGGACTCCTCTGAGGTACTTCGCTATATGGAAGACGGGTGTGAGATGATCAGGAAACGGCGACATGTCTTCGTCTTGGGTAAACTCTAGATCCAGATCATTTAGGTCCTCTTTCCCAGTAGTCCGCTCTGTTGTGCTGGAGGTTTGGCCAAATCCGATCTCCGTAAGGAACGGTTGATTGTACTCCTTCCACCACTTCAGTGCTTTAGGGACACGTGCAAAAGTCTTTGAAAGACTCGGTGCGGGGCTCGATTCTGAAGAAGAAGGCAACTGTTCCAAAATCGAGCCCCGCAAGCTGTGGACTAGTGATGTGCTTGGGGGTTCAAGTGACGCATCGTTGCTTTCGAATATTCTCCGCGAAATCGATTTGCTTGGAACATATAGACCAGGGCCTTCAGGGTCCAGTATCTCCCGCTGCACGAGCGCATTCAACATTCCCTTACCTTCCGTGGTCATCAGCTTTAGAAGGAGTGCTCCGCCATGTGCCCAGAAGGATATGCAGGAGTTTCGTCGTCGGACGGCCAAGACGTCCGAGAAATGCAACGTGACTTCATCACCATCCACGGCGTCCTCGCTATGGGATCCATAAAAACGCAAGACTACATTCCTCTTTCGCTGGTTGTCATCCAGCCCCTCTGGTGTCCTGGGCACGGACGGGCTACTTTCGGTGGGTTCCTCCTCGATGACACTAATTCTCCCTCTATCGCTTCCAATCTCACCTTCGAACCTCGCAATCAGTCCAGTTCGCTTAACAGTCGGTAGTCGCAGGTCAGAGTCCAATTCATCCATTCGACTAAGATTGAGAGGTCGCAGCCGACTCAAACATCGGGCCAACTGTAGTTCAGATTCGGCTCTGAACGGGCTACTCAAAGATATCCCCTCCACAACGCCGAAATTTCTGCCCCTCAGATTTGAATCTTACTATGCTGAACCTTCAAAGAAACCAACTAGCCCCTTTTTTGCACCCTACCATTCCTCATATATCATCACGGCGTCCGAACTCTGGTCCTCCAAATTCCTAACAAACCAAGTATGCAACCAGGAAACAACCCTACACTTCGTCTTAACTCTATCTATAATATCACTATCGAACCAACAACAAGTTTCCTCCTTCACCTACGGTCAGAGCATACCTCTTCAAAGACATTCGCAAAGGCAGAGCCCGCGATAATGTACGATTCGGGGACAAACTAGATTTAGATAATATTGACTGATTTATTTGCGGATGGAAACTGGTATTAATTTTTCGTATTGTTTTTTTTAAATACAAGCTGTCCTTCTCATAATTTTGACTGATCATTTACGACTGATCCAGGATTGGAAGGGTTTTGGATGGTTTTTTTTTTGGCTATATTTAGGAACTCCGTAATCTGACCAATCTTGGAAAATCCAGTCAGGACATCCGATTCTGAGTGTATGAGGACGCCGGAAAATTAAGAGAGTCATGTGAGCGGACGTTTTTGAGGTGAAGCGCTCTACCTTGAAAAAAGTGTGGAATGGGACAAGCTCAGGCCTTTTTTCTGTCGCGTTCATCGCGTATCGTAGGAGACTTGCAAGGTTTATTTTTGCTTTTGTTGCTATTAGTGGAGCCCGAGCTCGCCCACCGTCAGATGGGAATTCAAGTTTATCAGAGATACTTTTTTTGTAGTTTTTTGATGGGGGAGACGCCATTACCCTGTTCGGGGAGGGTTCAGACAGGAGGTCCAAACATCGCTGTGAATTTTTTTGTAACTGAGTAGGACCTTTTAAAAAAACGACCAAACCCCAAAAGAGAAGGGTCCTGGAAATTGAGAAAACCTGTCTCACTGGACAACGGTCCACGCCAATGCTGGACATTGAGAATTTATCTTTTTTTGGAATTCTACGGCCTGTTGCGGGGGTTTATGTTCGACGAGGCCGAAGAAGAGTTGAGCCCCGTGGAAACAGAAAGAGACAAGCGGTTCAGTCTGACCGCGCTCTTAAGAAAGTTCCCGTTTGCGAAATTATCATGTGCACGTGCGTCCTATCCAAGTTCTCCGTTTCTGGCATGTCTGGCTGGAACTCACCGCAAGTCTCTGTTTTTCGGAACGAGAGCAGCTGCAGGCACCATAGTCCACATCTTGTCCAGCTTCTGGCAAGTTCACTGTCGCCATTTGGAGTACTTTGACTTCGGAATGCTCGGATGTCTCAATGGTTGTGGAGGTAGACTCCAGTTTTTTGTTTTTTTTTATACCCTCTTGGCCATAGGCGATCGAACAGTTTCGCCCTTCTGTGCCCTGACAACGTCGGCTTTAGTACTAGGATACGATCAAAGCGGTCAAAGTACCAAACGATTTTGAATCGTGCTCTATAGCCAGAGTGCAGATAATTCTAGATTGGGGTCCGCAGTAAACTGGAAGGCACTCTCAGGAAACCCTCAAATTGCTTTCGGCAAGAGCAGAGCTCCAGGGCGATGCTTTTCTCAGCAACCATCATCCTAACCGCCGTCACGAACATTATTTAGGGATTCAATGCTCTTCAAGGCACTTTTACCCGGAGTTAATCCTCGATCCAGGCGCAAGACTCTTCACGGATGAATCTGACAACGAGCCACTACAAATCCATATCCTGCCCGTCGTAACACCTTTGTTAGAAACTTTCGAACCAACCTTCTATTCCTCTTTTGGCGATGAGACCAGCATCCGCGTTTGAACTTGGGCGACTCAACCCACGCCGGCGATTAACCATCTTGCCGACGCGGCGACTGCTTTCGTGCAACGACAACAACGAATTCTTGACGATGCACGCAAGCCTATGGCCTTGGCGCAGGAGTTATATGCTGAGCATGCGAATTCTCGTCGCATCAATGCCAAGGTGTACAACATTGGCGACAAAGTCTATTTGTCGACCCTGAACCTCACCCTTGACGGCCCTACACGCTTTAAACCTCGCTAGTTGGGGAGGGGCCTGTTTCCGGGAAATGGGCTTCGGAAGAGACAGACAAAAAGAAGAAAAACTCTATGGGGGGACATCAACCCAGTGTAATCTAAATACAAACTGGCAGTGGTAGCCCAACGACCTTGTTCACCATGCAGACAGACTGTCCCAAGATTGAAAACGGGTTAAAAAAAGAAAACAAAGGTCTTTTCTTCTGTTTTACTGAGTCGATCAAAATGCGGCAAGGGGATGAGAGCGTCTACCGTCATGATTGCTGAGTGGAACGTGGTCTTGTAGAAGGGGATGGGTGAGAACTGCTAGTGCTGCTGTTCGGTCATAGTGCCTTGAAGGGATGGAAATTTGGGAATGTGGAGCGAGAGAAGGATTTTCATGAGCGTCTTCTAAGCTAGAATTTTGGTATTTCCTTTTTTGCGGGCTACGGAGCTGCGTTTTCGTCACCACTTTTTTTTTTGTTTTTGGTTTGGGTGCTGTGAGGTTTCGGAGGTGGATCACCTCAGGTTTGAGGGTTGCAGTCTTCGATTCGAGCGGAATCGAGCGTGAGTTTTGGCTCGTGACGGATAAAGGAATTATTAGGTGTTCCCATTTGATGGTTCCCTTCTCAAGGGTACTTGTGGACTTGAATTGATTCGTCTTTGGGTTGGTTGAACAACTACGGTACGCGAACTCCCGTGAAGCGATGAAGTCTGGGACTCACTGCCTAGGTCCTCGTCATGTCAGTGTGTAACTCTGTGAATGCTTCCTAACCCAGCGGTTTCTTCCATATGAGCAGGTTCTGGACTGGAGTCATCTGACTCAGAATCTTTCTTCGGGATGGGCTCAATTATGTCCAGAGTGCAGTCCAACTTTTCGTACTTTTTCTCTGGAGTAAAGGATGTGAAGGTATTTATCAAGCACGTCTCCAGAAGCGTGTACTACGCCTTTACCGCGGATCCGACCTGATGAAGTGACTGCATTCCCGCCGTAGGTCATCATGGTTGGACTGGATAATGCTGGAAAGACCACTATATTGTACAAGCTACATTTGGGTGAAGCTTTTAGCACGTATCCCACTATAGGAAGCAATGTAGAGGAAGTTCGACGGCAGAATTTTCGCTTACAGGTATGCAGCCACCCGCAAGGTTTCTTAGTAGCTATAATTTACGGATTACTGAGGAGGTGGTTTCTCTTTCTGTGAAGGTGTGGGACCTAGGTGGACAGGCAATGCTGAGGCAGACATGGCAAATGTACTTTGTAAATACGAACGGCGTTATTTTGGTGATTGATAGTGCGGATCCTGAGCGGCTTGATGTAGCTAGAGAAGAGCTCACGAACCTATTGAACTCGGAGGAGCTCAGGGAAGCAGCGATTTTAGTTTTCGCAAATAAGCAGGACCTCAAGGGTGCCGTAACGGTACGTATCTCATGCTAATTCTTTGGCTGTGAAGTTTCCGCAGCCTGTTCTTACTCAGTTGTGCTTCTCGACGTATTTAGGCGACTGAGGTGTCCGAAGCTCTGAGTTTGCACTCTATTAAGGACAGGGAGTGGAACATTCAGGTACGTGTGTCCGCATCGATAGTCGACCGTTCCAATCTCGGAAAGGAGTCAGATAAACCCCAAACCCGGTTTTTGAATGCTCCAACAGGCGTGCAGTGCGACAACTGGGGCCGGACTAGAAGATGGCTTAGAATGGCTAATATCTCGGCTAGAACAGAAAATGAAATAAGCAAATGTTTGAGACGAATAATGGAGCAAGACAAACGACTGTGGAGGGTCCGATCTTCGCGCGACCCCATTCAGTCGCACATCGAATCTCTCCCGGACTGGAAGAAAAATTTTGAGTCAGCGGAAGTGCCCTTTCTTCGACTTCGTACATGAGAACTGATCGACGAAAATTGATCGACGAGAACCGACCGGATGGGTGCGACCTCAACAAGGCGACAGCCACCGTACCAAAATTCTTCGAAGATCGGGATCAAGGGCTGGAGAGGGCCCACACAAATCACGCCCAGGAGTTGTTTTTCGAGGCTCTTTCTCGGAGACCTTACACCACACACAGCCTTAGCCCACTGCGGCTCGAATCTCACTCCGGCGTAGAGGAACAGCTGACTGGACCGTAATCTGACTGCAAACTTCTTAAACAAAGGTGGACGCACAGTTTTTTAAAAGCCAGTGAGAGTGCACAACAGTAGAAAACCCAGACCAAAGAGCAGATCTTTCCACACAGAACATCAGCTCACTAGAATACAAATCCCGCCTCTAATCTAACACCAGCCCGAACCCCCAGCACCGATCTCCACTTCGACCCATTCGGCAATCCCAACAGCAAAACCTCCAACTCTCCCACTCCTAACCCGCCACAAAACGATTGAATATCAATCAAAAATTACGTTAACCAGTTATATACTTACAAGTAGTTTTCGTAATATTGTTTATTTAATGTTTTGTAGATATCAATCAAGTTACTACAAATGAATGGACTGGGTTGGGGAAAAAGGGGACCTTTGCTTTTTGTCCATTCAATTAGATCGGAAGAGGTCGAGATGTGAAATGTACTGCTTTTCTGTTGGGTGGTGGGGTTCCTCATGACTACCTTTTTTAGTTTATTTTTTGCCTTCAAAGGTGGGTATTGCAATTTACTGAGGTGGGTGGATTTTTTCTGCGTTCAGTTTGGGGTGAGGATAGGTTTAGGTTGTTGGGGTGAGTATATATAGATGACGACGGGGATTGAAAAGGTTGGGGAAAGAGAGCTGGTCCGGGCGAGGGTTGGGTTTTGCATGAATCGATTTTTTGTTTTTTTTCCGGTGGTGAGAGGTTGACTTGTTGTTGGTGTTGTTGGCTTGTATTTTTGTTTTTTGGTTGTGGTTGAGAAAACGATGTCGTACGCTTTTGTGAGTGGTTTTGGTGGGTTGGGGTTGAGGAGTAAGGCTGGAGTTGTTAAGGGGTTGCGAGATTCTAGGAGGGATGGAAACGCGGTTCACGTTGTGAAGAGGTCAGTTAAGGTCTCCATGTCCTACAACGATGGAAAACCGGAAGGAAAGGACAGGTTTTTCTCGATTCTGCCGTACTTCCTTCCACTGCTGGATTCGCTGCAGTATGGGAGCTATCTTTTCCAAAAGTTTCCGGTTTTTAAGGAACTAGTGTTGTATCCCCTGGCGCCTTTCTATTCGATCTATCGGGGAATCCCGTTTTTGGACCTGGCTATTTTCTTCGGAGTTTTCTTCTTGGTCGTTAGGAATACCAACATCAATCGATTCATCAGGTACAACGCACAGCAGGCGATCATGCTGGATTTGATTCTGATTATCCCAGCATTATTTGGCGGGGCTGCAGCACAAATGCCGAGGTTTATTGCAGAAACAGGAGCCAACACTGTGTTCTACTCGATACTGGCGGCGGTGGGTTATGCGGTCATTGAGAACATAAGGGGCGAACTTCCGAACAAGATTCCTTTGGTTAGCGAGTCTGTGGACTCACAAATTGGACCATTCTAAAAGCTACTTAACTGTTGTATGATAACCACGAAATTGCCCTTCACAAGGCTAGGGGATAAAAGAGACGTTGATAAAAGAAAAAAAGCACCCGTTATAATAATTGGCCAGTTCTATTTCCGAAAGGTTGCTACGAATCTCAGGTATCCATAATCGAACAAAGTACCTATACCCAAAGTCCGCGCCTTCTCTCTATACACGTATGTTGACGCAAACTAAGAAACAACGACCAGAAGCATGCGCTATAGCACAGAAAAAATTCTTGCCTTCACACTCCACCCCGCTGCACCGCCGCTGCATAGGAGGGTAGGAAATCCCTGACTGCGCTTCTTGTAGTTAAGACAGCGACCAGGTCTCGCGTCCCATCGTACCGATGCTGTCAGTACCGGTTTTGCGTTCTGATCGAACCGGACCCTTCGTCGTGAATTCAGTTCATAGAAACTCCGGCAAGGATGAAGGCTCGTCTAGCCATGATGGCAATAATCGCAAAAACTAGCGCATAGGCCAAATAGAGGAGCTTCGTCTCCTTGTCTGCCAATTCAACAGTTGCCGGAGCTACTACTGCATGGATGTGTTGCCCCTCTCCAACTGCTTGAACATCTCCGACATGCAGCTCCGGGATTTGTGGAGGTTCTGGCCGCGGCCCCGGTACAGCACTGGGGACCGGAGCTTCGACGGTTGTCTGTCCCAAGGTCTGCGCCGGATATTCCTCTGCCTCGCGTTCATTTTCACCCTCAACCGCGCGTGTAGCGTCCTCTCCACCCGCCGCAGACTCTTCCACAACGGCAACTGTTTCAACCTCCGTGGATGGTTCAGTCTGGGCAGTGGTCTCGCTTGAGCCCCCTGTTTCGACCACCACATTCTTCATGATATCACCAAACGGATGGGTTCCACACGCCGAGCATTTCCATCTAGCGGAGGCCTTCGCCAGCTGTCTTCGGTGATCGTCAGGATATTGTAAAGCCCCGAGACCAGTTGACTAAAAGCGAAAACACGCCAAAAAAAGAAGCGGTTAGCGCCACCTCTCTGGAACATAGATCCAGCCACGACAAATGTGAAATCCACTTACGTTTGTGGGCATAAAAGCAATGAGCGCCGTGAGGATAGTTCTGATGCCCCAGCTAGGTTGCCAAGTCTCATTGTGAAAAGAAGTTACTGACAAGCAAATTCTCGCGCCACATTCAAAACGTCCATTCGGAGTCAGCATAATAATCTCTGGAGGCTGCGCAGACGAAAAACCAAGAGCCACTGGTCAACGATTTCGAAATCTAAACCAAACGATTCCGCGCTTGATGAAACTGAGCTCACCTTGAATGGGTATTCAGCCGGCAGTAGAATACGCCCGTGGTAAACGCCACCCTCAAAACTGGTCGACTCAGGGCCCTTTATCGAGAAATGCCACTCAAACACATCGGTTTCCAAAGGCTTCGCGGCAAACATGCAGTTAGGCTTTTCCATCTCCGCCTCCATTTCCATGACCTCCTGCATAATTCTCTTCAATGCTCCACTAGGCTTTACTTTAGCCATCTTGAACGCAAAAATGCTCCCAACAACTTCAAACAAAACACGAACCGGAACAACACAGTCGTACCCCAGCAAACAACGCTCCGAACAAGCTCGTGTCGAAGAAAAAAAACAAAACAAGCCACGCAACCTTAACAAGCGAGATAACAACAAAAAAAAAGTCGACTCTTAACGAATTCCACACCTAAAGCTCCCCGATAATCATCCAACTCAACTCGTTCCTCACTAACACCCCATACCCAAAAGTTACCCTGTCCAAAATGAACAGAGTATATATTCATGAAGCCTAGTCTCATGACACACCTCATGAGAGTTTTTGTGTCCTCTCACAAGCCCCTTCTTCCCACCCCCCCCCCCAACAAAAAATACGATGGGGACAGTCTGTCCATAACAAAAACTGATTTTGCTCTTAAAATATTCGACTTTTTCTTAGTTAGCCCAAGATTGCGCTCATGCAAGATGTTCACTGATAAAATAGATTGAATACAAGAATCCATCCAATGAACATGTCAATAAATCAATCAATTTTATTTTTGATTGAGCCCATTCTCCTTTGCAGCTTTTGGAATAAGCGCCAGGATTTTGTTTTGTTCTTGAGAAGTCGTTGCAGAAAAATATTAGGCGAGGTGGTGTATCTACTTAGATCGCACGCAAAGGCGCTGTCCAGAAACCGAGTCTTGCTTTCGCTCCCATTTGACATTGTTCAGTGTTTCTTTTTTTGGCTGAATTAGGTATATTTGGAAGATTTATGTTCTACTTTGGGCCGCGATTCTATATGCGAAAAAGCCTGAAATCTTAAAATTAGGTTGATTTAGCATGCGGCAGGATTAGCGCTAGAAGGTGGTTTGTTTTTTTTTTTGGAAAAGTCAGATTTTGCCGAGGGAGTTACTAAAGCAAAAGCCAATGATCTTCAACTGGAGGCGGCAGTGTGGAAGAAGCTTAGGCATGTATTAGCGTTAGGTTCGTGGATCACGTGGATCCTGCCGTGAATTCTAGAACGCCTCTTGGAGGCACCTCACCTAGGCCTAGAACTCGCATCTTTTGCATTGCCCTCCTTGCATCATTGTATGGAGACAATACACTGCAAGCCGACGAGCAAGCGGGCAGTCCAGAATCTAAACGGATGCCCGAAGTTCGGTGATAAGACGATCGTGCTTGCTCCAGCAGACCACCCGAGGTGGTTTCTGAGAGCGAAGAAAGGGGAGCGGAACTTCTGCAAGATCCGGATGATCCTGACCACGCGGTTTCCACATCGTCTGTGAAAACAGATGGGAGTACGAACGTGCAGGGCGCTGGTGTCGTATATGATCTCATTGAGAAATGGCTTAAAAAGTTTCACAACTATTTGACATTGTATCCACGAAGCCCGGATCTCGAACGAATTACCCCATTCCTTCCCGTTACTCCCACCGCTTTGTAGAAATCGTATATTATCGAAAAAATCCGGATGGCTATCTACCGCGCATGCAGACATTGCTCATTGTCTCGGAGGGACTGGAAACCCGCTTGAGGGTCCCCCCCCGCGTTCGCGCCGGCAGGACGAGCTCGATTTTTTTTGGGATTGAGCTTCGAATGCTCACCCCCAACTCGCCTTCAGCCGGTGGTCGCTCGCGATTGTGTCGACATGTCCCTGTGGACGGGATAAGAACCTGGAACGGGTGGGTCGACCGGTCGCGCCTACTATGGTTAGTTTTCTGAATTTCGATGTGTAGTAGTTAAAATCTAGACTCGAACATCTGCTGTTGCGTGCCGCGTATTTATTTCGATTTAAGAAGCAAAATGCAGGAAATTCCAAAGAAGGTACAGATCGCAGGCTGTGCTTGGGAGATTGATTTGGAGGCGATACTCACTTGAACTCCTAGATTAGTGAGGATACATGACGGGTACCTTCACTTGAGACGAACAGCAGTACGGAAAGCATTCACAGGGTTGGATGAGTATTTGGCCGCATGAGATACTTCGTGGTGCAAGGCCAGTTCTTGGGCTCTTGTGCATACGAGCATCACAGAAAAGTTTTGCAAACCATACTGTATGGTTATTTGGTATGATGCTAGCTGCGCATGAACTTATACCCCACAAGGGATCAGCTCTTACGCACTTGTGCAACAGAGGGTGATTCTGATACCCTCCTGGGATCTCGGTAGCAGCTTGCCTCAGGACTCTGACGACCTTGGCACGGTTGCTCGTGACTTGGTGAAGCTCACGCGATTTTGCAACCTTGCACCACCTTCGACGAATCTCACCCTCCCAGATTATTGCTCGGAAACGAACAAACACATCAGAATGGAACTTGAGTTTCGTGGCGAGGATCCAGATGATGTCAAGTTCCCTCGCCCCTGGAGCGGGGGAACTTGACTGATTGCATAAGCGACCAACCTTGTATCGCTGTAGCAAGGGAAAGTGGTCCAGTCCATGCCACTTTTCCTTACCTTATATACAAAAAACGACGAATTCCTCATCAAATTCAACTAAACCCGACCCCACCTAGAATGAATTTTTATACATTTATGCAAACTTATTTTTTTTGATTTAATTATCAATGCTGTAGAAATTCAAGAAACAATGAATAAATTCCAAATCAGTTCAAGTGACTAATTATAAACCAATCAAAACGGACGATACTCTCTGGTAGTTTCCTATTAGTTCTTAGTCCAATTTAATGGACTCGCGTAGTGTAAGGAGAGATACGGTCTCAGGTGGTGCTAAACTGCTAATAACGATTCATGTATTGTTAAATACTATTTAATTGGAAACCATCCCACCCGTTTTGTGAAACTACAGGATATTACTTATTCATAACTGAACAAAATAATGCGAATGCTTGTTTTGTATGTCATGTCTACCCTGTGAGTTTGGGGAGTACATCGCATCGATTTACTCGCTAAATTAACGAATCTGGTATTGACGATGAGGTTGGGTGCACCCGCTCATCTTGTGCACTCTGCGGGCTGGGTTGGGTCTATAAGCTTAGGGTTAGTGCCGTGAGTTCGTCTTTGGAGGGGACATACTAGAGATTCGGAGTGAACTAGAAAATACGAGAATGGTTCTTGGTAGGAAAAAAGACTCTAAGCCAAATACGCCGTGGGATTCGCCCTCTGTTGATGCGGAGAGCGCTTCCGAATCCTCGAAGTCGGTGACGCGTACAAGCGCAGAGCCCGAGGACAGTGCAGAGGCAGTAGGAGAGCAGCATGTAGAAAATGTAGTAGTGGATAAGGAGGTGACGGAGGCCACAAACGCGTTTCGTGGTAAGTTGAAGTTTTTTCCGATGAAGTTCAACAACAAGAAGCGGCAGGATGTTGCGGAAACCGCTCCTGAAGAGGAACCGCAAGCTGAAGTTACGGAAGAGCCGCGAGAAATGTCTTATTTAGAGCACGTATACGGTGAAAAGGAGGATGAAATGGGACAGGAGGCGCAGCTAGATGAACAGGCGGAACCTGAGGAACAAAGGGAAGCGATCGACGGTGAAATGGCGATTGGTGCTCATTCCTCGGCGGATCTCCAATCCCATTCGACCAGCTCAAAATCGCTGCCCACACAGACCGTTGCGAAGATTGCGCCTGGCATGACTGCAGAGGGTCTGCCGAACATTGCTGGACCGGTCTACGCCAATGCGTCCAGAACAAACGTCAATGTGGGCATTGGTGCCGAGGAAATCGCACTCGCTGCCTATGGTGATCAGGGCAGGTCCTCTTCCAAGGCTGCGTTGAATCCCTATGGACCTACAGGGAATTTGGGGGTCCCCGGATATGCACCAGAGATGAATCAACACGTATATACTGGAACTCCTTTCGGAGGCGCTGCTGAGCAAAGGCCTGCTGTACCTGCATATGGTGTCGGCAACGACCCCTATGTATATCCTCAGGTACAAAACCCGTACAAAGCAGCGAACCCGGACGGGATGAGACCAGTATCGGCACCTATCTCGCCGAATACAACCAGCTCCAGGCAGCTGGATAGAGGCATGCAACTTGTGAAAAACGGCGTAGCTCTAGAGGAAGCGATGGAGTATCAGACTGCGTACAATACTCACGTAGAGGCAATAGAAACTCTGTTGACTGCGGTCAAGGCAATCAAGTCGGACTATGAACCAGGAACTATGAAAGACGCTGTGCAAACCGCGGAAAAATACGTCACATTACTGTTCGAGAGATGTGAGTATCTGCTCAAAAGTGGGAAGGCACGGAAACGATCCCAACAAAAGCCAAAGAGCCCGCAGGTCGACAGAGAAACAATCAACACACCTCCTCCGCAGCGCGGTGTATCGGCAAAGTCGGATCAGCTGTTGGTTGATAGCGACCTGAACTCCTACTTTCCCGAAGTACCTACCACCGGCGGAGCGAACCTCCGGCCACCGGAAGTATCAGACGAGAATTCGTATTTAGGCAGTGTCGGAAGCTTTGTGCCGCTGGAGCCGGGCAAACCCGGAGGCCAGATGGGAAACGCGGGAGCCGTAAATGGAGAACACCAGTTGAGGGGTCCCCCAGTGAGCAGGTTTTCTGACTCACTCGTAGATAACGACGTTGACGGATCCGGAAGCGTGAGCCGAAAGCCTGGAATGAAATGCAGTATTTGTTTGACGAATGCCGTAACCACCATACTTCCTTGTGGTAAGTGCGCGCGGAACATTTCGTAAGTCAATGCGTATTGAACGTAGCGCCGATCTGATTTTTTTGTTTTCTATTCCATTCGTAGGCCACACCTATTGTGAAAAGTGTGTAGATGCAGTGTTTAACACCTTCGAGCAATGCGCT
Source organism: Rhodosorus marinus (assembly GCA_029953675.1). Lineage (NCBI taxonomy): Eukaryota > Rhodophyta > Stylonematophyceae > Stylonematales > Stylonemataceae > Rhodosorus > Rhodosorus marinus. The sequence goes on from JAMWBK010000002.1 coordinate 3,333,634, forward strand.
GCGTGTGATCGACCTGTCGAAAGACCTGAAGCCAAAAAGCTTGCGCTCTAGTCGCGAGCGGACGAATGAAGATACTCATGCATATGTACTAAGGACGTGTACCAGACCTGAATCTATTAACAGTTGCTTAACAAGAACAAAGAAGAACCCTGATATCAATGCCGATGACCAACCAAAGCCACTTGCTTTACGCTTGACTATAGGAGCGTCTGAACCTACACTCGCCTACTGTTTTCCTTCCGTTGTCCATTGACCTTCACACCTTGCAGAGCAAGGAATGGAGATGCCTGCACAGTGCAGAAACGGATGCTGCACAACATGCGCTGTGAAACTGGTCAGCGGAGGTACGTCTGACACAGCCAACTAAGATGATGCAGAGATATGCAACTTCAGGGGGATCTCTTATCAATCTTTCAACTTCCAACCCACCCCCCTTTGGATATCCACCCAACACTAGCCTTTCATGTTTTATTATATAGAAACAGTGTCAGTCGCAAAACTTCGGATGTTCTATCCCCTCATCGAACAAATGGCTTCCAAAACTTGTTTCGAGCAAAATATCTCTAGCGGACATATATACGCGAAAACCATTGATTCCAGCGATCTTGGAAGAAGGATCTACAATCATGATTAGATTGAAGTTTTTGTAATTTATGAATTGTCAATCAATATACGCTTTATTTTGGTGTGTAGAAGGGAGCGGTGGAAAAGGCGGGGGAGGGGGGGGGGGAAAAGGAATTCTTGGCGAGGATCAAAACATAGTCTACTCACTTGAACGGTGGATCTTTGAGAAAAGAGGTAAGGGATGATATAGGGGTTTAGAGCAAGGGATTAATATGAATTTTGGGTTTTGAAAGGGGAAGCCGATTAGTCGAGCTCTTTCTTCGTGGGAAAGATGACGCTTTGTAGTCTGGACGTTGTACGCGCTTGCAAGTTGATGACGGCGAATATTGAGTGGAGGATGAAGAGTGGTTTTGAACGGTTGGCTTGGACGAGACTGTATGGAAAAGCATATAAGGAGGGGAATGTATTTGTACTTCAGGGTAGGGAGTAGAGGGACGAGAACGGAGGTGGGGCTTTGTGTTTGGGATTGAAGATATTGGGAGGGGGTGTGAGATGGTGTTTTGTAGGATATGGATGGGGAATTGGGTTGATTGTGAGGAAAGGGGTTTTGTTGACTTCTGGCGGTGAGAGGTGGGTTTGATGGAATTCTGAGAAAGAATGTGGAGGACGTTGAGGCCTGTGGATCATATTTATGCGGTAAGATGGATGAGTTCGTCGAGAGATCGTGTGAAAGCCCAGGCGGAGGAGATTATGAAGAGGGAATTTCGGGATTTGTATGATGCCAAGTATGCGAAAAAGAGGGCGACGGTATCAGGCCTTATCGCGAAGGAACATTCGATTGTGTTCCCGAGAATAAAGACGACTTCGTTGAGCACGAAGAGAATCGTCATTCAGGATGAGGCAAAAAAAGCCCGCGCGACACTACTTGAGTTGTCGTTTCGAATGAGTGGCGCGAATCAGAACAAGCAATGGATCGACATGTGCGAGAAATCGTTGCGGGAACTGAAGGTACAGAGTCTGTACCTCACGGTCAACGAGACGTTCTTGTACAGAGCGTTATCAGGGTTTATTCAGTCAACTCAGCGTAGAAAGATACCCTTGCGGGATCATGACAGTTACATTGTATTCAACAGTCCTGGCGACGAAATCCTGAAGTTGACCCAGAACAGCAATCGGCTTGTGGGGTATCTTCTTCTTCTGGACAGAGAGGTGCGTGGTCAAAGAGCGGCGATCCTGTAATCCCTGAGTTACAAACTGATTCGATATTGCTCCTATTCATCTTCAGGCTAGAGTTCGATGGTACGGCTACGGCGCACCGGATGAATCGTCAGTTCATTCCCTTCAAGAAGCTGCTAATGCCGTGGTTGAAGAGAGCAAAAATTTTTAAGTGCGTAGCTCACGACATTTCTTTGTGTAATCTTGATCGTTACGAGAAGGATCGGGGCCTGACTTACAAGTCGAAAAGAAACGTTAGTGTAATGCATTCGTCAGAATCCCTTCACATGCTCCAGCAAGGTTGGATTGCAAGATCATTGTTGGGTGCAGACTAAATCTGTGAAAACCGGGCTTTCTCATTCGCAATCACTCGCTCTGGATAATTGCGCTCGAGAGGCTTAGCTGATTACAGCAGATCACTGTAGTCCTATTAGCAACATAGCCTGGAACTTGCTTAGTTTTCGTTTTACAAAGTGTATAAAAGTGGGTTGCATGAATGCAACTTAGTCACAACGGCAGGTGTTGAGCATGGGAGAGCACGACCGATGCTTGACGCCGATGATGCGAATCTTGCACGGTTGTTCTGGACTGCACAACTGCCCATACTGACGCTATCGACGAGATGCTGACGTAAAAGACAAGCTGAGGCACGGACTAGAGGCTCCCCAAGGATAACTTCGAAAGGACTCAGAGAAGCCTATGTTTCATCAGACTTTTCTGTAGAAGACAAGGTCGGTAGGGACGTACTCGGGGTTCTCCTGACCCATGTGCGGAATAGGTGCGCTTCGCTAGCTCCGCTTTCCGGTAAAATTTCTCTGATGGAGAAACCTGACGCCTGAGCCTGGTCGAGGATTGCCGTAAGGTCCGGGCCCGCACGACGATCATAGCAAACCAATGCTGCGATTCTAAACGTCGCCCGATGAACTATGATTCCATCGCGAATTGCACCCTGAATTACGGCGGTTAGGTTGTCGGTATCCCCTTTCCTCGCTAGGATCCGGACCATAAGATCGCAAGTTGTGGGGTCGCCGCTGAGCTCATGAGCAAGCATCTTCACAGGCACTCTGTTGGATTCCTCAAAGCAGTCCGAATAGTAGCAGGCACTCAAGATGGAGTTGAAAGAATCCACGTTTGGCGAAACGTTGAAGTACTTAATCATGTTGTCAACTATCACCCACGCCTCGTCGAAACGGTCTTGCCTAGCAAGGGAAGCGACCAAACAGTTAACGGCAACAACCGGTACCTTTCAACACAGAGCCGACGGATGAGTGGTGCATTCTATTGGACAGCTTCGAGGTCAGAAGCTCTGAAAGGATGTTCACCATACCTTTTGCTGCCGCCCAGCGCATTGACGAAGGTAATGCTCCATCTTCGACGTTCGCAGGCGGGACTCACATATGGCGTCGACCAGTCCATCCAGACAACTCGTTGGCGTGATCACTTCTCTGTAATCTAGCTCAAACATGAGATCGCAGGCTGCCTCAACTGATCCCTTCAATGCGTGTGCCTCCGCGACGCTGCAGATGACATCCTCTGATGGCTCTGCTGCGGGATAGCTCAGACGATACCATTTGAATAACACGTTCATCAAAGCCAGCTCCCCTTGTCCAGCCGACTCCACTATAAGAAGTTTAAAAACTCCGATCTCAACCTTGCTACCGATCTGGTTCAACTGCTCCCAACATTTTGCCGTCAAGTGCTGGAGGAAGTCGTCCGCCAAGTACAAGTGCTCCAGTTGACTCAGTTCAATCAAGACCTCCATCAAATTCCGTAGGGGAACCAGCTCTTCAGGTCTACTAAGCAGAAATCTAAGAACCTTCTGACCGTCACCCACACGGCCTCGCTTGAACAGGGACATCAGCAGCTGGCTCTGAGCTTCCTGGATTTATCGAAATTCGCACCAAAATTCGATTCATCGCTTGAGCAAGGTCTCTGTACAGTTGCCAGTTGCTTTAAGATCAGCTCGCGACTTACGCTTCCGAGCTTCATGTCGATGCTCAGCATTTTCCGAAGGAAACGAAGAATCTCATCTGTCTGCCCAGTTTTAGTGAACCGATCAACAAACAATAGGTATGAGTCTACCGTCGGCGTTGCGATCCCACCCTGGCGGTGCATATCACCCAGAAGAGATTTCGCTTCATTGAGTTCACCGGCGTTTACGAATGTCTGCAAAGCAATGTTGAAAGTTCTCGCAGGTACCTCAACTCCAAACCTGCGTCGGGGAATTCAAAACAAAAGCGCGGACAGGTTATCGATCGTGCCGGCAGTTTCCAACATACCAGCTCATTTCGTTTCTTGCATGATGTTCAGTGGAGACCTGAATACCTCCTTATGTCCTCGACAAGGCCACGTGTAAGCGCCACATCGTTGGCTCTGTTCGCTGTACCTAGGCGCTGATGGACTAGTGAGCTGGTCATACGATTTTCGCTCGAAGTGGATCCGTACTTCGGATTCCTGGATCTAGTCAACGCTGAAGTACGATGTCTATGTACAGATTGGCTCGGGTCTCTCTCTTGATCTTTTTTGAGCAGGGTTTCCGCGAGCTCTGCCGCACTCGTTGTCTCCGGATGATCTTCTTTCGAGGGAGCATCCATCGCTCCCATGAGTTGAATAAACTCATCATCAGACACTTCCTTGTTGCTCAGACTCCTATCCTTTCCATTCTCATGGCCTTCCAGATCCTCAAAGTAGTCAATCTGTCCCCTTAGTCTTCTCACTTTCCTTGAAAACCATCGCACGCCAACAACGGACCACGGCCGTATTGGCGTCGAGGAAGGAGCCAGACTGAAAATTTGGCTTCTGTCAAACCCAATCAAGGCATTATGAGTTTAGTTTGGCCTTTTAACTCCATCTGAGCCATGCATACAGTTCCACAGGAGTCATCCAAACCTTGGAAACCCGAATCCACCTCGTTTCGATTCACCCAGTTCGAGCCTGAGCTAGTGCTTCTGCGGACTGGACCAGATGTCCCCAGCTGAAGCATGGCTTCGAATATAGTTAGTTACTTCTGTATCAAACTTTCCATCCAAATATGATCCTAGCGAATACTAGCTCGACGATAAGACGAGGATTTAGCAGGGAGTCATGTAGCGAGCCAAGCAGAGGCTAGCCACTGAATTTTCCAGCGGGTTGTACAGGGTCTCAGGGAACTCTGGGAGCTGATGAATTGAGGACTAAGTCTGCGGAGGATTGATGTAGTTGAAGAACGAATATTTGCGGCTATGGGCAATCCCTCGGTTGTATAGAAATCGATGGTCCGGTCTTATATTAGAAATAATTACGCTTTACAGTGGGAGGGAATTTCGGGTGAAAAAAATTCCTCCCCTTGCAATCGAATCCAAATATCCACCCGATTGGGAGTAGTAGTTGCTTGATTAGTAACAGGAGTATGCACTTTTTGTGAAAACTCACTTAGCGTTTTCTGCGTGTTCCTTATTGCTCACTTGCTCTGTCTGCTTTGCTTTTCTTCTTAAAGATCTCTCTTCCAAAGAAGATCAATCCACCCTGCCAAATGTCAACGTTCTTACAGTCAAGAGACAGTTTCCAAGGAGGATAAAACTTTTTGGCTTGAAACTTACAGACACCAGAATCAAAACGGACAGTAAATTGAGGACTTCCTGAGTAGCAACACTATCAAGCGCCGGAAGAGCTGTCGCCTTGGCGAATCTATGCCATCCAACTCCACCCAAGGTTCCCAGGCCTAAATGATGAAAACGAACGGGCGAAGAAACATGTTTGGTGTGAGGGACCTCCATGTGACCCGATCTTCAACGACCTGAGAGAAAACTTGAACAAGCTGTTGGCCATCTCACCAGCTCCAACGGCTACTTGAGCCCATGTATGGTATCCAATGACGACCCTTACGATGGATCCTCCGGCAGTCTGTGACGTGAAAGAATTTCGATCAACATTGAGGACAATTGCGATCCGACACAGATGTGCTTCCGTTTCTTACCATAAGCAGCAACCCGATCGATACAAAAGGAGCGAGGCTGTTTGCATTCCAGATATCTAAAGCCTTTGCAGTTGGAAGCAAAGAGTGTTAATGTTCATCAATCATTTACAGTTTTTCCAACTTGCTGATTTGCGGTCCGTACCAGGTAGGTTGAGAGGAAGCATAGAACGGTTGCGTGAGAGCTCGGCATTCCGGAGCTCGATGTTCTTTTGTCAGTTGGTCTGCTTTCATTGATGATCATCTTCAAGGTCTTAACCAAAACGGTGATGCCCAGGGCTCCGATAAGGTATACGATCGTTGACTGAGGAGAACGGGTCGGTGCTAAGCAGGCCATAGTGGTGTGTTTGATATCCGTTTTCAAATGTTCTCGTAGTCTTTCAATCACTTACCGCGTCGTGCTTCACAACCATTGTGGTACCCACTGCAGCAAGTGTGATGGTCTTCACAGAGTCTGCGAAGAACCTCAACATTCTCTGTTCCTCGTCCTCAACGACAGCAGAGGCTTTTACCTTATAAGCTCGTCGTCGATCGCAAGCTCTAGTCTTCTGAGTGACAAGTCGTACATGATAACCATTCAAAAAGCTCAGGAGCGGTGTCTCGACAATATTCCCTTCCACTCCAGCTCTTATCATCATGATCAGCTTCCCACAGATAAATCAGATTCACACATGGATTCGTTCTGCCTCCCTCCCTCTCTCGCGCCGAGATCTTGCTTGTCTCAAAAAGACTATATCGGCTTTTTTGCAAGCTATCAGGTTGGGACTGTCCATCACGTCATCTTCAGCATTCGAACGAATCACTCAGATGGCTCTTCTTCTTTGAGAAAGTAGTACGCATTCTGTTTTCCTTAAGCGTATTCAACTGCGGCTTGTAGCTGTCTGTATAAACAATTTGGGTCCAGATCGATGGAAAGGGGTCAGGATGGTGAGCATCGACTTGGAAGTTTTGGCGAGATTTTCCGGTCTGGTTCGCAGAGCTCAGCATTTTCTGCTAAGGCTTCTATGGATCAGTATTGAAGATACCCTCAATATGGGAAAGCTCGGGTCAGGTCGAATGGTTCTTCTGCAGTGATGATATTGGGATTTACTGTTGATAGTGTAGGATCTGTAGCTTCTTTACTTCTGGGAAAACGCTTCGCTCTTATCGAACTTGCTGGTTTAACCAGAAGTTTACTGTTTAGTGAATGACGTAGTAACGAGTTCGCGACGGTCCGAGTCGGGACAACACGATGAAGACGTCTGCGGAAAGTTCGCGTTTCGGCACAGGATTTTTGCACGGGTTTGTTGTTGTTGGCATCATCCAACTGACGCTGTGGGGAGTTCTTCTAAGAAGAGGAGATTGGTGGCGGAATTCCTCCCCTAAAGCTTTGGAATGGGTTGACGCAGGAGCTGAAGCCGGACCGAACACGGCCAGCTCGAGAATGTGCAGCTTCGCTGATCGAGGGTTGAGGACAAGGTTTTCTTTAGAATCGAGGTATCGAAACAGCCTGAACATAAGCGAAGTTGGTGAAACGTGGATAGAAGCTATCATCGAGATACCGAGGGAGGCAGTGAAAATTCGTGTGCACATTGGCAACGCTCGGGAGGAGACGGATCTCGATGACAGGGATGGCGTGAACCCGCTCACCAGAGTTCTCAGGCTGAATGGACTTGCGCGAAGCACGTCGTATTCGCTGATGGTTTATTCTGTGAACTCCAGAGGTGAACTACTTGCTGCTCTGGTACACAGCCTCGCACAGGCCTGAGGCACAGGATGGTTATTGAACAAAAGTCTGGCTGTTACTAACGTAGGGAAGTCAGAGCTATTCATAAAACAGGACTTGTTCACGCGTGAGAGCGCAACGCTTGTCCTCAATCCTTCTTTTGAGACTCCAGGCGTTCCTCCGCATCGATTTTCTCGAACGACCAGGAATGCTAAACTAGCTGCTCGGTGGACTCCCATGCTCGGGGCTGGTTACCAGCGACTCTGCGCACCCTTCAAGTTCGAGAATGGAAGGATTCTTCCTCCAAGATCCGGCGACTGCCACCTACTCCTAGGATACCCAGGATACCCGTTGGATCGGACTGACCACTGTGGAACGCATCAGATGGTAGAAGTGCCGAATCGGCTCTCGCGTGAAGTCTTCATACTACGCTTCTGGTTCTGTCCAGGTTCTACCGTCGGCCCCGAAGTTAGGGGAGCGAAGTTCTTTCTTAATCTTTCCCTGCTGTTGGATGACGGAGATGTGATTGAGGGTAACCCACTGTCTCTTCCAGAAGAATCAAGAATCGTGGACCCGTTTGTGTATCAATACTCATGTGTTCGTGTTCATCATGCTTCTGGGGTGAAAGCACTCCAGATTTCGTTTCACCTGGAAGGATGCAAATCAACTGGTACGTCCTTCGTTGACGATGTAGACGTCACGGTCGCAGATTCTGAAAGTGACGATGTATGTCACGGGATATTCGTATCCTCGGCAGATACTCGGGGTTCAATTAGACTACCTGAACGTCATCTTGAGGCGGAAGAGAAGCCGAACCTCGCTGATTTGTCACTGGCTGTTCCGCTAACGGCGGAGTTGATGCCTAGACTTGCTGCTCTCAGTGCCACGTACGGAGGACCTGTCGTTGCAAACGTGCTCGTCCGGAATCAGCGCGAGCTAGAGTTTGCTGTTTCGTTTTGGAAGACCGTGAGGGTTCTTCGGAGAAGGACATCCATTCTGTTCACGCACGTGAACGGAGATGTGGCCCTACCTGTGAACGCACTTCGCAATGGTGCCGCGTTGATGGTTAAAACTCACTTCGTCCTGCCCGTGGATGTTGACTTTTTCATGTCGAGCGGCACTTCACGTTGTTTCTATGGAAAATCGAACGTCCTACCAAAGCTGTTTGGCGAAAAGAAGCTGACAGCACTTGTCCTACCTCAGATGATTGTCGAAGATGGTCTTGGAATTCCGAGTTCAAAGGAGGAGCTCTTGAGCTTGATGCGAGTAGGACTCGCAGCTCCGTACTGCGAGATCGCGCAAACCGGTATCGACCTTCTTAAGTGGGGACTTGCCAATGACAACCGCGCAGTTTCACCCGCCGCGCAAAGCGAACCGTTCGCAATACTGCGGAGGTCTGAATTTGTCCGGTTTGACGAGCGCTTCACTGGTTATGGCCTGAACAAGGTACGTGTCTCAAGTGCGATTACAAAACTACCTTGACAACTTCTCAAGAGGGACTTGTCCACTCGTAGGTTTCGTGGCTTGTGGCTCTCGCAAGCGGAGGCGGGTTCGAGTTCTATGTGCTCTCGGACGCTTTCCTTACGCATCACAATCATGCGGAGAACATATGGTTCAGGAAACGAAACCAAACGCTGTACTTTCAAACGTGCAGGCGGTTCTTATCCTACGTCGCTGAAAACGATATGATTCTGTCGAAAGCTCGAGCGCGGCCAAAATCGGTGTTTCTTCCATATTGAACGGGGCTGTACTAACAGAGGACACTAACACGAAAAATGAACTAATTACTTTTACTATCCACATCAGTTCCTCACTTTTCTATACCAAGGGCGGTGCTCCGAACGCCATTCTCAAATCTTGTTTCCGCTGTTATTGTTGTTGTCGCTAACCACGGAATCCAGACACTCGTTTGATGGAGAGGGATACCCGAGACAGAGGCTGTTATCAGGCAGCGTAGAAAAACAATACGTTGGAAACTATCTTTCACGTGTTCATGAAGTGGACTGCACCATAGGCCAGCATTTCTCCTGTTCCTCCAACAACTACCAGCATAGTCATGGATCTGCCCGATGGGCCTGAATTTGGACCCACGATACTAATGCACATGCGGAGATCCAACCCCTACTGACTTACGAACGAAACCTTCAACAAGGACGCGTGAAACCTGATATGAATCCACAACTTGCTTAGTAATCTGCGTTAATAGGCCATATCCGAAATCCTTCTTCGCATTCTCGGAAAGGGCACCATCCATCGAGGCTTGAAACGGGAAGGGCATGATAGCTTATTCACGTGCAGCAGGACGTGGTCTCCTTCATCAAATGTCACCACTTGCTGCGCGTTTTCATATTGTGCTGGGCGAGGTGCCAGATCTCGGATTGAAAATAAACGCACGTTTCGCAGATTTACTAGAGCCGCCGGTGGTAGAGAGTCATTCGGTTGTGCAAGCCTTCTTCTAACCCTTGCAGACTCCTCAAAGTCGAAAGCCCCTTTAAATGCGTCATCATTGTATCTAATTTCTTCAATAAAACAAAGTTTCCTCTCCGGACAACTCGTTCTGTTGATGGATTTTGTTTTTCTAAGACATCCAAACATATTTGAATGTGTCCCAGACGGATTGAAAAGCTAGATTGCTAGACGAGTCCGGTGGTCGATAAGGAAGCTACTGTCTAATAAGTGAAAACATGATGAGCCACGATCTTGTCCAGAGCCGAACAGAATAAGGAATTAACATGTAACCCCTGGACCTAGGAACTTCCTCCATAAAATTTCAAAATACACCGTTTAGGACCCGTCTAAAACGTTCATAATTGCTGGCTTTTTAATACTAGGCAGTGTGGCCCGCCTAACTGGCAAGATGAAACTATCTGAAACTAGAAACTACTAAGCAAAAACCACAAAAGTTCCTAGGTTCGCTCTTTATGTTCTAATGAAAGTCGTCTCTTGTACAGATTAAGTAAGAATAGGATCCGAACATAATTTTCAATGAAGAAAGTTTTTTTTTTCATCTCAGGTAGAGAATTCTCAAAGGGAGCGGTGCGTTTAGTAGGAAGACATTTTCTCCCATTTCTTGGTAGCGGGGTTGACATTCATTTAAAATCTTTCTTAATAGCGGGATTTCTGAACCCCAATTATCTGTTCACGAAGCAAAATCAAGGATCCAGAGGTGTAAGCAACTATCCAATTAATGTACAGATTCACCCATAGAAATTCTCTAGTTTACGACAGAGTTTCTATTATGGGAATACGAACCATCAAAACTTTAGACCAGATGATTTAGTTTTTCTAAAATACGTATTTCTAGAATTTAAAGATATTATTCTGTCTTAGAGTCCTACTTAGATTTGTAAGCAAACAGCCAATGGCCTCATGTTTTGAACAGTCCAGGTCAAATGACATCGCGTAGAGTCCACTTTTTCCAATATTATAGTAAAAAACATTTTTTGTGGATCTGTGGTCTAGTTGAGGGGTTTTCGACGGGATGGGCCGTATTGGAAAGGAGCTGATAAGGGACTGGGGGGGCGGTGCTTGAGTGAAGCGAGAGCTTTGGTTGGGAGGGAGAAAGGTAAGAGCGAAGGGGAAGTCTAGAGGATCACGGAGTGGTTTGATGGATGAGTGGATTTGATTTTTTGACTCATGGAAGTGGAGCGATTTTAGATAGCAGCTTGCAGAACAGCTGAGATGGGATTCCTGGTTGGTAATTAAGTTGTTATACATCACGGTTTTGCGGAAGGGTACAAGGCTGGGTTTGGGTGAGATAGGAAGATGGTGGAAGGAGAGGATTTTGAAGATGGAAGGATGTCTTCGAGATCTCCAACGAGGATGGAGGAGTACAAGGCGTTTCAGGAGGCCCAGAGGAGAGCGAGTGGTAAGCTCAAGATTGGAGACCAGTTTTATCTTCTGGACAGCTTGTGGTATAGAAAATGGGAAGAAGCTGCAAGAAACGGTGAGAATGGAAGAAGAGAGCCTGTGGACAATTATGGGCTGCTGGGGGATTCGCTTGAGCTAGGAGAGGACCTCGAAGAGAATGTGGATTTCATTATTGTTGGACCTGAGGCGTGGCGCTTGCTTCTCGAATGGTATGACGGGGGTCCAGAGCTTCGTCGAGAAGTCATATTTAACGGAATCGAGAACGTGATTGAAATCTACAAGCTGAATCTCAAGATCAAGTTCCAAGGGGGATTCCTTACACAAAGCAATGTCAGCAAGTCCTGGACTTTGGACGAGTTGAAGGCTAAGATCTTCGTGGAATATCCAATGCTTAATTCTGAGGATTACGAAGTCTGCTTTTACAATTCGTCTACTAGAATTCCGGGGAGTCTGACTTTATATCAGGGCCAGATAACGAGCGAATCGACGCTCCAGATTCAGCCAAGAAACGGTTTAAACGGCTTCCAGGACAACGATGACGACAGCCTGCAGCCCACGCTGGAGGATTACAAAAACAACAAACATTCGGGCTTAACCGGCCTTCAGAATCTGGGGTTCACGTGCTTTATGAACTCCGCTTTACAATGCCTGAGCAACACGGTGAGCCTTTCCGAGTTTTTCTTGTCCGGGAAGTATGAGAAGGAGATCAACGAAGACAATCCAATTGGGAGACAGGGAAACCTTGCAAGGGCGTACGCGACAGTTCTTCGTCACATTTGGAGAGCTGAAGAACGCAGCTATGCCCCAAGGTCGTTAAAGTTCCAGCTGGGTCATTATGCTCCACAGTTTCACGGCTACACCCAGCAGGATGCACAGGAGCTCATGGCGTTTCTCATGGATGGACTGCATGAGGTGAGATTGTGGAACGAGTTCATCACCGGCGAGGCTTTTCTTCCTTTCGTTGTGACTATCGAATGGTTCTAATGCATACGTTTCGTGTATAAAATTCTTGGTCTTGAAGGATTTGAACAGGATAAGGAATAAGCCAGTCGTTGAAGCTGTCGAAGGGGGGTATGTTTCGCCCTAGCTAGAGGAGAGACGAGCAGTCCTAAGAGAATTCTAAGGTCGTATATCCGTCAACTCTATTGTGTTTGAGCAGGAATGAGCCAGATGACATGGTCGCAGAGAAGGCGTGGAAGAATCACAAACTGCGAAACGATTCCATTATCGTTGACCTCTTCCATGGACAGTACAAGAGCACAGTCATATGCCCGACTTGTGAGAAGGTCAGCGTGACTTTCGATCCCTTTATGTACTTGACTCTGCCACTCCCTGCAAGGATTGAGAAGACCATAGAAGTCACCTTCGTGCCCCTGCCTATACCAAACGGAGGGAAACAGACGCCCATCAAGTACGCGATGAAGTATATTCCGAATACCACGAAAATCGGAGATTTGAAATATTATGTCGCCGGTGAGTCCGAAGCCATTGGTGTTGTGTGGATAATTCCATAATCCGAAACTCACGATTCGGGCCACTTGCTATGTTTACCTTACACGAGAAAGACAAGACTGGAAGGAATGCTTCGAAGTTGGTTATTGCCGTGAAGTTGATCTACAACAGGCTGGATAGCAGGATGGCGTTCCTAGACAAGGACGCTCTGAAGGAGGAGTTCTCGCAGCTCACAATCATGGCATACGAAGTTACGGAGGAGGTGTCAGCAATTACGGGCTCCGCTTACAATTCCATTGTCGATGATGAGGAGGTTGGTGTCACATCGCGAATCGTTACTATTGAGGTGAAATCATGTCCTGGTGTGTTGAGCTGACCCGATAATACCCGTTTCACTATTCTTTCGAAGACGGAAGACGATGGAGAGGATAAGCTCATTATGGTTGAGATTTTGCAGTCATTCAGTGGGGAGGAGATACGGCACGTGACAATGCCTCATCTTTTCACTGTCCGGAGGTCACAATGCACAGGTAAGACTTGCACGCGTGTCGTTCGTTCCTGTTGCATCTCAGGAAACGTGTGGAATGTTCCGTGCTTTGACTGACTCGCGTTGACTTGACGATTTCATTTCAGGTCGACGAGTAACTCGCGAGGTGCTGGACAGGGTTAGAAACTATTTTGATTTTGAGGAGTTTGGGAAGGGCGCGACGAAAGAAGGGGAGCTTGAACAGCCATTCGAACTGAAGTTTGCCAAGAAGGCTTTACACATTGCGTACCCGGCTGTGAAAGAAGAAGTTGAGCCCGAATCGGACGAAGTTTTGGATGCAGCAAGGACGTGTTCGAAGGTATGCACGTTGACGAAATCAGAGAGACCACATGGCTTTGGCACCCGCAAACAGGCGAACATAGGCCATGCCGTTCGTCGCGCTAGCTGTACTATCATATCGAGAAATTAATGCTGGAGACTTCGCTTCTGAGTTGTTTTGTTTTTTTCGGTTCACCTTAGACTACAGTCTTTGTGGAATGGAACAGCGCCATGGAGGCCTTCAGTGACTGCTGGAACTACGCGGATTCATTGGGGAAGAACTTGGTAGAGGACGAGTCCATTTACCGTCTGAAGAATGAAAAGCAGGAGGTTACTCTTGATGAGTGTATCAAGTTTTGGGAAAAGGAGGAGACTCTTACTGAGCAAAATGCCTGGTATTGCCCGGAATGCCGGGAGCACAAGCTCGCGAGTAAGAGCTTACAAATGTGGAGAATGCCGGAGTTTCTGGTAATCCACCTGAAGAGGTTTTCATATACAACCTGGAACAGAAACAAGGTTGACGTTTTCGTTGACTTCCCGTTAACTGGCTTGGACATGAAGCCGTTCCTTCCCTCGGGGTCGGTAAGCTGCTGCGTAAGCATCTCGGGGCTAATCAGCTTGAGGGATATGGTAGACCTCAATGACCTTGCAACTGACCCGTGGTGTTGTATAATATCAGGCGTTGCAAGATAATGTATATGATCTGTACGCGGTGAGCAACCACATGGGAGGCCTCGGAGGTGGGCACTACACCGCTTACGCTATCAGCCCTTGGAAAGACCAACAATGGTACGCTTTTGACGACTCAATTGTCACAGAGATAAACTCTGCGTCTACCGTGAAAAGCTCCAGCGCATATGTGTTGTTCTATCGCCGTCGACAACGGGACACTATGTGAGACCACAGCCAAGGAACGCGAAGGCCGTGTGAAATTCGAAGTCCTGATGCTAGACTTAGCGGGTCTTAGCGGCTCTTGGTTTATAGTTGACAGCAACGCAAGTGCTTGGGTAGGAATCTTAACCACAAAACTGAACATGTATATAAGTTATACGCGACTCACTGAGGCAGCGGTCAAGAAGAGGGCAGAACCTACTGGCAGAGAAAACCAAGGCACCATCGCATCACCTGTTGACCCGAAGGGTGGAGGTGCACTGACTGTCAATGGTAAACGGTCCCACGCCTCTGGCAATTCTGAGGAAGAGCGCTTTGACCGGTTTTGGCGTACATTGAGTTCGACGCTCGCTTTTCGAGAGGTGCAAGGACCTCACCGGCCAAGAGGATCTTAAACGGTAGATCCTGATGAATTTCTAGAGGGGGACACCAGATCGATCGACCAGAGTCTGACCATTTAAGGGCCCATCGAACACCAAGTCGGGAGTTCTGCTTTCCCCTGAATCAAAGCTTGAAGGAGCCCCTCATTGCCAGGGTATCGGCAAGGGCAGCTAAGCAAACTCGTGTCAGAACTTTAGTCTGCCATTAAAACAATGAGCCTTGAGAGGTAGTACCGCCACTCCAACACGATTTCTGCAGAAAAGAGCTCTACTCGGACCGCGATATTTCTGCCCAAGCTCGACGAAGGAAGGAAAGGAACCTTGGAGCAGATCCAGGGCAGATCCAAATCCAGGACTACTCTCCGATCACGGGTCCACCATAGAATCAAATTTTACAATTCTCGTTCGTAACGAAACGGATTCGGTCCAAGCCATAGAAACCAACGCCGGACCGCCCCCCCCCCCGACAAAGACCCTCAAGAACCCATGGCTTCTTAAAACCACCTTTAAAAGTCATCATCTAGAAGACACTATTTCTTAGTATAATATTAAAATATTGAATATTTATTAGATATAAATTTGTTCAGTATCTGTGACACTTAAGACCTACTGTTAGGTTTCAACTGTTCAAAAAGCAGTTGTCCTTTGCGCACTTGTCAGTACCAGGGGGCTGTGAAGAGGTTGGCAGGAGAGAAGGGCGAGAGAGACCTGCTGAATGTGGGGAAGGATAGTATGAAAGCGTTTACGATAGAAGCTACTTTTGAGATGTCTAGGGGAGGTATTGCAGAGGAAGGTTAGAGAGTTGTTCTCTCTATCTCTTCATTCTGTCTGGTGGTGGCGTGTGTTCGTTTTGCAGAACTGGGTTGGTGAGACTTTGGGAGAGTGGAGGTGGTAGTTTTTCTGGGTGAGTCCATATGGATTCGCTTTTCAATCAGAGTTTGCAGGGTCTCGTGAAAGGGATTCGATCGAACAGACGGGATGAAGAGAGCTTTCTTAGGGCCAAGTATGCGGAGTGCACAGAGGAGGCGCGAAATCCAGATCCGCAGACGAAGGGGAATGCCCTTCTGAAGCTCACCTATGTACGGCCACCTAACACCATTCTTTGCATTTTAACTTGGGGACCATTGGTTTCTGGAAACAGCGACCTAAAGCAATGTTTTTTCATGGTTTGCTACAATGTAGTTGCAGCTGTTTGGTTTCAACTTTGGATCTTCTTCATTCGAAGTGACCGTGGTCATGAGCCGTCCGGACTTTCAGCTGAAGAGAATCGGATATTTTGCTGCAGCGCAGTCGTTCTCTCCGAGGACTGATGTTCTTCTTCTAACTACAAATCAGTTCAAAAAGGTGAGGAAAGCACGGCGCCCTATTATCGGAAAGTCTTAGTTCTTGACACGCGTGCGCGTCCTGAATACAACATCTGGAAAACTTCTTACAGGACCTAGTTCGGGGGCGTAATGCCGACTGCTCGTTGGCGCTCTCATGCCTTGCAAAGATAAGTACAGAGGAGTTCGGCCGAGACATTGGAGAGGATGTAGTTGGCCTTTTGAACAGTTCCCGACCATACATTAGGAAAAAGGCCACCCTCGTTGCGTACAGATTGGCGATGGTGAGTCCTCATCTTTTGGACACGCTGATTCCAAAACTACACGAGAAATTCGACGACAATGATCCATCAGTAGTATGTGCTGCAGTTACTGTCCTTTGTGAGCTCGCCGGAAGATACCCCCGCGAGGTCTTGCAGTTTAGTGCAGAGCTCTATGGGCTGTTGAGCACCTCTAGAAACAACTGGGTGAAGATCAAAGTGGTCAAGCTGATGGGAAGGTTGTGCCAAGTAGAGCCAAAGTTTGCCAAGAAGCTCGTTTCACCGATGTCCGAGTTGATACGGACCACGGAGGCAAAAGCGCTGCTCTATGAGTGCTGCAGCACGGTAACAACTGGCATGCTAGAGTTTGATTCAATTGTCGCGGTTGTCGCGGAGAAGCTTGGCAGTTTCATTGACGAAAAGGATCAAAATCTGAAATATCTTGGACTTTCAGCCATGACGAAGCTTGCGCGAAAGCACCCGAAGGTTATAAGAGACCATCGCGATCTGATTTTGGACTGTTTCCATGATGAGGATGTATGTATAAGGCTCTGTGCACTCGACCTGATCACCAGTATGATCACGAAGAAAAACCTCAGGGAAGTTTGCAAGATGCTGTTGAAGAGTCTTGCAAGCGGTATCGAGGTACGACTACGCATTTTAGGCGTTGTTTAGAGGATTGAGGGAGCTGCTTGTGACTCACGCCCGCTTTCTGTTTCATTTCTGGGTTCTCGCCGAAAGGCGTCAAGAGATACAAACTCAGGTCTTGCAGCGACTGAGGACGATTTCCTGATTGCCGTTGCGAATCGGTTAATGGAAACTGGGAATCCATCCTTGGCGAGCGAAGGGAGTCCGGCCGGATTCAAGTACTTAATCACCGAGGACGATTTCTCGTGGTACATATGCTCTGTCTTGTTTGAGCTTGCGCAGCTGTCTGTAAGAGCAGTTTCAATAGATCCCTCTCGTCGACTTCCGTACTCCATCGCCGGAAGAATTGCGAATCAGTTCGTAGAAATCCCAGCTCGAGTTGATGCTATACGGAAGGAAGCTGTGGAGAGGGCCTTGCGTATTCTCGATATTGTCAGGGACCACGATGTCACAGGCTTGAATGAGCTAGTATCTTCTGCAGCTTTCGTTGTAGGGGAGAACCCGGATATGCTTGAACTCATGGGACTTGACGAGGCCAATGTCATCACCGCGCTTCTAAACGCTGATGTAGGGAACAAATCAGGACCGCAAGCCCAGCTTCGAATCGTCTATGCTTGCTTGAAACTTTTCGCCAGGTCGAGCCCTGTGAAGCGAGAATCGCTGAGCCTTTTAGTGGGAGAAGGCTTCTCCCCTTACCTGAATAACCCGGATCCGGAAGTGCAGGAAAGAGCAACGGAAGTTCAGCACCTACTTAAGAGCCGACTCACTCTCTCCTCCTTGTTCAAAGGTGGGTCCTATCCAATTCATCACCATTGCTTTCCAGCAGATTGGTCAACAGCTTCTCATGTTGTACCCCCCAACCTCAATCTTTGGATTTGATCTTGAACAGATCGCTTGAGGCCGCGAAATGGATCTGTCCAGGCACTGGTAACAGTTCCAGTTGGTCTGGATATCGACGAGCCCCTTGCAGACATCTCAGATATTGAAGAACCCACTTCTGCGGGTCTGTTTGGTGGGGGAGCCGACGGATCCGGTGGATCCCTGAAATCCAAATCTGTGGACTTGTTGGGTATGAGCCGTGGAGAAGGCGGAGAAGATTCTTCTCTATACGGAAACAGTTTAAGCGAACCTGGAGGACGAGTTGAACGGGATGAGGAAAGGCAAAATAAGGACATCTTCTACCTTGCAACGACAAAATCCCAGCCCCAAGATGTGAGCTCCCAAAACAGCTGGGCCGCACACCTCATAACCGCGAGTGGCTTAGTTATGGTTTCATGCTCTATGCCTTTGCACAGGTGATTGAGGGTATTCTACTTAACCTAGATGGTGGACAAGAGGCCGACAGTCCAAGCAAAATTGCCGAAGTTTTTTTCTCAGCTGACGAGCTGAAACCCTCGACGTTCCATAAGGAAGACTACTCCGTCTTGAAGACCCCAACGGGATCATCACTCCGAGAATCGGCACTTCGAAAAGGCGACGAGCAGCTTCCATCGTTTGACCTGCTCGACGAACCTCATATAACAGCTAAGAAGAAGACGAAGAAGAAGAAGAAGAAGAAGAAGAAGAAGAAGAAGGATGCTGAAGATTCTAAAAATCAGGATTCCAAGACTGAAGAGGCCGCAGATGGCGGTTCGCGGGGAGACCTCCTGATTGACTTCAACGACGGGACGACTTCCACAAAACCCCAACCTACCAGCCCTGACCAGATTCTTGACCTCCTTTCCTGATATTAACAACCAGTGTGCTTAGCCTAGGGAATCCGTTCTTTTGCTAACTGTGAAAACGACGTACTAACGTAAAAAGCGAAAACTTTTCAACTAGACACAGTGGGATGGAAGATTTAGCTCCCCCTTGAGTTCGTTATCCTATTCATAACGCGGACGTCATCAACTTCTGCCGTAGGAGAAGGCGAGAATCGACCTCCTCCGATTATTTGGGGGTCTGATCCTGGGTCCATGAAGCGACGGTGCGACCCTCCAAATACGTGCTATTGGTCTATCGGGTATGGTCGTAGTGTGTGGTTCTTTACAATTGTTTCTTGATCGATTAGAAAGGCGATTGGAGGTCAAAACTAGTTGCTTCTCCTGCTTTGCTGTTAAAGTTGGCCTCCTGGTGCGCATACATTCTTCCGCGCTCTGCTTTCAGTGATCTGTCGCGGCGAGCCTTTTGCGGGACGGTAATCATCCGTTCCGGTCGGTCTCCAATCAGGTTTGTTATAGTGAAGTCCTCGGGGCGCACGTTGGGGTTGAGATAGTGAACTGTGAAGTTCACCGGCGCCCGCAGTCCCGGAATGTACGAGCCTTCCAGACGAGCGATCTGTACCCTCTCCGTCGACACTTCCTTTAAGGACATCACGAACCTATGCTTGGATCCAGCATAGCGCCATTTTGATGCTTTGCATCTCATCTCCTCCGCCCTTCGCACGAATGTTTTCTCAACTTCCCTAACATTACTGTCAATAACCTTTTCGAGTTGGTTCGTCACCTAGTGCAAGATAAAAGCAAGCGATTGTCACATGAGCCAACGGAGTGCTAAGTTTTCAAGAGATGAGCATATCTTACATGAAGACGATTAAGGTTCGAACAGAAGGTCTCAAACAACACTTCCATGATTAGCTCTAGCTGCTTTGCGTAGATTAATCCTAGTTCGTTGAGCATCGTCTCCTTCAGCTCCATATTCTTCCGATCGTACGCCTTCGTTCCTCGGAAGTCGCTGGCAAGGTGGCTGTATTCTTCGAGGGTATTTTCCACAAGCGCATCGGATTCCCTGCCAAAGTTGCTGTAATCGAAAAGGTGGGGTGTGTCAACATTAAGCTTAGAATCTACTGAATTGATTCACGCAAACCATGCTTACGCGATAACTCTCTCCTCGCGCTGTGCTCGATCCGACCAAGCCTTTGCCTTGAGGTTATACTGTTTATAAGCCTCCTTGTAGCTTTGGTCGCATTTGAAGTTCGCTGACACCTCTTCATCTGGCAGTGGTCTGGATTTCGCGTTCTCGGAAAGCACCCTCCAAAGTCTCGAAGCTTCCTCCGGGAATTTGGAAGCCTCCAATGCGTTCTGGAAGTCAGAGTTTTCAAAGAGGTATTCTTCCTCCATCGGGTTGACCAGCCTCGCGCGGAGAGCTGACGCTTCCGAGTCAAATTTCTCCCGGAAAAGGTTCTTATTCGAGAGAGTGACAAACTCAAACTCGAATAAATCAGTGAGGCGTGTCGCAACGTAGCCAGTGGGTCTAGATATAGTGTTCAGCGCGCTCCTGAAATCTGTCATCACCGCTGCGATTGCGTTCTGTCGTGAAATTTCTTCCTCATCGAAGTCCCGAATAACAGTCACCAGCAGCTGCTTCTTGGGCGAAATGACGCGCTCTGAACGAAGTTGGAGATTTTCCTCGACGGCTTGGAACAAATAAGAAATTCCTGAGGATTCCAATCGCCCGATGTCCCGCATATTGAATGAAACAAGCACGACATCGGCAATTGTGATCGCGAAACTTGCGGCGAGCTTTTGTGGCATTTTTCTTCCCAGATCTTTTGAATCCGCTCCTTCAACATCCAGAACCAACAATCCCCTCGGCGGAGAAGACAGAATCATCAAGTCCTTTCCTGTAACCCCTACTCCATTGATCCCGAGGGTGGTCTGAGAGCGCGAGACGCTCCCGACGGGAAAATCGCTCAAAATCAGATCGTTAAGCACCGAAGACTTTCCACTGGAACAAGGTCCAAGCGCAGAGATCACACTGAACTTCTTCGGAAGTCCTTTCATCAATCCCTTCAACCGACCCTCATTGAGCCTACCGCTCTTACTCACAACCTCGGACCAACCCATCTCTCAACCCCACCCTCCACAACCCCAAGATCACCCACCCAACAAACCAACCACCAAACTCAATCTCCTCCCTCACAAAAGCTCAATCACTCAACAGTTAACCTTCCCAACTGCTCCAAATAAATTCCTACTGATCTCTCCACACAAATCCATCCTAATATACTCAAATCCCATTTACATAATCCCCTCTTTACCTCCCCATCGAGAATACAAAAGCAATCTCCCTATCCACGTCCCCCCCTTCCTACCCACCCCGGTTCTTCTCCCGTGCCGTTACCCACCCACCCCCCCCTTTCCCTCCGCCTTAATCCGTCAAAAAAATCAAATTTACTCTTTTCTTCATTGCCGCATTACCTCGACGTCACCCGTCATGAAAACAAGCGCCCTTTTAAATCCCCATTTGTTACTTAAAACTACAACACTCCAATATTTATCATATATTTGATACATGTGACTAATTTTCGATGAAATATATCGTTTATATTGTCCTTAAATCGTTTATCATGTATGACTTAGCCTGCTCTTGAAATGGTCGTCGTCAAAGAAGTGGACGCAGTTTGTTGATTGTTTTTAAAAAACAGAAAGACAGCTGTCCAATCCGAACCCAAAAAAAAATATTGTTCGCAAGAGATTGACGTGATGAGGTCCGGAGAGGGGTTTTGGGCAGGTGGATGGACTAATTTCAAATGATACTGTAAAGTCAAAGTTTTTGATGGATTTTCTTGTTTTATGAGTAACGTTACGAAAGGATCCGTTAGGTTCTTACTCTGCGCCAGCTGAAGATTGAAGTTCTGATTGTGGTGTGATTTGATGATTGGAGCTGACACAACAAGAGGGAAGAGTAGCATGGTGCTGCTTTTAAATGCATGTCATCCTTGTTCCTGACTGGGGGAGAAAAACCATCTTCTCCAAGATTATTGGTTGCGGGGCAAGGTTGCGAAATGTTTGACTGCCAGATTCGGTTATCGCGTTGGAGAACTGCGATGTTTGACGTGTGTATCTTGCTTGAAATGGTTGAGCACCGTAGTTTACCGTTTCGCTTTTGAGTCTTTGCACCCGGGTTGTTCGCCCTACTTCTCTTGGGAGGGGCTCTTGGCTTGATTATAGGCTTGTGTTTCAAGTTCGCCTTCCTGAGCATTCATCGATGCTGGAGTATCAACATGCTCCGAACCGGTATGCCCTCCATCGAGCGCCTGGCGAGCCGAAATGAGCAAGTCGTTCATAAAGGCAATTTGGCCACCTAGGCGAGCACTCTCCGTTTCGTGAACCTGATCGAGGCGCCGTACTTCCTCCATGAGCTCATTTTCCGCCTCACTGTAGTAATGTGCGGGGGGGGGTTTTGGGGAAGCGAGTGCATGTTAAAATATGGCTGCCAGAGGTCACTGGATAATCAATACCCAGATGAGCCCGGGTACGAGCGCCGGAAGAACCTACCTCAAAAGAGCCTTTGCAGGAGTTATAATATGCTCAATCACGCAAGTGTTATAAACTTGCATGACGATGTTCATAACAACCAGCACACAGAAAATGCTCCCACTATATCAGCGGAGCTAGATACCCCTAGATAGGAGGGCCGTTAATTCGGTGGTCCGGAAGATACCTGTCAAGACCTCATCGATGCTTAGAAGACCTTGACGCTCCATCGCTTCCTCACTGTGGTGACAAGGCAAGCGATGCGAAGTTGGACCTTGCTCGCTCGAGGGTAGTTTCGAAAGCCACTTCGTACTGTTTCCGTTCCCTTCTAACTCTAGCAGTGCACCGCCGCTATCCACGTCCTCCGGATAAGCTAGGCTATTCCTCATCTTCTACTTTGTCCTAAGACTATGAGCAAGAGCTACGCAAACTGGAAACAGTCCTAACCCTCCTGCCCTGTGCTTCACCATGCTGCTGGCACCCCCGAGACCTGGCCGATCTAAGCCAGGACATGGCCAAGCCTTACCAAACAGGCCGAAAAGGAACATTCGCCAACTAATCGCACATGTCGCGGACCCAAGTTTTTTTCAAAGTTTAATCCTTTTGAAAAGCAGATTTGGAGCACGCAATAGCTGTCTCGCCGGTGGGCATCGAAAGTCTGGAGTTACGGTTGGACAAGGAGTTGAGTTTTGGTTTGCTAGCCGCTCAACTTTTGTTTTTTCTGGGATAAAAAGGTTTTCTGCATCCTTACGACGCGCAATGGTTTCAATCCGCGGGTTCCGAAGTCATAGTCGGGGCTGTAGTCGTGGTCTGCGACTGATGAATCATCAGTATGCGACGGCGGTCTATGGAAACTACGTATAGTGGCGCGTGTTTCTGACCCTTTGGACCGCGCTGAGTGTGCGATGGGCCGGAAATGCCACAGTATTTTCCAAGCTGTTTCAGAAGAATCTTCATTGTTCACTCGGCCACAGCATGGGGTATCACCTGAAAACGACCTATGGATCGTTTGACGTGGTAGTTTAATACAATCTTGGCGACGGAATTACTAATGCCAGCGAGCTTCTAATCGCTTCAACGAACACGCGAGTATCATGCAGATGGGACGAAGAAGTCTAGTAGGTTTCAACCTCCCACCTCTTTTCCTTCTTCATCTGCCTGCGGTACTCCTTCCAGTCAAGCCCGTCCGCCTCAAAGAGACTGGCCATACAATCATCGATTCCGGGCTCCATTCCCTTGAGGCCGCACATGTACACGTACGTGTTCGGCTTCTTAAAGAGCTCATAGATCTGCTCAGCATATTCACTCATGCGGTTCTGAATGTACATCTTGTTTCCGTCCTTATCCGTCTGCTCGCGGGAGATACACCAGTCGACCTTGAAGTTGTCGGGTCTCTTGTGCGCGAACTCCTCAAACTCCTCCTGGTAAAGAAGGGAGGACGAAGTCGGCACTCCAAGGAACAACCACATGAGACCGTTGAACTTGTAGTCGGGGTTGTCCTCGGCGAAAGCCCTGCGAATGAACCCACGGAAGGGGGCGATTCCAGTGCCAGTTCCCAGCATGATAATTGTGGCATCCGGATCTGCAGGCATCAGCATGGCAGTTCCCACGGGTCCGGAGATCTTGACCTTGTCTCCAGGTGCCAGATCGCAGATGTGGTTGGAGCAGACGCCCTTGACCTCATTGCCGTCCTCATCATTGTAGACCAGCCTCTTCACGCAGAGAGACACAGTCTTGGAATCCCCGAAATCTCCGAGCGCGGTTGAGGCGATGGAATACAAGCGGACCCTCTGTGGCTTGCCCTTGGCGTCGACACCTGGAGGGATCACTCCGATGGATTGTCCCTCTAAGTACGGGACGTTGCCTGTGTTACGATGACAAAAAATTCGGGTGCCTCAGTGCGAGTTTCAAGTCGCAAACGATTCCCATCCAGATGACTTACCATCGTGCTGGAAAACGAGGTGGCGAGTGTCTCCTGGTGCATCTTCACCGACGATCTTGTTGTTGTACAACACGGTGGCCTCATAGGGCGCATTGGGCCGGAACAGATTCAGCGGAATCTGAGACTTATCAAGGCCATGTGCCATCATCACTGGAGCGACGCGAGACTTGAGGACACCAACATTCGAGGACCTCGTCCTCACATTTTGACCGGTAAAGCTGGTCTTGGACCCAAGAGCAAAACCTCCAACGAACGCCATTCTTCAACAGTACCCTCTTCAAAATCAAACAACTCCCAACTCCAGTCGCAAAGATTGCCTACCCACATACCGCCCTAGCCCAGCCTTCCATGTTCCATGGAAACCCTCCTTTAAACTTCGAAATCAGCTTACGTTGATTAATCAGAAAAGCAGGAGGATCAGACGATGTAATTCTTCGCTGTAAAACGTCCCCCTAGCAATCCAACAGTACAAAAGCCTTCAAATATCACTTGGAAAAAGAGAAACGCGTTAGGTCTTTTCATCAAGAGGGGGGGGGGGCCGAGAGAAACTTCTAGTAAACATGCGGATCATGGCGATTGCACTCGAAACCCCGAGTCTCCCGAGACAGAAACTTTTGCCCCCGTGTGGACACCCAAAAAAATAGAAAGGCGTCCGACGCCACAAGATCAATAAATCAGACACGTGTCGTCTATCCATTAGAAAATCAACAATATCTCCATGACGGAGAAAACGGGCCAGTCTTCACTTTGCATGGACATACGCCAAGTGTCCTCTTCTTCGACAATAAACAAATCAAACTTTGGCACGTGTGATATTTACCGGTTTCCTCTATTCTGTTGGCCTCTCATTTCTGGTCACCAATGACAACCCTCGATCTTTTTCTGGCGTATCTTTCAGTCACACCGGTCGAGTCGTCTTCGAAAAACTATAGAATTACAAGCGTAAATGACTGAAGAGATGGTCGATCTCGGTATCGTTGGTTGATGGGTATATATAGATTGATATACAGTCATTTTACTTGGCTGGGTTTGGTTTGGGTGGTGCGAGATCGGTTGGATTGGTAAGGATGATTCGAGCTTGGCTTTCTTAGATCCTTCATATCGAAAACCCCTGTAATAAAGTTAGTCTGGAAGAGCAGTTGGGTGGTGAAGGTGTTGGTGGATGCCTTTCTTTTGCTTTGCCCTTTTAGCAAGAAAAGATTGCTGAGGAAGTAGGCGGAGGGCGCGATTTGCGTGGAGGCTTTTTCTCAGTGGTTGGATTTTGTTTTTATCTAAGTCGGGCCTTTTTTCGCAACCGTGTTTCGGCTGCTGTTTAGAATGAACTTCCAGACTGGATTTGTGGCAAACTTTGGCTCTAGAATTGGATCGTTCCAGAGGAGTTCCAACTTGGGCACTTCGAGGAGGGTAACTAGGTCTGCGGGTCGAGTGAGGATGGCGGCTTCGGTTGATGAACTGAAGAAGGTCGTGGGGTACAAGTCTGTTGATGACTATGTTACCAGCGGTATGGTGGTCGGATTGGGAACTGGTTCCACTGCTTACTTTGCTGTTGAGAGGCTCGGAGAGAAGCTGAAGTCTGGCGAACTCAAGGACATTGTTGCGATCCCCACGTCCATTAGAACAAAGGAGCAAGCTGAAGGTCTTGGCATCCCTCTGGTCACCTTGGACACTCACCCCGTCCTTGATGTAGCAATTGACGGGGCTGATGAGTACGACGACGATCTCAACTTGGTGAAGGGCCGCGGAGGAGCCCTTCTTCGTGAGAAAATGGTCGAAGTTCAGGTGAGCGATCAGAAAGTGGATCTCGGTGCAACAGCTTTTTCTGCCTCGAAACTTCTTTTCCTGGACAGCGCAGTTGCCCGTTTGGAAAGGACTCACGCTTGTGGACTTCTCCGTTTTGGATTCAACAGGCTAAGAAGTTCATCGTTATCGTAGATGATTCCAAGAAGGTCCCAGGACTTGGGGTTAGCGGAGCCATGCCGGTCGAAGTCACTCCATTCTGCTGGGAGTACACTTTGAACAAGCTCAAGGGAGCAGCCTCTGTCGCTGGATGCGATGCGAAGCTGAGAATGGAGGGTGACGAACCCTACGTTACTGACAATGACAACTACATTGTCGATCTGTACTTTGAGGAACCGATCAAGGACGCGAATGCGGCTGCAAAAGAAATTCTTGAGATGGTTGGAGTAGTTGAGCACGGCCTCTTTCTTGATATGACCACGGCAGTTATCGTCGCTGGCAAGGAGGGCGTCGAGGTCATTGAGAAGTAACTTCGAAGAGAACAGAACGACTGCGAAATGCGGCATACAACGTGTGCATGGGGAGCTGTCAAGTATGTTCAACTCGGTCTTACTCTTCTCCGGCCCTAACGTTCTATCCTGCAAGAGTATTAACATAACGTGCGCGATTGGATCTCTATTCACGCAGCTGGATCTACTCGCACTGCAGTCTTTTCTACCTTTCAAGCAATCGTGTCATTTAATAAATGGAGCTTTCTGCAGAGGAAAGGCTCTTTGCAAACAGCGCACACCTGGATTTTGAGAGAATTAATTGCAAGAATAAATCCGATGATTCACGAGAGGACAAGGCCACAGCATCCCCGGGCAACTCCACTAGCTCAAGGAGTCACCCTACAAACGCCGCGACTAAGCCGATGCCAATGAGGTCGGGGACCGGTCCTGGGAAAATCGTCTTTGGATGCCTGTCCTTCAGGGAGCTGGGTCAAACAGGGACCAAAAGAGCTTTGGAAAAGCCCATTAGGCAGCCAGAGTAAATATCAACAGTGTCTCAATCCGGATGAGTTCCATCCACGCCAACCGGGTTAAGGTATTCAGGTTCGTTGAGAGTTCAGGCGCGGCGACCCCTCAAGACTGTTTTCGTGATCACGATGAGAATCACTCGCATATCCTCGCTTGGCAGAGTTTCATAATCTTGTTTTCCAAAGCCACCTTAGTTTCAGAGACTCGTTTGTTTGTCTGCTGGCGAAGTTTTTCCTGCTCTCTCAAGGTTGTTTTCTCGGAATAAACGATCGTGGTGAAACTGATTGCTAAAACGGAAGGCTGCGTTCTGACGTGTTGGGGCTCGCGTGCCAGCTCGTCTCTTGGCTCCTTTTCAGTCCACTGTATTGCTTTCTGTTTCCGTTACGCTTCAATCCTTGGATCAGCCGTCCATGGGTTGTAAACTCAAAGGACACGATCAGGAAAGATCCAGGGGATGTGGTGGCATGCGAGTCCCAAAACAACTCCTTCCGAAAGGCACCATTTGTTGTGAAGCGGGCATACCCTCCGGGTGAATCATTAGGGCACTAGCTAACGCAGTAAAACACCAGGCAACCGGCAAACGCATGGCTCAATATGGATATGATCGAAAGGGACGAAATGGTAGCAAACACGTTGTTCCTCGAGGTTGAGTATCCCATTAACTTTTTTGTGTCACTGGCCTCTGCGTTCCGTTTGAATCATCACCGACCTCCATCAAGATTGCAGCCCGGTAAACAAACGGCATGAACAGTACATTACGCGAACGTAAGCTCGATCCCAACCTGCACGGATCAAACGGTCCTGCTCCGCTGATCATCATGCATTAACTCCAGCAAGCCAGCGACGCGAGATTGGCTCGCAATTTTCAGTAAGCAGTTCTCTCATCTAGATCTCATCTAGATCTCATCTACAATCGTTTCTAGCACCAAGCCCGACAGTTGGTCACAGTGGCAGAGAGGCTAGTCCCTCAACTCTCAATACCTACGTTTTCAAGTTTGCGAGACCTTTCTGCATTTATGAGTAGGAGCCTTTGTGGTGACCTGAAAAGGGGTATCAGAGGCGAAATCCGTTAAAAATCTCAGTGGGAGTTGGAGAAAGGGTTTGTCTGTGTTTCGTGAAGGTCAGGCAGTCAGTGGAATTTTGGAACAAGTCTTGTGGGATAGTAGGAGAAAGTTGTTGTTTGACTTGTGAACTTTTTGGGGGCTTTGGGGGGTATGAGAGGTTAGCAAAAAGATGGATGGGCTTGGATGGATTGGCCCTTGTGGGCTAGGGTTGTTGCGAAATGATGTATGGTGGAGGAAGAAATTACTAGCGAATGAGGGGCGGCGTCTGGCTTGGAGATGTGCGACTAGGTCTGTGCAGCGGATGTCAGTTAGGAGTATTGAAGATCCTGGCATTGTTTATGAACGGGAGAGGGTAGGTGTGCTTGTGGGACTTGGCGTAACTGCGATTGTATGCTTTGCGTCTGTCGTCGTTAGGAGGTTTGTCGCCTTTGGGTTTTTGGCTGTTGCTATTGATGTGGCTGTGTATGTCTATGTTAGCGTATTATCGGACAGGGAACGGCAACAGACGAAAATGCAGCAGCCTAGTCCAACGAAGCAGACCGTTAATACAATAAGTGACTGGGAAGACTGGGAGGACGTTGACCTGCCAAAGGACAGAGGGACGCTGTACGGTTCATTTCGTGAGGAATGGGGAAATGAGAACTTAGACCAAACACGACCTACCATTACGACAGACGAATTTGACCGAAGCACTCCACCAGTAGAGGCCCAGTACCAATCTCCAGTAAAGAGTGTAAGACAAGGAAGTAGTTACTCAATGTCGTACATGAGAGACGAAGATAACACAGACACTGATGATGGGGAGAGCGGAGCTGGGGTTTACGAAGAGGCTGAGCTCGTCTCCAGGTCAATGGACGATGATGAGAACGAAGTTCTAACGTATGAAGTCAAGTCCGTATCAACCCCGGTAAGTACCCAACAATAATGACGACGCAATGTTATACTCAGCTTTTTTTGCTTAGCTCCCAGATCTCTTACTGCCTGAGTGTTGTAGGCAGGTGGCGAGCGGGTAGAGCAACGGGAGACGAAGAAGCGATCGAGTTCTACAGCGTCTGGATCGATATTGAATGTATTTAATCTAGTCCGTGTACTTGGCACGTCACTTTATCGTGATTGCCTGGCACCCATGGTGCTGATCGCGAGTATCGCATGGAAGGATATTGAGGTAAGGCTAGTTGATGCTTTTCCTACGGTATCCCCTCGGGATTAGTAGTCGAAGGATTCACAGTGGTCCTCTCTTGATAGAAAGTCTTGAGCAGAGTTTGAAAAGCTGCATCTTGTGTTTTCTTTTTTTTATATCTGCTTTCTCCTTGGGTACTAGATCCTATTGCTCAGAGATAGTTCGGAGGAATCTATTCGCAGGGAGGTGCAGTTTGAGGAAGGACAGGGTTGGTCGGATTGGTCAGATGTAGCTGATGGGAATAAGGACGTGTCAGATGTCCTTCAAGACCTTGGCGATGGTATTAAGAACTATACAACGGACGATCTTGCGGAGAGCGTGGACCGCGGGATTGAGGTGGCTCAGGAAGGCTTCTCCTCTGCTAGAAGTGGACTGGAGGATTTTATGAAGAGAGCGCTTGGGGAGGACGAGAATTCTTCCAAGAATCAATCAAATCCCAAAGATAAAAAGCCAGACTGATCTGGACCGGCTGTCAGCAACATCTCTATGCCGGGCGCGTCCGAACTTGAATGCGAAAATATCATTTACCATAGGTTGTTTGAGTGTCCTCAATTCTCCAGCCTGGTCGCCGAAACTAAGATAAAATTGCGTTTTGACTGTTTACAAAAAGCGACGGCAACTGTACTGCCATCGTGAACGCCTCGGCAGTTGTCAGACTTTCCAAATCATGCTTAGATCTTGGCTTGAACTCCGTTGAGACCGCGGAGAGGTACGCCAGTAGATTGCAGGTACTCCGACGCGGCAGCCACTCCAGAGCCTAGCTTAACTGGGATTCCCACGTCCCTCAATGTCATCTCAACTCCGGCGAGAGTTCCAAGTAAAGTCAACTCGTTGATATCACCAATATGACCAATTCTGAACACCTTGCCCTTAACCTGATGGGTGGAGAGCGATACGCCCCTTTAGTCAACCGCATTCCGGAGAAGCGAAATTTGCGTGCTAGGCTATGGCGTTTCCCGCTCACCTTCATCAAACCACCGCCAAGGGATAGGTTGTACTTCTGATAAGCTGTCGCAACAATTTCCTGTCCATCGAACCCGGCAGGAACTAGAACAGCTGTGATGGCATCGGACTGCTCCGATTCTTTCTTCGCGATCGGCTTCAATCCCCAGGCCTTGACCGCGAGTCTGGTAGCAGTTGCCTATCAAAACAACAACCATCGAGAATATCGACTTATCAGAGATGCTGTGTTGAATCCCAGGACATTGTAGCAACCAATTGCGGAAGTCATTACCAGTCTGTGGTGCCTTTCCCAGACGTTCTCAATTCCCTCCTCAAGAAGCATGTCCAAGGCCTCCCTAAGTCCGTGCAAGAAAGGAGTCGAGGGAGTGTAGGGGAAGTACCCCACGTCGTTGTTCACGATCATGTCGCGCCACGAGAAGAAGCACCTAGGATATGTGGACTGCAAGAGTCGTTCGAAATGGAAAAAGCTGGTGAGATTTCGCGCACTCACGAACAAAACATATTCTTAGCGGAGGGAAGGCGGAGACCCGTTTCCGGTGTGGGTGGTGAGCTTACAGTTTCGCTCATCTTCAGAGCTTTCTGCGAGGCAGCAAGGAGTCCTAAGCCAGCTGGAAGCATGAAGCCCTTCTGCGAGCCAGTGATGGACACATCAACACCCCATGCGTCCATCTTGAACGGAAGTGACGCGATTGAGGAAACTCCGTCCACCATGAGAAGAGCCGGGTGGCGGGTCTCGTCAAGAACCCTCCTCATTGCGGGGATATCGGTGTAGACTCCAACCGTCGTCTCATTCTGAACAACGCACAGGGACTTGATTTTGTGGGCTCGGTCGGCCATCAAATGCGCCTTGATCTTGTCAACGGGCAGGCCTTCACCCTGATTTTTGGGAAGCGATGCACACGCGAGTTCTTATTAGAGTCGATTAAGTGGGGGTTTAGATTAGATGTAAACTTCATACCCATTCCACATCCAGTACGATTGGGTTGAATCCCAGCCTCTCCATCATATCGATCCAGAGGAGGGAAAACTGTCCAAGGCGCACAGTCAGGATGGTGTCTCCTGGGTTGAGGCAGTTCGTTAGCCCAGACTCCCACATTCCAGTTCCGGTTGCCGAGAAGACGAACGCCCTTCCTGTTTCAGTGCAGAAAATCTTTTTCAGGTCCTTCAGCACGGAGTGCGTAATCTCGGGAAAATCAGGAGCTCTGTGATCAGTGCTGTTCCTATGCATCGCACGCTGCACCCGGTCCGGGACGTTAGTTGGTCCCGGCACCATCAAAAAGTTCTGACCGTGAATCACAGACATTCTGAATGACAAAAGAGCACACCGACTACAACAACTTCTACCTTCTCACAAAATCCCAACCACCTTTCCACCACTTCACTACCCAACCCCCCTACCACCTCCAGAAAATCAAAAGAGTCCAGTGCTAGGCAGAGGCCGCCCCGACTCTTTCACTCCTGCTTTTATACCGCAGAAAAACAACCTAATGGCCTCCGACCAGTCAGCCCGCTGGTGCACCAGTTGCAAAATTTTAACAGTCAGTAAGGGTTCAAAGCCCAAAACATTCATTGCAGATGAAAAACATATGGAGCACGTTCTTTGGTGTGGGGAAACCAAACAACACAGGAAATTTTTCCTCTCTTTTGCATGTATGTTTCTGCTATTGTATTCTATCTATCTATCTTAGCTCACAAACCTCAATTCTCCCCTTCTGTTTTCATTGGACATAGAAACCCTGGCAGGCAATTCTCCTATATGTAAATTGTTTTTAAAAAACACTATCCAAGTCATGGAACGAGTATCCTAAAACGAAAAAAAAAAGGAGAAGAATTTTGTTTGGGGTTTTTTTCTGGCTTTCAAGAGCAATCTGGACGATTAAGATTGATTGGAAACAATGACATGTTTGTTGAATAAAAATAATGTTTTTTTGTTATCCTGATTAAGAACCTGTTTCGAATGCCCTTGGAAAGTTTAGGCTGCTTTTTTTTTTGGGGGGGGCATGGGGGAGCTTTTTGGGGGCCTGGAAGTATTGAGAATCAAAAATAAATTAGATTATTTGGGATGAATATATTCATATTGACTGGTACGAGGGGTTGGAGAGTGGGCTAATTTTGTCACTGGTTTCCTATTAGAAATGGTTTATGGGGGGGGAAGAAAGGGGGAACACACCAAAAAGTATGGTCGTTGTGACGACCTGAATGAAATCCAGTTTTCTGTTAATTTCCGATGCAATGCAGATCAAACTTTCTTTGGTTTTTCAAGTAGCTTCGAATTCGAAATTTATTTAATTTCTAGATTTTGCTTAGTGCATTCTAGCCTCAGGATTTTTTTGTGGGGGTTTCTTGTTCGTAAGAAGCCTTTTTGGTGGATGGGTTCTTTACGGAGAATACATCGTAATTTTACATGGGCGAGCTGACGTACTAAGAAGATTATGGACGAGTTGGTTCTTTTATTTCCTTTGTTTTACAGAGGATCTCTTATCGATAATATGCTTCCCTCGAACTAATTTATTGTGTCCGTCTGATAAAAGCCGTTTCAGTCAGTGCTGGATGATTGCACAGAGGTGGTTTTGGCAAGAAGTAGGACAAACTGCGCGCTCCATAAGCTGTACTAAAAGTGGAGAGCTTGGATCAACTCAAGACGATCTGTGTATGCTACCTGATCAACAATTCCACCACGCTCTTGTTTGAAATTTGGTCTCGAGGATTTTTGTGATTGTTCCACCCGCGTGTTTGCGTTCCACCCTATATCAGCTGATATTCTCTTTGATGGCACGGCATCACGCGCGGCATCATCCTTTTTTTCTTTGCATAAACGCTTGCCTTCACTTCCATCGTCCAAGTCGGTTGTGCACGTCGCCCGATCAGCACGCTAATGCTTTGGAAGGCTTCGGTGCCGCTTTTCCTAATGATGGACAAGTTTGCTCGCCCTCGCAGATTTGGAGGATCCGGCTTTTTGTCAAAGACCCTGGCCTTCACGGTAAAACTCTCCGCGCCGGTTCTGGGGCTTCACAGGTTTCCCATGATGAGGTGGATAGCTGCGGAGTTTTCAGTGGCTTCAACCTGAGGCACACGGAGGATGCGGGGGGGACCTTGCGACTCAGCTTAAGAGTTGCCTGGCATGGGAAGGTACTGGGTTGCAACTGGCTACTCACTACTAAACCCTTCGTCAGCGCGCTTCACGCCTAACGCAGAGCTTGCCTTACTCAGCCCAAGAAAAGAGAAGCGTCGCCTTTCGCCCGTAGTAGTTTACCACTTTTCCGTCGCAACCTCCTTTTTTTTTTTGCGACAGGAACAAAACAAAAATAGTAGGAAACGCGCTCGCGGAATTCCTACGTGAAAGATCCAAATCGGCTAGAATACGTACCAAATAGTACCCATCAGGAAAAGCATGAATGCTACGCATTTACTCATCCATATGTGCAAACTTCTATTAACAAAAGCATATCCTATCCCAAATCCTATGAAAACCATTCATTTGGAATGCTTTCCACTGACTTTGCATCCACCATGCCTTCTCAGTCATTTTCTGATCACATCTAATATTTTCTTTCGAATAATCAGAATACGAGATTCTCTTTGATTGATTCCATCGATTATCCTCCAGACTAGTTTGACCCCCTGGAATTCAGTGTCGAAGGCCACTACACATCCAGTTAAACATTAGAAATATTTTGATTTTGCAGTTATTACTTACCAATTTTTACCTCCAGGATGAAAGACATCAGCTTAACAACCCAAAAAAAAAAAGCAGCCGAGTTTGCATGGAATCGATTGACGAGAAGTTGTTAATGGATGTTTTAATTGGGAAACATGTTTTGGATGGATTCCCAAAACGAAAAAATTTGGCTGTCAGATCGGCCTGATGGTCAGCTGACTTTACGTTTTAATGGTGAAAGAGTTGGGTGGAAGGAACGAAGGAGGTAGGTGGGTAGATGTGGGCCATGGTTGGGTTAAATTGAAAGTAGATTCATTGAGCGAAGTGCTTCTAAGTGAGAAATTGTACGCGTAGTGGAATTTTTTGATCTGCGCAAGGAACAGGTTTTTGAGAAATGGACTGGTGTGTGTGAGGAGAGTATCGATAACAATAACTAGTATCCTTCTTCGTTTTCCGAGCATGTGTAGAGTTGCATTCGTCCCTGGAACGGAATTTTTGTAGTTTTTCTTGCCTTGTTAAAGTTTGGTGGTGTTAAAATGGCCAGCTTGAGTAGGAGCCCGAGAAGCTGGATGATGCTGGCGCGTCCACAGATCCATCAGAAGCGTCTGACGTCATCTAGGAGTTTTGAAGCTGGCTTGAACACTTACCGGAAGTCGACGCTGAATTTGGTGGATGATATGATTGAGTCTGGCAGCGGGTTCGTTAGCTCTAGTAGTATAGAGTCGGAACTGAACATCCTATCCGAGCGACAAGGAGCAACCCCATCCAGGCTTGGAACGTCGATGAGCATTGAGGATGGTATGAGCTCACTGAAGGGCATGAGCACTCCCGACAAATACGAGAGAAGCGCGGTAGAGGACATTCCCCTTTTGGAGTCGCTGTCACCTTCTGCTTCTCATGAGGAGATCGTCCTCGATGCAAAGCGTTGCATGCAGACTGGGGCGCTAGTCCCAGATTCAATTGTTTTCCGCTTGCTCAAGGATAGGATGTCCAAAGTAGATTGCAAGCAGCATGGATGGCTCCTTGATGGTTTTCCTAGGACGTTGCTTCAAGTAGATGCTCTCGAGGAAGCCGGTCTAGTCCCCGACGTTGTGGTATTCTTGAAGGTCTCCGATGCAGATGTACTCGACCGACTCTCATACCGCAGAAGTGACCCAAAGACGGGGAAGATTTATAACCTTAAACATAAAGCGCCGAGTTGTCCAATTGTCACGGACCGCCTCGTTCGGAGGGACGACGATTGTGAACCTGTGATTAAGTCGAGGCTGGGCAGTTTCTACAAGAGCACAGCTTCTGTACTTGCCAAGTTTCGCGAAAAGGACGTCGCAGTGCTGGACGTTGAAGCAGGTAAGACACTTCGCCCTCGGCACGAAGATGGCCGTTCGAGGATATTCTTTTCTCACATGGCATCTCCGTGTGAAAATCTGCAGGCAACGAATTCAGTCAGGAGGAGATTTTCCGAAAAGTGCGGGGAGCGATCATCGGACACTTCATTTCAAGACGCACAGTAGAATCTGCGTATTCAGCAAGACCGGTCAGGATTGCTTTAATGGGACCGCCTGGATGTGGGAAGGGGACTCAAGCTGAGCAGCTGCGCTCTAGCTTTGGCGTAGTACATATATCTATTGGAGACCTTCTTCGCGATATGGTCGCTAGAGGTTCATAAAGTTTTTAACCAACCGCAACCGTTTCCGGTATTTCCTTAAAGTTCCCTGGGGCTGCCACTATGTCAACTGATTCCACCCCCCGCAAGCTGTTTTTCACTGAACATTGCAATTTTGGCCTCGCGCTTACTTCAAACTCGTTTATATCAGAATAAGAGTCAAATGCCGCTTTGCATCAAGAGTCAATAGAACGACTTCACATCGAATAGATTCTAATTTGCCTAAGTTGAATCCGCTCGATGGTACGATCAGTTGGTTATCTACAGTTTGGGATATATTTAAGACCGATGCGCTTTCAGGGTGCACTTGTCGATTATCCGCGTTACCCACACCTGTTCAGGCCCAGAGACTCGAAGCATTCTGAAAGATGCTCGCTAGAGCCCTTAACATTTCCGCTTCGTCGGTCTCACTTCTTCTGTTGGAGCTCCTTTTGAGCTCCTTGCTTTGCAAACTTGCTCCGCATGGTACTGTCGGAGTAGTTTTGACCTAGTTGCTCGACCTCATTGCCGAGGTCGCCAACTGCTGCCTTGGAACCTAGCGATTCATCACAGACAACGAGTTCGTAAGGTCAGCGACAGTGCAGCTAGCAAGGGCTTACAGTGGTTCGTCCAGGGCACCAGTCTCACCGTTCTTGTCGCCAATGCCTGGCGTCAGGCTCGGCTGCGGTGCCCTGTACATCGTGTCATAGGCGTATCGGTTGAAGTCAATTGGACCAGGCATGTAGTATGCGACTGGAGAAGAGGGCATGTGATGAGAAATGGGATATGCTGTCCATTGGTTGTAAACGGGAGAAAAGTGGTGTGAGAACAGCTGCGGAGGGATTGGAACATATGCTCCCGGGCTGTATCCCATGTGCACATAAGCCTCAGCCTCGCCGGCCGCTTGCTTGTTCTCGCGCGATCTTCTGGACTCCAAACTTTGTTTCGGTTCGGCCTTCTTCACTTCCACAACCTTTCCCAGGATGTCGTGATGTGCACTACCATCGGAACTCCCAAACAGCTCAGCGATTGCCGCTTCGTCTTCAAAAGTAACAAACCCAAAACCTCGTGAGTTTCCAGTCTTGTGGTCAATCAGAACTTGTGCGTCGGCTACTTCGCCAAAGGCAGAAAAATGCTCCTCGAGCTGACCGTTTCTACAGTGGGATGGAAGGCCGCCTACGAAAATCTTCTTACTAAGCGCGGGATCTGAGGCCGGCGTAAGGTCCTTTGCAGGTCCCAAAGCTTCCTCTTCCTCTGGTACTTGCTTTTCCGGGAAATTTATAGACTTCTTGCTAGTTGTACCGCTCGGGCTGCTTGAGACAATACTCAGATCTGACCTTGGTACTGCATGCTTGGCATCAACCTGGCGTCCGTCAAGAACGTGCTTCGTGGTGGTTACCTTGTTCGCGTCCACAGCATTTTCATATGATACGAAACCAAACCCTCGCGGATGCTTTGTGTGCCTATCTCTCATTATGAGGCAGTCGTGCACCTTGCCAAACTGTTCAAAGTAGTTCCTCATGGACTCCTCGTCAGTCTCCCAAGACAAGCCCCCTACGAAGACCTTGAAGCTTGACCCAGCGTCCTCATCATTTATGTGGGAGATATGGGAACTGTCGTCCCCATCACTGCTCGAACTCATCGACACCAAAGAGCTCCCCCAAGCCGCCCCAACCTCGAGATCCTTAGGACCCTCCAGGATCGCTAACTCAAGATTCTCCCTGCTAAGATTCAACCCTGCCAAAGCCCGCCACAAGCCTCAAAAATTCAAGCAGTTCTCGCACGGAACTTCCCCAAGAAGCCTTACTCTCTTCAGCACGTACCGATTTCCCTCTACTCCTTTCTGAAGCTATATACCAGAAAACCCTCCTTACTCTACAACTCCAAAGAGATACGCCTCCTTCTCGAAACAATCCGAATTTGATATCGACTGGATACAGACAATCGTTTCCAAAGCTCTCAACGCCCAACTTAGATACCCTCTCCTCATAGCATGGCACCTTGCTCCTTTTTCTCCAGGCTCAAAAACTCATCACCAACGATGCAAATCAGCTCCCCTTCTCACTGAGCCATCTAAATTTCCATTTCGGGGGAAAAAAACTAAACGGGGTCAGCATGAAATGATTAGCTATTGAAAGAAAAAAGAAGCTTGCCATGATGAAAGTACAAGAAAACAATATCATCGCAAAGTTTTCTCCAAAAAAAATCACTGAATAGCTTTCTTCTAGTGGAAATATTTACCCATACACCAGATAATTCTACAGATAAAAGGATAGAATCTTTAACCAAAATACTTAAAACGGACTCGCTTTCGTATCCATCCGCTCGGAAACGGATCATTCTGCAATGAAAAGTTGTCAAAAAATATCAAAACATATCATTCCTACCGAGCCACAATCTCAGTGGGGGTAGATCCAACCTCTTCCGAAAGAATGTTCTGATCGAGCATGAATTGAGACATGATCATTCACAGCTGCACAAAAACAAAGGATATTTAGATATAGTTCCCCAAATAATAGAACAAAACTTTTTAGTTCGTATTTTTAACTATTTTCATGAAGATTTACGGTGTCGGGATTTCATTTAGATGGACGGAAAATCTGCGAAAATATTTGTGTTTTTCTGTAGTACGGTTTGGCCCACCAAGCCCGGCTGATGAAGGCGGTTATTTGACTAGGTGCCAATCAATTTCAGTTAACCCTGTCCACCAAATTGGCTGCCAGTGGACCGGTGGAACACAAACTCCCTAAGTCTTTGAAAAACGATAATACGCTAACCAATAATAAACGTACACAAGAAAACGAATGTCCAATTAAATCACCGTACGTTAACAATTTCGGATATGTTTTTTGATTTTTGGGAAAGTTCATTGGCCAAAGAACCATGTTGATTCTCTTTATTTCTGAATTTTTCAAGAGTACGAAAGCTTCCCCCTTTTTTTTTACCTGCTTTTAACAGTTTGGCAGATTTTTCCAAGACGAATCGGGCCATTTGTCTTTTTAGTCAGCGGATGCAGTCGCAATGTCGTCTGCCCCGCTTTAGGCTTTTAGCCCGCGCGTACTCAAACAATACCTTCCCAATTTTTTTTCACTTTTTTTTCTTTCTCTCTCTTGCTTGCGCGTGTTTTCATGCGTCTGGCTTTTGAGTGTATATTATCTTTAGAACGAGAGCGGAACTCATACTGGTGCGGATAGAGTGTTATGGGAGCCGAGCAGCACTCAAACATCTCAAGAAACAGTCACTAGGAGTGAGCTAACTTTTGTTGGCGAATGAATAGTTTGCTACGGGCTTGGAATTTCCACGCTGCCCCCTTCAAGATATGGTTTATTTTTATTTCACTGGACCACAAAACAATTTATTCGCGATGCTGTGCGATCTCAGCGGGCAGCTGGTTAAGGGACAGCGCGGTTTGTACTGTCGTGGGGGCAATCTGCAAGACCCTTTCCGGTAGACCTGTCATGCGCAGTGCACAGGTTGGGTCGCTGAGGGTTTTAACCTGCCAGACATAGATAATGACAGTCTAGTCTGCCCATCTGGATTTCTGCACTCCTGAACGGTATCAACCTCTCCTCTCCAAACGAAGCCTTTTTGTCGGGTTTCCAACAGCGTCACCACCGCGTCGTGGAAATCTGTACTAGGATATCTGTGGGCACGATAGTAGCTCATATACGGAACGGTAAACAGTTGCCCCGGAGCCGCAGGCTTTTGGATTTCGCGTTCGTGGTTCAGCTTTTCTCGACCGGTAGGAGCGAATGCATGCGAACGTTCGAGTTTTGCACAAGGCATGCTTGGGGTCCGACGGAGATCCGAACTCATCTTTCCCA
Source organism: Rhodosorus marinus (assembly GCA_029953675.1). Classification (NCBI taxonomy): domain Eukaryota; phylum Rhodophyta; class Stylonematophyceae; order Stylonematales; family Stylonemataceae; genus Rhodosorus; species Rhodosorus marinus. The sequence goes on from JAMWBK010000002.1 coordinate 3,372,964, forward strand.
TCTGGGGAAGTGAAACACGCGTTTGTGTTTGTGTGTTGTTCACTTGTTGCACACGGTTTTGACGCAGTGGGTGGAACCCTGTTGTTCCCGCAGGGTTGTAGCGCCTGTATTGCGCACGGACTGCTACTTGTTCTAGCGAGGGCTCCCTCCCCTTAAGACCCGAACCGAACCCAAAAGGTCCCAATGCTTGCAATTCGTTTTCGAACTGCAACTGTGAGGGTTGCTCAACGCTACCATAAGTCTCGGGAACCGAACAGCGGGCAAACCTAAACTAGAGCGGCCGAATGCAACCGGGTCGTACCATTCAGTTGAGAAATCTAGAGCTTTTCAGTTTCAACACCTTGTATTACGGGTATTCTTACTACCTATTACTATGTTCTTTTACCAGGTTTGCACAAATGCTACCCAAACCTACCCGTCCATGACGAGATCCGACTACGCGCTTAACTGCAAAATAAATATGTCGTCCTCATCACTCAAGGTTTCGAATCTGCTCCATTATCCAAATTTATCGAAATTACTGAAAATATAGCCAATCAATGACACATGATCCAGTTTCTTCCCTGAGAATTGATATCTCGGCCCCGCGTGATTAGGAATTAAACTAGGGTATCCAAGCAACAAGTATTATTTCTAAAATATTGATTTATAAGCCAATTACTCTTAAGAACCACACCGTCACTAAAAACTCTTTTGAAAATCTTTTCTTTCAAAGGAGCAGGGCAGCAACAAAAATTGCTCGGATTGACTCGACAAAGTTTCAGTGCTTCGTTAGTCAGGTCTCGGTGAAGTCGATGGGGGTGGGGATGGGTAGAGTTATGCCAGAAGCAGGCTTGAGGGCAAAGGTGGTGTATTTTTTTTGTTTTTGGATGAGCTGTGATTTCGATGTGGGGAGCTGAATTGCTTGGCCGGAGGTACAGCAGTGGGGAAAGGAGGAGATAGGGTTGAAAAGGGTGGGCCTGATTCGAACTCGCGTTTGCTTTGTGTACTGAGTGAGGCGCGTAATCGGTATGGATGATGATGTCGAGATGGCTCGGGAAAACCGAGTGCGTGAGGGGGATGATTTAGAAGCGGACGTTGACGACGTTGATGATGAGGGAGTTAGGGCTGTGAGGGAGAAGCATCAGAGGTTGTTCACGAGAGAGATGAGTGAAGTGGACAACCCCGCGAGAACCGTATTCAAGAAGTTGGGTTTCACATCCTTGTCGGTAACGGGTGAACTGGCTGCGGAGTTTGGCATGGGTGAAGGTCTTACCTCCAGGCGGGATGAGCTGAAAAAGTATCTTGAAAATCGTATTTATGAGAGAATGATGCAGCTGTACAGGAAGGGAGAGGATCCACTTGGAATTGTGCTGGGGTTTGGGTTCTCGGCGGAACATGGTAAGGAGTGGTTGACTAAGGAGGGTTTTGAGGTCAACCTATGGGAGGGAGACATGATTGGCATATGCTCGGCGCTCAAGGCTTTTTTGAAGCTGCGAATTCAGAGGTCACTCAGTTTAGACAGGCGACGACGAATACATAGACGACTACGTCGAGAGAAGGCCCGGAGGCCTCTCTCTGACATGAACTCGAGCGCCAGTCGTAACGACTGGAAAATTCTCAAGACCGGCACTAATCGAGAAATCAGCGATCATTTCCAAAAGTCATTCTCTCGATTGGTCTCTAGGCTTCCGGAGGGCAAACTAGCCACCGAGGAGTTTGCTTGGCTCGCAGATCCGTCGTCCTTTTCGATAGAAGTCAGCAGAGAACCTAACGACCAGCTCCGTATCCACGTAACTTGCAAATGTGGCACAAAGTTGCGGCTCTTCGTCACTCACACGACCGCCAACATCGGAGCTTTAAGGCGCCACCTTTTCGGTGCAGGCAAAGAGGCGGCAACATGCAAGTTGATGAAGGTAGTCGAATAGAGCCCACAAGGGACAAGCCTATGACGGATCAATTCTGGTCCAGGACCGCCCTATATATATATACGTGGAGGTGTTCTCCCAGTCCGGCAGCGTAGCTCGGTTAGAGCCGAGGTTGTTGAGCTATATTTGGCTTTGGCTATAGTATTAAATTTCGCCTCGCTGGTGTCTTACTTCCCGTCCACGGTGAACCACGCTTTCTGGAATTGGCCATATCTTTTTGTGCGAGAGTTGAACCATCTGCAAATGTCGGGGTACAAAGAGAGCGGTGCGCACAATTCACAGAAGCTCACGTTCAACAGGATGGTGACTATATCTTTTGTGACGATCAAAACGAGGGAGTAGACTAACTTGTTGCGTTCGTACCCGATCTGCACATGTCAATAGAATTCCAGGATCGTGTGTAACGATTACCACGGCCATTTGATTCTTGAGGTTTTCAATCAGTTCTACGATGCCCCGGTGGCCACGGCGGTCAATCCCAGCAAGCGGTTCATCCATGATAAGCACTTCGGGCATCGGTTGCCTCATTAACTGGGAGGCTAAGGAAAGCCGTCTCTTTTGACCACCGGACAACTGTCTCGGGTTCTGCAGCAGCGAAACATCGTAAAGTCCAACCTGCGGGGACAAAAAAGTCTGTTTGAACAAACTTTGTCGATGCTCCTCATAACTGCTCCGTTTTTTCGTTTGTGATTCAGTACCTGTTTCATGACTTCACGCACGAGATCGGGTGTTGCATAGTCACGACCAACGATCAGTTCGTCTAGTATTGTGGAACCTAAGAAGTAGTTCCCCGGGAATTGGAAAACCGAACCAACAGCCTTTCCGAGATTGTTTGAGTTGCTCCTCTTTCCGTTTAGGAGCAGTTTTCCTTTGGAAGGCGTATTATACCCCGCCAATAAATCCATAAGAGTGGTCTTGCCGGTACCATTCTCTCCGACCACCACAACCACTTCATTCCTCTCAACGCGCAAATTGATTTCTTCGAATAAGTAGTATCCCCATCTCGTCCCAGGCTCCTTCAACCAGCAGTCAATCAGCTCTAAAACCGGCGTTGGTTTCTTTACCCCGGCGTCCCTCCCTTGGTCGCACAATCTCAGCGTGCGTTTTCTCCGCGCGCGGGGAGAGAAACCCACCGAGATGTACGACAGTTCAGGACTTAATCTGCTACAAACCAACTCCGCCATTTCTGCAGCGTGAAAGTGCCTACTCTCTTAAGTTGACGATGGCCTTTTCCCCCCAATGCGAGCCCAAGCAGCATGCACACCCCATGATGAGGACATGAGCACTCCAAACCGTGGAGTCGCGGATGTGTTCGGACCTAGCTTTAAGACCGCGCTCGTGATCTTGGAAGATGACGAGGAAGTCTGACAAATGGGATTCTCTTTAAACCGGCAACGCTCAAGGCTGCGATTCAGAGTTTGACCTTATCAACTGGCCCGTTGGAGCGGCGGCTCGGATTGAGGGGATCAAGTTTGCTATCGACCATGACAGAGATGATGTCAGGGCTGACAGTGCATGTTATGATCTCAACGGTCTCTACGAGACTAGATGAGAACTAGGGTCTGATTTCAAAACAAATCTCGCTTGGAAAGAACTTTTCGCGTCTCCGAAACGCTCAGATGGACGAGTCGTAGGAATTTCGCCTATATTTGAGTTCTCCTGCATGCGGGTTTGCACGGCTTCCGCACTGTCCACGTTTCTTGTTATTTTTTTTGGCGGCGAGGGAAGGGGGGGTTGAAGGAGCCTGTGCATTCAAGTTTTTGGATACGTCGTCTCTATATTCCACTTCTTTTCACAAACGTTCGATGCACTGGTTCAACTCCTCAGAGGAATATATACGGAACTTTCGATCCTTGGCAGTAACTGCTGCGATCTCGACGTTGGTGCTGTTTAGTTTCTCCTCCATGACCTGCTTCAGCGTCTTCAGCGCTAAAGTTTCCGCCTCTTCCAATGTCATCATCTTTGAATATGCATCTTGCAAGGCGGTCTGAGCTCCCTCTGATCCTGCACCAATGGCCTTGGCTTCCCATCGGACGTAACTGGGAGGTGGTTTGGTGAAAACGATGACGGACGAGATCCGCTTTCAGAAATACTGAAATAGTTTGTTAGAAAACAAGACTGCACATCTTACGTTCCGGAAGGATCTGTGTGATAGAGCGCCGGGCCCTTCTCGTCCACGCCCGCGATTAGCAGAGCTACACCAAACGGTCTGCTCATCGCATCCTCTTCCCGTCCGTCTTCACCGAATCTCAACGCAAGGTCGCAAACGGCCTGAGCGCAACTGTCAGTCGTCATCGGTTCATTGTAGGTGAACCTGTTGGCGACGAGGAACGAAGATTAAGAATTTCGGACCCTGAGCGGCGACCAGGCGCGTCCATAAATGCAATCGGCTTACGTATGATGCTGGGTCACTACTCGAGCATGATCGATCAAGATCCGAGCGTCTGCACTGAGGCCACTGTTCGCACAGCCCATATGGTGGTCCTGCACCCATTCAAAATCCGCAAGAAAATACCGAACGTTTAGCGGCGATTGACCATTTAGGCAGATTAAGATTTCGATAACATACAATTATCATAATCTTTTCCACACTGCTCGGTTCCAGTAACGGAGATGTAAGCCTTTTCTCGACGGCTAGAACCACCCTGCATTAAAACCGCGAAGTGAACTCGGAAGCGTGAGATCAAACGAAATACAGTCCGCTAAGAAATTCCTCTTCCGATCTTTACCCTTCGGAAGTTCGGATCCCAATCGCTGTCGATCCCTCCTTAATCGCCTCAATCGCATACTCCACCTGAAACAACCGTCCTTCAGGAGAGAACGTATTCACCCCACGATCATACTCACTCCTAGTTAAAAACATATTTCTTTCCGCAAACTAAACAATTCACAATGAACCCAAACAACCCAAACAACCCAAACAACCCAAGACAACCCAAGACAACCCAAGACAACCCAAACAAACAAACTCACAAACCAAGGAAACCAAACGAATCCAAAATCCTTTCTCCTCAAATTCACTCTCCTCCTTCACCAAACCCTATTCCCACAGATCCACTCCAATCACCAACAAGAAAAAAAGCCCAACAGCAGTTAGTGACATGTACCCAATCCCCGTCTACCTCGCTGACCCTAATGAAACGTAGATCAATTCTTGCCCACCCTCCCCAATCCTTCAAGAACATCCTATTTTCACAATACGTCAATCGACAGCACGCGACAGAGGCAACCCTTTAAAAAGCCCCACAACAATCCCAAAAACGATTAAACAACCCTGAAGCGGATATTGCAACTATTTTGATCGGTCCTATTGGCTGGTAGTATAAATATTGATTGTATTCAATCTGTTTTGTTCTCAGTTGAAGCTAAAATGGCTTTAGGAGCAGAGATGCAATCGGGTGGGGGACTGGTTTTGGATGTTCGTGAGCTAAGTGTATAAGGATGTTTTGCTGGTGAACCTTTTCTTGGATTCAGAAGCAGAAGGGACAGAGATCTCGTCGCTGTACTGAGTCTGTTTTTTGTTTGTTTTTGTTTGGTTGTGGATTGATTAAATAATCGGGTTCTGAGAGGTTTTTTTGCTCCAGCCGAGATTGCTTGTGATGACGAAAGGCAGACGTTTTAAATCCGACGGGCTTTTAGTTCACGAAATAAGTTTTAGGCAACTAAGCATGTACTGGTCTCTTTCGGACCGAAGAGTCTTCAGTTGTCCTGCCAAAAGGCAGTGATTTAAGGGAGGAGTGATCCTCGCCCTTTGCGCTACTTCACCTTGATGCTCGAAGAGATGATATGAAACAACTCCTCAGTATCCAAGTCACGCTCAATCCCTGACCTTGGATGCTCGATCCCCGAGTTGGATACTGAGTGGTTTGCGGCCGCGCGTCCCTTGCCACTCGGAACGCTTTCAGAGGAGGTATGGTTGGGTTCGATTCGCGGGACCAACCTTTATCGACTTCCAGCAAGAGTTCTTCTCCGGGTGTGACTCCTCCGAACAGAGGCCATCCCATCACAGAACTCAGTTCATATTCGAGGTCTTCCGAATGAATTGTCGTACGATTTTCGGCAAGCTAACCGACATGAACTTGTGAATCACGCACTCTTCCGATGCGCAGACTCTTTGCTTTGGTTCTATCTGATTACAAACATTGCCAAAACTACCAGTACCCAGACGATTACGGCAATCGCAAGTAGGATGTAGGATCTGAAGGAATGAAACCACGAGGCTCTCGAATATTTGCCTAGTCCTCCACGAAGCTTGCCTACTTGTTCCAGGTTCGAATCCACAAGCCTGTCGACATCTTCCACTGCATCGCTGCTTTCTTTGATCTTTTTGCTCAGGTTCTCCGCACCATGCTTCATGTCGCCGACTCGTACAAGCAGCAAGTTCATGAGTTCTTCCTGTATTTCCCGTTGCTGCTCAACCTCTTCGAGACCCTTGCCTTTTCCACCAGAGCCGGATGCTCCGGAGCCATGGGAAGCTCCTTGATTTCCTCGATGCCGTAATCCCAGGAGCTCTTGTCTCTCAGGTACCCTACCGGAATCTATACTCCTTATGCCTTCAAAAGCGGCTTCAACTTCCTTTATCCTCCGCTCATACTCCGTCAAAGTTGATGCCCCTGGATTTCCTAGACATTCTTTCCAACCCCGATTTCCTCGTTTCAATACGTCTAACCTTGTACGGCATCCATGAACCACCTCCCTCAATACCTCAACACCACCCCTCCCACTCCGGACGTCATCGAACAATCCCTGCGCCGAAGTCAAAAGTCTTCGAAGCTCCAGCTCCTCCCAGAATAGCTCCCCACGAATCACCATATGTCTATCTTTTTTAACAAGGGCCTCAGCAAGCAACTTACTTCACCCTCGAGTAAAGAACCTATCGCTCTTCGCATGGACCATCAATTTCCTATCCCATCCCCCGTTGTTATCCTGGAGGTTTAGGCTACTACGACCAGCCCAATCTTGCAGACGGCTATTGTTGCCTAGCGCGTCCTTGACAGCGGTCAGAGCAGAACGTGCGCCTATTGTGTCTGCCTCCACTGATCACGTCGGCGGGGAAGATCTGCTTCTACATTGGCAGATCTATCGATCTCATTACGTGCCGCGAATAACACTGTGATCGCCGATGGGAGATTTTGGACTTTTCCCCCTTTTTTTTTACGAGGCGGACATGTACAGCTTTGCTAGCACCACTCCGCTGTAACACGTGGGCAGACAATATGGCCAGCGGGACAAACTGTCCCAATCTGAGGAGGTCTCGATTATGACGAGGTTGGTTGGTACTAGACAGTCGACGGTCTAGAGCTAGTGACTTATTCGAGTCGAATAGGTTCCAGGCTCCGAAGATGTTGGGGCCTATTTCTCATGCCTAAAGTCCCGGGTCCAACCCCTTCGTTGCGGAATTGTGTGGCTCTGCAATCACACGTTGCGAAGAGAATCTGTGCTTATCCTCAGCTCTCCAAAGCTGATTATTTCGCCTAAGTCAACCTTCGTGATCCACCCCATCCTCTCCCCACGCCTCCTCGGTTCTCATCCGCTGTGTCCGCTGACGTTGAACTTCGGACTCGAAAGCCTTCCAGGCTAGAAACTACTCTGGCCACCACCAACCAATAGCTTCATCGTTCCGTATTTGTGGAGGTCTACAAGCCAGTGCTGTTCATTGATTGTCTAACTATCCGCACTCGACTGAACTGGCGGTAGTTCTCGATGGCGGTCCCATGGGTGTGCACGTGCCCGCTTGACACGAAGTGGCGACCATAACGTTTACACTTTTGACTTGGACACGGGGCACTGCGTGATCTGGGTGTAAGGACTCTTGTCCTCTCGCGTTGAGTGCAGGATTAGGAGGAGAAGTGTTTCTAAGAGACCTATGTTGGGTAAAGGCTAATGATAATAGCCCTCTGGACAGTGCTCGTTTGGGCTTGGGTGGTTGGTTTATGTTTATTGGTTTTGGATGCTTTTCCTTATTAGAAGATGCTAGGCGGGAGGTTTTCAAAGTTCAAGGAGCGAGCTAGTGAGCTCTACCAAGTAGCTTTGGAGACTGCGGCAGCTGAGGAGGAGAATGAGAAGTGTGAAGCTGAGCTCGCTAGGAAGAAGGCGGCTGAGGTGTTTGGAAGAGGAACGGAGAATGTCACTCAGGAGAGCGGGCTTGAGAGGGACGAGGGGCTCCACCGGAGCGCCGACGAGATTGATTCTGATGTCGTTGTACATTCTCCAGTGGATTCAGATAGACTTACTGTGGTTTCCCTGACTGGCGGGAGCGATTCGGAGTTGCTTCGGAAAAGAGTTGAACGACTAGAGTCTGAGCTGGCGTTGAAAGCTGACGAACTTCTGGAGGTTGAGAAGAAGCTGAAAAGGGCAGAACAAAATGGCATTAACTCCAACAGAATTCCTACTTCAAAAGATCCGGATGGAAACTTGCAAGCGATGCAAGCGCTCCTCAGCCAAAAAGAGTCCGAGCTCCACATGCTAGACGTGGAGAGAAAAAACTTCAAAAGGGAGGTCAATTCACTTGAGAAGCTCGTCGAATCGAAGGACAAGGAGGTAAAAGCTGCGAGAAGCGATCTTGAAGAACTCACCGATGAGTTCGTGGGTATGCAGAACAAGCTTGAAGACGCCGAAGCCAGGCTGCTGAGAGCAGGTGGGGCTCTGTCCGACCAGTCATCGCCCCCTCAGTTTTTGAGCGGGGCTGAGCTCAGCCCTCGACTGGCCTCACTCCAGAAGGAAGTTCGTATTTTGGAGAAGGAGCGGGACGATGCCAAAGAACGAGCATCGAAGGCTTCAGAGCTTGCGCAAATAACGTCCGAAGAATCTGACTCAATATTGAAGGAGAGGGATGTTGCCCTAGCAAAGCTCCGAGAGGCGCAGATCCGAGCTGAGGAGTCGTACGTGATTGCTGAAAATGCGAGGGAGGGCCTTTTGCAGGCTGAGAAACTCATTGAAGAGAAAACCCAGGAGGTTGAGCTCGCCCAAGCGGCGTTGAAATCAGTACAAAGCGGAGTTATCCCTGGAGAGGAGTCCCGCGCAGTAGATGAAAATTCTCTCATGGAGAAAGAGGCCGAAATTCAGGATCTCCATAGAAAACTCGGCGAAGCCGAAGGCAAAATTGAAACGCTGAGCAACGACAAGAAAGACGTAACGGCATACCTTCAAACTGCGAGAAGGGACCGTGACAGAATAGCAAACGAACTGGAAGTTACACAAGCCCAAATTGAAGATTTTGGGACTGAGTTGAGAGGACGAGAGAGTGAAATAGGCAAGCACAAGATGCTTATCGAGGAAATTCAACAGGAGAAAAATCATTTGATGCAGAAAGAAGCAGAGTTGATGGATCAGGTTTCCTCGTTGAGGGCAGCCGCAGAGGAGCTTGAAGCGACCAAAGCTCGCGCTTCGAAGTCAGAAGAAAGGCTGAAAGCTGACCTCGAAAGCTCGTATGAGGAGGTAGAAAGGGTCAAGCAAAACCTTTTGGAGAGCTCAACAAGGGCTGGGGTCCAGCTGCGTGAGCTTGAATCATCGGGTCGAGAGAACTTGGAGCTCAAGGATGAGCTGCTAAAGCTGAAGATGAGTGGCAAAGACATGACAAGGCGGTTGGAGGAGGAGATTGCTTCAGCGGCGGAGGCGGAAGAGAAGGTCAAAACTCAGTCGCGGATGGTTGAATCATCCGCGCAGGAGATAAAGGAGCTCAAGGAACAAATAATCAAGCTGAGGAGCGAAGTCGAGGACTTGGGGAAGAGATTACAAGCAGAAACTTCGATTTCAGATCAGCTAAAGGATAAGCTGTATAATTCGGATCAAGAGCTTGCGGAAGCATCGCTGGAATTGCAGAGAATGCGGGCCCAGATGTCGGAGGGCGCCGACGCGAAGGCGGAGGAGGAACGCCTACTGAAGGAGCTGGAATCATCTAAAGCTATGGTGAGCGCCCTGGAGAATCAGGCAACCGAAAGTCTCGCTGATTCTCAAAGGGCAGCGGGGGATCTTGAAATGGAAAAGAGCATGGCAGCGGAGTTGGAGCTCCAGCTGAAGACTGCTAGGGACCAAATTCTCGACCTCGGCAAGGAGCTAGAAATCGCAAGAAGTAGGACGGATAGCAAGAGCGCAGATCTTGTAGCCAAGCTGCGGAATGATCTAGAAACTGAGAAGAAAATCGCCGAAGCGAAACATTTGGCCCTAGCGCGTGCAATGGACGACGTACTTGAGCTAAAGAATCAGCTCGAGCGTGGAGGATCAATTTCACAAGAGCAATCCGGTGAGATGAACAACGAAGCCAGTCAAGATGAGAGCGAAAGATTAGCTGCAGAATTAGAAGTGGAACGTCAACGGAGCGAGCAACTCGCGATTGAAGTAGAATCGAGGAAGTCGGAACTCTTGGAAGTGGGATTAGAGCTCAACAACAGTAGGACTGCCCGCAACGTACTAGATGACAAGCTTCACGAAGCTGAGAGTAGATTCTCGGCACTGGTGCTCGAGTCCGAAAAGCAAACTGCGGCAGTTGCTGCGTCCAGAGCAGAACGGGACTCGCACATATCTGCCCTTCAACAGCAAATCCAAGAGCTCGAAGGACATCTGTTAGATGAACGAGAACGGCGTGATGTTCTCCGGGAAGGGCCAGGAGAAACTGAACAAGATCGAGTCGCAGATCTTAACCTTCGACTGGAAGAGGCAGACCATTCTCGAAAGCGAATGGAAGCAAGAATCCAATTTTTGGGGGAGGAGCTCCATCGGACCCAGGCGACACTAGATCAAGAGAGAGTAAGGGGAGATGAGAACGAGTTGGCTGCGGCTAGAGCTCGACGCTCGCTTCAGGAGAACGTCGTGGTTACTCCATCGCCTAGGCGAGCAACATCTACGCCGGATGATAGCAAGAGCTTGACCCTTGGCCAGATGCTACGCAGGCTCGTGCAGGAGGATCGAGGAAGCAACGTGGATGAAGAATCCCTAGTTTTTGAGAGGTTAATTTGATGCGCTTAAGGTGTCCACCTTGGGACCTACACGCAAACTTTAAATAACTGTACATAGTGATGCCCATATATGCATGGGAATGTTTATAAGAAAAGAAACGTGTTTCATTTTACCTTGTCGGTGGACCCAGAATGCGCAGGGGGTAGAGGACCCTAATCAACAGTGGAAAGCTGTATTCACGGCCTTGCGCTGGTTCGCCCTTCTGGCAGCGCTCGACAAGCGATTGGCAGTTCTCCGTGGGAGGAAAGGAAGGCCTCAGGAAGGACCATCCAGTTGCGGAAACGCGTCGGGCGTGTACGCTATGCTGCGTATCGGGATGCGGGAAGAGCTTCAACGATTCATCCAGCGCCAACCGTCTGACGTCGGTGCTCATTAAAGGCAATCCATCTAATGGGGTTGGTACGCTAAGCCAAGACAATCCGGGGCAATCCATCTAATGGGGTTGGTATGCTAAGCCAAGACAATCCGGGGGCAATATTCACAGAACTCTTGAAGAGAGCCTAAAAAAGCCTTTACATATTGACACCATCCCCATATCAGGTAAGTCCCCAAATAAAACAAAGACACTGCAGGGGCAGAGCAGCTTCGCTTGATGAAGAAGCTTGTTAAGCTAGCTTTCCAATTCCAAGCGGCTCAGGAAAACCCCTCAACTGAAGAGCAAAAAGTTCAAAGTTCGGATGAAAGAAAAGAACACAAAATCACAACGTCCCCGGCGTTGTTGCTCGTTGTCACTGCCTTCGTGAGTTTCTCGCCGGCAAAACCATGGCTCACCGTGAAACGAAAACGATGGCAGTCGCTCACGGCTTCCAGCATTTCTATCGTCTGATATCCCTTGCGTTTATCCCCTATGCCTTTCCCCCGCCCCCCCCCTTCCTTCCTCATGGCGCCACACAAACCGGTACCCCGGCGGGGAACTGCCAGCCATCTTTCACCGGATGATATAGTTCTCTCCCAAACGGAAACCCAACGATCGCTCCTTATGCGGACGATCTCAACGTGAAGAAAACGAGTTCTCCTTCGACATATTGCTCCCTTCCTGGTCAGTCTTTCCAGTGGGAGGGCTCACTCCATTTGCCTCAAAATTGTAGTCGGAGGCCTGGTGGACCCCGTTCGAGGGGGTGGGTACACCTGCAAAAGGGACGTAGACATAAATGTTCAGCTCAGGGTATAAACAATTACTCTCGTTCTGGGGTTGGCGCAAGCCGCTCACCGTTAGATTGTACGGATTCCGCGACTGTCTCGGATGTTCCATTGCCCAGTGCACGGTTCTGCTTCCCTTTCGATGCCTTCGATTCTCTGGAAAACCTGGAGCCATTCCGCTGATTTTTAGCTATCCCATCAGAGGCCCCAAACGAGGAGCTTTCTTCTGCTCTTGGACTCGAATTGAAAGGGAAGGTGGAGGTTCCAGAATTTGTTGGATTCGGTGCCGTTGCACTGGAATTACTCCCACTAGAGCGCTTGCCGTTTGGAGATGGTTCCGCGGTAGCTGCTCTGTTGCTGTTGCCCCGCACAATCTGCATTCCAATGTAGAGTACGTCCCGTAGCATCCGCGCGAATAAACGCGAAACGATGTTGGCGATAATTATTCCGGTGTACAAGAGGATAAGCGGCGTTAGGCGCAATATCGTCGGTACGTTGAGCCGGAGCAGCTTTCTGAGTAGCTGCAGCAACCTTTTTCGGTTCTCCTTCAGTTTGATCATGTAGACTGCGTCGGTACATGCTCCAATACACCTTGCGGGAGGTCTCAGCCTAGACGGCAGGACCATAGATTCAATCCCATCCAGCACTCTGGTCACAATGATTTAAAAAGCGCTCGGAGGTGAGCACTTGCACTCCAGGAGTTCGTGTCCCTGATCATCGAGATCGGAAGAGCTTACCTTTGAAATCTGAAATTAAGGTCATCCAAAAGCTGTGACTTCAGCATTTGTCGAAACTGTCTGCCACCAGGAGACGTTATGAAGTCCACGACCGTGTGGGGTTTGGATATGGTGTTGATCGGCGTCCCTACGCCTTCATCTTCAAGTATGTGCACATCCTCGTCAGCATCATTGACCATGTCCGTCAGCCGGTTCCATCGAATGGATCCCTCCCGGTCAACAACCATTTCGGTCAACGCCGCCTTCAAGGTCGGGTTTTCTCCGTACAGAACTCTGTTGACCACGTAAGGATATATCAGGCGGAAAATACGAAAATCAGGGTCCGCAGTGAGGGCTAAGCCTTCTAGAGTGGCCAAGGCCCTCATGTTACTGACAAAGTACGAAGGTAGTACTAGTGGAAATTGGTTCGCGAGGGAAAGCAGCTTTTCGGTGATACCGATAAACGTGAAATTCTGGGTCCCTCCACTAACAAGCGGCTCAAACTCGTCCATCAGCGCTTTGGAGAACTCTGCGAGTTCCAAATCCATTTCGTACGCCTGGATGATCGACATACTTGCGAAGTCCTCGGCGAGAAGTTCGTATTCCCTGTTGATCAGATGCAGGATCGTAATTAGGAAGGAATCCCGGACGTTGTCCGGTATCGTTGACATCAGTCCAAAATCGAGATACGCCAGCTGGCCATCTTGGGTCCGAATGAGATTGCCAGCGTGGGGATCCGCATGCAGGAAACCAACGTCCAGCATCTGCGTCAGACAGCAGCGAATTCCCGCCTCGACTAGGGGAACATCTTGAAGCTTGACCGAAGCACTGTCGGTGATCAATCGCTGCCCCTCAACCCACTCCATCGTAAGCACATGCGCTGTCGAGTACTTGGTGAACACCTTGCAATTCCACCAAGCCAAAGAAAAAGGCTAAACAATCCTTCCTCACACGTTTGGACAGACAACTCGGCCCTACCTTTGGAACGTAGATTCCCTTAATATTTCCATAAAGGAGTTTGAATTGGGCCATATTCTTGCTTTCGCGGACATAGTCAAGCTCCTCGAATAGTCGAAGTCCGAAATCGTCAACTAGCAAAGCAGGATCCGATTTACTCCTCGTGTACGTCCGAACAAGCTTGGCCATGGCACGAAGTAGGAAAAAGTCAAGTGCAATTACATCGGCCATGCCCGGTCGCTGCACCTTCACAGCTATTGGGACTCCTTCGAGTTCCGCTTTGTACACCTTATCGGGGGGGACGAATTACGAATTCACACGTCAACCTCACTAGATCGCTCGTCTTATTGTGAGGCTCCACCACGGTCGTTACTGCATAGGCTCGTACTGAGGCAAGAAAATAAAATCCCTACCTGGCCCAAGCTCGCTGCGCAAATTGGCGTCTTGGTGAGGTTTTGAAATATTCGGTCTGGATCAGCTCCCAACTCCTCTCGAACGAACTGAAAGGCTGCATCATTTCCGAAGAATGGTATATCGTCTTGCAGCCGCTGAAACTCTCTCATCAGTCGCGGGCCAACGATATCTGGACGGCTCGCAAGAAGTTGTCCAAACTTAACGAAAGCAGGACCCAGCCTACTAAGTGCGGTTCGCATCATTGCAGCGCGTCTTTGATACCTCCAGTCCCAGTACTCCTTTTCCTTCCTAAGCCTTTCTTCCAAGGTTTCTCGTTGTTGTACCTTATGGGTGCAATGCGTTGGTTAGTGTGAGCTGCTTTGTCTATGAAGCGCGGACTTGTCAAATGGTAAAATCTGCAAAGAAGTTTGAAATGATACTTACAGGCAGCTGGATTCCAACTTTTCGCATAACCTTTCTCGCTCTGTGTTGATAAGCCCTTAGATCCTTCGACAAATTGAAGTTGAAATTGTCCCAGAAAGCCCCGACGCCTAGTTGAAGTGCTTCGAACCCAATTTGAAATGATCGGAAGGCGACCTGAAGCAAATGGTATACGAAGTTAGTTTGAGTATTCTAGGCTTGGCCGAAAAGGTATGGATCAAGAGATAAGATTGACTCAACAACAGATTCTATAAAGCAGAAACTTCTTCTCGGGAGCGAAGAGGAGTAGAATACCGTTTCTGGGCGCAGCTTGAAGTACTGTTCTATTTTCTCCGGGTCATATATCGTTGGTAGCTTCACTTTTCCCGATACACGGTCCGACCATCGGTTGGCGAAGATCACGTACAGGGCGACGAACGTCCCAACACCAAGGCGACGGAAGAAAAACGTGATTTCGTCAACTTCTCTGACTGCCCAGTCCTCGTCATAAATGGCTTCCTTATAGGCTTCCTCATCAACCTTTATCTGGAACTTCCATCCCTAAGAGAGGAAACAAAGCCAGCATTGATCGTGAGCTAGGATCAGACCCAGGGGCATCCCAATCGTAATCAACCAATACGGTGGCGAAATAGGCTGCATACCTCTTCGCCAAGGATTGAGTCTTGGACGTAAGCATCAATATCTCTCTGAATATCTCTGATCGGCTCATCATATGACTGCCTCGATTTCTCGATATTGTCCATGAAGGGTACTACTGCAAAGTCACCATTGATGAGCATCGATACCTGCTCAGTTAATAGGATAGCACAGTATGGTCTCAGCGTTTCTATGAATCAGCGAGTTGCACAACCAGTCCTTGGGAAGGTTGAAATCGGCTTACCCTTTGCCGGTACCCGCGCCTGTGGGTTCCGACATTCTGGGCGCGTAATTTTGAGCCGACTCCCGCCACAAATCCGAGGCTTGCACAACCCATTTCCCTATCCAGTTTATAACGTATACTGTAACGGAAAGAGAAATTGATCACGCCATTGCTCGCTCCACATCACCAGCTCCTACATTCCCATCCCTGCAATCTAACAGGACCATTCGCTCGCTGCTAACAACCTTCAAACAACGCTGACCACCCGAACTCCAAACACACGAAACCCTCGCATCTAATAAAGATCGGCGTCTAGTATCTTTGCCGAACAGCAGATTCAGATCTTCCCTAAGCGAGTCCGCCCCGCCCCCGGCGCCCCCCCCCCCACAATAAGCGCGAACCGACTCGTTCTCTATCTTTCACTACTGGAACACTCCAGGAAGAGCGATGTATGCAGAGAGAGAGAGACCAGCTGACACGAACACGTCCACACCACACTGGAGCTCAACAGTAAAGCCTGAAAGCCCTACCAAAGGTCAAGCCAACCTCAACTTGTCGCACCTTGTTAGTCCCTGCAGAACTTTCCAGCAAAAATCAGACAAGACGAAAACTATGTCACCAAGCTCATGGAAGCCTCGCCAACCCTATCCCTTCTTCCCGACCACATTTGCTCATGTGCGTAACATCTCCACAACCGATTCCAGAAACCCAGATAAAATAATCTGGTTTTCTACATCCCAATCCACATCTCGCCAGTGAAAAACTTTCATTTAAGGAAACCGCCCCGTCTCTGCGCCAAATACTAACCCCTATATTTTTGACATATCGAATATCTGCTATATAGAGTCTAACCCCTCTGGGTTGAGTGTATTAAGTTTGTGTGATTTGGGGTCGGGTCAACTTGTTATTTGATTGCCCCAGAAGTTTTAGAACGGAAAATCGTAAGACCCTTGAAATCGAATTCCCCGCGTCTTCTTCGTGTCTAAAGGTGTGTTTTGCCAACAATACTGTTCTCCTTAATCGAAACTCAAACGGGGCACATATTCCGTAGCAATATATTTGGCCAGGCGGAGAGGGGCTTGGGAATTGCAATTGAGCCGTTTTGTTCTAAATGTTGAAAATAGGGAATGGGTGCTGGTAATGGAGAAATGTGACTTTGATTCTCAATGAGACACTGCGTACGGAAGAACAGTCCATTTTGAAGGTAACCCTGAACAATCTCTTGTTGGTGTTTTTTTGCTTTCGCAATTGTGCAGATCATTTTTCGGTGCCGGAGAAAACGGAAATTATAGTTTCCTGGCAAGTTGGCAAACCCTCATGATCACCAGTGAAGGGGATGAAATGTGCTCCGCTAAGTGGGCTAGGAAGAAGGCTGCTTAAGCGTTTCGAATCGAGACTCCAATTCTGACGATCGAGTTGTGCACGGGATTGGAAACACCGTCTGGTGAGATATTGCGCTTAGCGAGTTCTGGGTTAGTGTCTGAAGTGTGCCTAAGGTAGTAAAAATCCCCGTTGTCCCTGGAACCGTCATGGTTCTTGGGCGGGATCGCGAGACCTTTTTTTGAGCCAGGAAGCTTCTACGATAGGGTTTGGGGTTTCCTCCTGTGGTGAAGGCATGGCGATCTAACGTATCCAGACCCTTTGGTCGCGCAGGCCGAGCAGGAGCAGGTCATTGCTACAAAATGAGCTGCAGTTTCAACCGGAACGTGATAGTTCTTCTTGTGATGCTTGTGGAGTTCCACGGATCGGAAGCATGCCTAGCAAGATACTACACACCTGAAAAGTTCGGGCGTGGGTCATTTCTCCTAAGTTTTCCTTATGCTGTTGCCATGGCATGCAGCGCTCTAGAATTTGCGTACTTCTGCTGGTCAAGAAGGATACAGTGGACATTCTGGATCGGCCTTACGATGTGTACCATCGGGGAAGCGATACGCAAGCTGGCTTGGGTAACCGCGCGAAACTCCTTCACACATCAAATCCAGAGGAAGCGAAGTGAGCACCATACCCTGGTGACCACAGGCATCTACGCCACGATGCGCCATCCAGGCTACTTGGGATGGTACGTATTCTTCGTTGGGACTCAGGTCATGATCTGCAATCCAATCTGTACTGTACTTTTCGTGGCACTTGGGCATAGGTTCTTCGTGTTGAGGATACCAATCGAAGAACGGCATCTCATTGCCATGTTCGGGAATGGATATTCGAACTACAGAAAGCGGACGCCGACTTGGCTTCCCGGAATTCCTTGACCGAATACACACCCGTTCAGCTTCGCCAGCATTATCAATATCGCTCGGGTGGATCTTCATTGTGGACTCATCCGTGGCCTAACGACCGACCTCCAATCACGTGCAACCCTGCTCATTTTCACGCGGCTTTTGGCTTCATGGGAAGCTCCGTGTTCCGCAGAATCGCATGATATTCGATCTTGTCAAAATAGGTACTCGGGGAAAGCTTGAGCTTGGCCGCTTTTGCCATATAGTCCCTATCAAGACATTGGTTCAAGAGATAAAGAGTTTGCAAAATTGCATCAGCACGGCTGCGAGGAGTTGGACTTTCAGGACCGCTATCAACCCCGGACATACCTCACGTTTCTGCTGTAGAGCACTGGGTCTGTCTTTTCGTTCTCGGAAGGGACGTACAGAGGATGCAATTCGTACTCGACGTGGTTTTGCCATTGAGAAAGTAGCGAGATAATAAATGGAACCGCAAAAGGGCTCTCATAGGCAGGTGAGAAGCTTTCAAACGGATATCCTGGACAAAAAAGGTGAGGATTTAGCAAGATTGGAGTGGATGGGGTAGACTGAATCTATCATCCACTGGGAGAGTCCTGAAAACCACTGTGGTGAGCCATCGTACTTATTATTACTGGCTGAACGGGAGTACCAGATACAAATCCACCAGTTTTGAAGGGCAACAGAAACTCGCCGTTCGACGTTGTGCCTTCCGGGAAGAGGTGGAGAGGTAGAACCCTCTCTCCTCTCGCCAGGCATTCCTGGCGAGCTTGCACGAGCGATGTAGCATTGCCGCGTTCGTTTTTCAATCTGTCCACAAAAATCCCTTGTATGCCGGCTAGAATACGACCAACAAGCGGGATGGACCTCACAGCCTCCTTCGCAACAAAAGTCGGCATGTAGACGCTCATCATCAAGAAGATGTCAACAAGCGAGATGTGGTTTGACACAATTGTGCTATGCCGAGCCTTTTCCTCGTCATAACCGGGGATAACGATGCGCTTAACTTTATGGAAGCCGAGGCAGAAGAGAACCATTCGCGCGAGAACCTGTCCGCTCTTCACGACGATCGCTTCCCTCCATACGGGGAGGATCGCCACTTCCAGGTCCTCATCGGAGAGCGGGGGACCAAAGATCAGGACCACGAAATAGTATAGCAAGGAGAACCATAGAGCCCCTAGAAACCTGATGGTGATGACGGGTAGGAGAAGTGGATTCTGTTTTGTTGTTGTTGAATAGCCGGAGAAATACCAGGTCAACAAATTGAACTACAAAAAGCAGCCCGCGTCGCGCATGGGCCATGCTTGCAGGTCCGAACGCACACGGCCTGAGAAACCCCCAGCCTTGATTTTGCATGTTCGCTTACCAGGAACAGCTTTCTAGGATCTCTGCCATGGTCGTCCGATCTCCGAAAGGCGTCAAAGGCCGGGTCCATCTCCTTCCTGGGTTCATAGTCTCGAGTCATGTTCTGTTCCGTTTTTCTCATCCTTACAGCTACAGGCGCTACTCATACTCCCCACAGTAAACGAGGAATAAAAAGAGTGTTATGAAGTCGTCCTCCCAAGTCCTGTCTACAAGTATAAGCTTTCTTGCTTATCTAATTTGGTTTGCACCGAACTGCGTTGGAATTTGCTCGACCTCTCCGTCCAACGGGCCCAAATAAACGAAATTCATAATCTGCACGTAAACTTCTGTGAATACAATACTGTTAGGGTTGTGCCAGGTGGGTTGAGGTTTTTTTGCTGTTTACGACCCAGAAGTGGTTAAACCCGCGAAAACGGGGGGGTTTAAGGGGGGTGGGGGTGGGGTAAACAGCGAAAAACCACTTGGCACGAAATACTGCTGCCTAAATGGGGGGAGAGGTGATTTTGGGCTACTGGATAGGGTCCCCAAGTTCAGTCATTATTCTCCATGAACTCGATTCCATTCTTGGCACCAGGTTTTGAATCTTGGACTTCGCATTGTTTAGAACTGCTCATAGGGAAGTTTCTGGCTTTTTTCACGGGCCTGTTTTCTTGGCTGATGGCATGCGTGTAATGGCTAGTGTTGTCGATGTCGTCTAAGGCCGGTGGGGAGGTGGGTAAGGGGGGTGAAGGGGGCTTGCCTAAGTATGGAGAGATAGCTGGTCTTGTGAGAGCTGATATTTAACGTCAACCGGGGGGGGCAGGGATAGAAGCACTAACCAAGAAACAGTCCTAGTATACAAAGGGTAGAATCCTGTACGGGACTAGCTTGCAATATTCCTTCCACATCAAGCCGTACTTTTCATCGCAACGGTGCTCATCCCTTCGCTCACGGTGAAGAAGAAGTAGCAGGAGGTACAAGAAATAGAAATAAGCTCTGCCGGAAATGAGGCCACACGGCAGACACAAACTGAGAGCAACGACTAAGTCGCCAAGGTAGTTTATGTGCCTCGCTTGTCCCCAGTAGCCAGATGCAAGAAGTCTCCCTGCTACTGTAATCGGAGGCTTTCCCCATATTGGTTTGCTTGCATCCAGTTTAAACTGATGCTTCTGGGAGTTTGTCCCGCGGAAGATGGTATATCCCACCAGAAAGAGGAAGACAATTGAAATCGCCGCGGCGATCGAGATATCCTCTGCGTTATTGTACAAGAAAACGTTTTGCACGCTAAAGGCCAGCGGGATGAAACAGTAGTCCGCCCACACTAGCATGAAGCCAAAATTCTCTGCAATGATATCCCAAGTTGTTATCATACGATCTTCGTAGACGAAGTAATCCACGATATAGAAGTTGGCGACCAGTTGGTACGCTATCATGCGATTTGTGAACAAGGAGAGTGTCTGAAACTGCTTAAAAAGAAAGCTCAGGTTCACCAGGAGCCATCCGCACATCCTGAAAATCGTGCAATCGTCCGCTTCTGAGCAAACCAGTTTCTAGCTTTGTGCAGAGTTTGGAAGGATACTTACGCGGGGCGGTACGAAAAGAACTTCAAATTCACTCCAAGAAGATGGGGATTCAATTCGCTCCCGAGCACAAAATCTCTGATGAGGGAACGGATTGTGTGCACCGGTT
The DNA here is from genome assembly GCA_029953675.1 of Rhodosorus marinus. Lineage (NCBI taxonomy): Eukaryota > Rhodophyta > Stylonematophyceae > Stylonematales > Stylonemataceae > Rhodosorus > Rhodosorus marinus. Next base: position 3,393,599 of record JAMWBK010000002.1, read on the forward strand.
GCTGCTCTCCCAGGTATCCTGCTGAGATGAACAGGTACAAAGAGAGTACAATAGCGAACAGACTCCCCGACGCCCAGAGATCAACTACATGATCGGCGATGTACGAACCATCTATTGCACCGCTGTATGAAGCCAAGGAAAGGCCCAGAACAGTTACCCCGGAAACCAATAAGCCGTTGGGCTTGTAGATAAGGCTCGTTCCATCTTCGAGCTTTGTACCTTGGACTTTTTTGCCGGGCAGAATTTCCGACAGAAACGCCGTTAACAGGACGAAAGAACAGATTGCGGAAAAGCTCGAAACGGTCGGTTTTGGAATCGCGTCGATCACATCACGAGCAGTTCCGGGAAGGCTCACGTCTGCAAAGAACAAGCTCAAACACAACGCCCAGATCAGGGAATAAATCACAGCAAAAGACATCTCGAGCAGAGACCTTTCACACCGCCCTCTATCCTTGTTGTTCCCACTCAAAGCAGCCCGTCCCCGCCCGAATTTTCCCACCGACAATCAGCGATTGCTCCCACCCGCCTGAATCAAGGAATTGTACTTGTTGATCTTTTTGAGTTCAATAGACCCGAACGACATTGGTCATTCTGCCATAATGACCAGCCCATCGCAATGAATTCATCTTCTTGTGTATCAAACGCCATTCCAGGTTCTCGCTCGCTCGATTGGTAGATTACACATGCCTTCCCTTTGAGATTATTTCTTCGGAAAAAGGCTCCGGGAGCCCCGTGTTCCACAGAGTGAGAAATTTACTCAAAATCGGCAAGTACCGTCCTGTATTCAATTTTTCCAAAAGCCTAATCGCGAGTCTCAGAAAAATTTGACGAGGAGTGAACCAAGTCCCTCAACTGGAAAATCCCAGCCAGGCTGACGACTAGATAGAGGACTGACAAGAGTTGTAGGTCCCTACCCTTGTGCTCAGGGATTCCTTGGCGTTTTTGAACGACTTCGCTGCCTTTTCGAGGATGGGGGTGATTTACTCGCAGTGGGTGTGGTCGCAGGCGGGGGCAGTCTATGAAACTATGAATCAGCTATCGATGCTCAACTGATTCATTGAATGAGATGATCCGCTAATCATCCTAACTGACAATCCTTTCCGGCCCAATACGTCTCCTATGATTCGATAGCGGTAAGAATCACAGTCCCTGCTAATGCGCGGCTCAGACGGACACACGGCACCTAACCTGCCCTCCAAGCATTCCTTCCCTCGCTGAAAGCATCCAGAGTAGAGTTGAAAGGGGCCAACGATCGGAGCAATTACTATTGATATCTCCAACGGCTCATTGACTCTGTCGCACGAAGATTATAGAGCTTGTCAGACTATCACTCGCATAGTTGATCCACCGGACAGTGTATGCACAAAACTAACGGAGTGGCTAATCTCCGAATTAGAGAGTCGGGGAGTTTATAAACCCTCGCTTTCCGAGTAGGTTAAACGGGGGACAAAATCTCACCCAAATTCCCGAAATTCCGAAATCTGGGTTTGATCCATGCGCTCTCCTATGACGTAAAATGTGGTCATCAGCCCTTGCACCCCCGTTTCTCTACCATCTCAGCTCCAGTTGATAGATGGTCAGCTCAGAGGCACACAGCTTTGGCTTTTACTTATGGGTGTCGCTCCAGCACTTTTAGCATGGCGTTGGATTGATGTGATTGGCGAGAATACATGGATTCAACGCGTTTTATAGGTTAAATAATGTGGTTTTATATTATAATTTGCAATAAAGTTTTCGGAAACACCTAAATTTCAGAACTGTAATAGGATACGAGAAGATGAATATACGTAAAATTCTACGAGAAGGATAATTTTACTTTTTGCAGAGGATCGATGAACTAATTTCCTTTTACTTACCCATGAGGAAGGGACTGTGGGGACATCTTTCTTGGCGATGAGAACGGAGCAGTCGTGGAGGCAGGCTGCCAAGGCGAAAGAGTGTTGGTTCGATGCTTCTATTGGTCGATTTTGAATTGGATTTAGATTAGAGTTAACGGCTTAGCTGTGTGTGGTTGACTTGATCCAATATTGTATGAAGTTGGAAGATCTCCCAAGCCATGTGCTCTCTCGGATTTTTCTGTGCTTGGATGCTGAGAGCCTGGCGAAACTGCAGTTGCTGGATAGCAGATGGAACGAGTTGGCAGGTAGCAACGAGCTCTGGAGGATGATGTTAAAAAAACGGTTTCATGTGCAATCCGTCAATAACAAGCATTTGATGAATACGGGCGCGGTTGAATGGAAGAATGTCTTCAGCAACTGGGTATCAATTCGGAGGATGCCCTCTTCTCCTTTTTCTGGCCAGCGATTTCCCGTGCTAGGCCGGAACGCGGATACTGATGTGTATATCTGGCTTACAATACGCCCTTCTGAAGACTGTCACGTTTCAAGCGGGCATCTGAATCTGCGGCTGATTATTCAAAATGTAATGGCCGCACCGTTGACATTTGAATCTTCTGGGATATCTTTCACTCTGAAAGACGGACAGCCGCCTGCAGAACGATCGATCTCAGACCTCGGGCTTTACAAATCCAGCTGTACCGGAGATGTGAATCCACCGGAGCTAACGAAGTACCCTCTTCTGGAAGAGTACGACTTCATTATATACAATTGTCAAGTGAGGGCCCCTCCTGACGCCGTTATTGAACCCGATGCACTTGAGAGATTCTCAGAGGTGCAGATACCAGCGAGAGAGCACAAGACCAAGTCCCATCGATTGTACAGATGTGAATTTGTGGAAAGCGAAATATGGAAGCACTACGAATGTCTCCCAGGCGGGTTTTGGGTCTTCACCTAGGCGATAAAGAGGCTGCTGAAACCGTATGGAAGAGGATTTCGGCAAAGAAATTCAGAAGCCTGCGGTTCCTGTATATGCGGAACCAGTTTTCAAACGGGAAGAGAATCGTCTACCATTTCTTAAAATGCTAATGTAGATAGCCTCCCACCTTTTGTGCATAAACATGAGTCACATGCAAATCTTGATCTGCTTTTGGGACGACCAAAACCCTGAAGCCAGCGTTTTGCAATACATCGGCAGGTTCATCGGAATCGGTTTGGTCAGTGCCAGTGATATGAACAGATGTCCCATCCGTAGAAGCAAGAGGGTATCTCTCTTACTTCAAATGCTCTTTCAGGTCTTAAGCGGTCACATAATCCACAGCTGGGAGCATCAGTCGCGTCCTCCGCAACCACTAAATACTGCATAGCGTAGGCGAAACAAAACCATAAGCGCAGTACCTACAAACTACCGCTCACTCCTCGGAGATCGTCCCCACCAACTCCCTCCAGTTGAAGTCCCATTTTTCCTATTCCTTGGAGGTAAAATTGTATATGTATATACTCTGTTATATATATATTTTTGGTATCAATTAAACAAATGAGTACAGAACTAATTTGTTTAATTGATACAATATATAACTCAAAAAACAATATTCACTCTGTTATTTTGATAAAATAATCAATATCAGAGGTTGTTTTTCTTTTATTTTTGACATTTGCGGGCTCGGGTGTTCGGATTTGGGGTTACTTTCCGTGCTGGTGTTGCATATACTACATGTATCCTGGACGGAGGCAGGAAGCTGCTATATAGAAGGCAGATGTTTCGAATTGACCCGAGCTTGTGTTCATTTTCCTCCCATTTTGTGCTTTTATTATTTATCTTCGTTGAAGCTTTGGTTCTGCTGGAGGAGAGCTTCTTCTGAGAGGGATTTGAAAGTGACTATCTATAGATAAGCGCTGGTTGTTGGTTGTAGAGCTGGCGGGGTTTAGTGGTTGACTCTTTTTGGGTGAGTGTTGTTCTCAATTTGAGGTTGTTATTTGTATCGAGGGGAACAGGCTTGAAGGAGCTTCAGGAATCGGTTGGAGTGTATTGTGCCCGACGTAGCCAGATTCTTTTTTAAGGCCGAATAGGAAATATTGGCCCTCCGTCGGATGTCGTGCTGTTTTGTACTGGGCCTTTTCCAGTTCAATTTCTGTTGAGATTCTTATCCGGACGCTTTCCTTGCCTGCCAGGCTTTGCCAGGGTTGGATCATGGGCTCACCTTCTTGATTTCATACTCCGGACTACGAACTATTCGTTTGAATGCCTTAGATTCAGTGCCGGGAGCGACCTCAGCATTGGTCAGGAGCAAGCTTCTTTGGATAGGGAAGGATGAATGTCTTGTCGGGCGCTTTGAATTACATTGCCGGCAATGACCGAGTTGAAGGGATTAGTCCTGTGCGCAGGCTCGTTGAAAGGATAAAAACTAGCTCGCTCCCTCAAGATCGCAGAAAGTCAATCAGGGATTTGAACAGAGCTGTACAAGAGGTGTGCTTGCGGCTTTTCGTTTCTTGTAGCAGTTTCAGTACGTTCGCACTGTTTCTGATAAGTCTGTTTCACCGCACAAACAGGGCCCACATCGGCAGGAGGAAATCGGATCTGATGGACTCAGAGTTATTTTCGCTGTCTTGGAGCAGGACAGGCAGATGCAAGACACAATTGTGGCCTCCTTGGAACTCCTGAACAATGCTTGCTGTGCTCTAGACCCGTGAGCAAATCCCGAAATGCTGTGATTAGACGTGAATGCCTTGCGTGAACTTTCTGAGTTCGCTCATGATCAATAATTCTTACTTGAAAATGGCTCTAGTCCTACGTCGGCGGAGGAGGACGAAAACCTTGATACGTCAGAGTTTAAGCGAAGGTCTGCGGCAGCAGCGAGCAGAAACACTCAGCTTTTTGCAAGGATTAATAACGCAGTGTCATTACTAATAGAGCTTCTCGAAGAGGAGGAGTTTTATGTGCGCTTCAACACGGTGGAGTTGCTAACTGCCATGGTTGGCAATGAAACGGATCTGCTCGTGTCGGAAATACTTGCGTCCTCGATGGGATTGTCACGTCTCGTGGACCTCCTCAACGATTCAAGGGACGTAATAAGAAACGAAGGGCTGCTGCTGCTAATTGCATTGTCAGGGAACAGTGAGGAGCTCTCGAAGATCCTCACGTTCGAAAGTGTTTTCGACAAGCTCTTCTCGATAATCAATACGGTCAAGGCACCTGTGGATCGCTCGGAGGAGGACCTGGTTGATGCAAAAGAGGGTGCGATCCTCGTGCACGACTGTCTGCATTTGATTCAGAACATTTTGCGACATAGTGGAAGCAACGTGGCGTTATTTCGGGAGGCAGAGGGCATTGAGAAGATTGCGAAACTGATACGGATCGTAGACGTGACAATGAGAACGATAGTAGCTGAGGACGTTGACAACCTGGTCGCTGCCATTGATATTGTCAGCCTCTTGTGTGACGGCGCTGATTCAGATGCAGGAGCCAACCGATCCTCTTGCGCCGGTGCAGGAATCGTGGAGAGACTGTGGGACGTGCTTGACGATCGGAGCTCTTCAGTACACGTCAAAGCGTCAACTGTCAACTGTTTGGCCCTGGTGGTACGGAAAACTCAAGCTGGTATGAGCAGGCTCTTGGGGCGGTCCAGGAACCCCTACCAGTTCGTGCTCGATGAGTTATATAGTAGCGAATCGGCCGGGATGCGAGGAGCTTGCTGTCTGCTAGCCTGGGAGCTCATTGCAGACAGAAACGGGAGCACTCGGGGGGATTTTATGAATTCCGTGTTCTCCGATACTAGCGATGGAAACCCCTCCCTAGTGGAAATGTCTAGCCGGATCAAGGCTGCCGCTGTTAGCTCACCTAGTGACGACGTAGATGCTGCCAGTGTTTTTTATTCGTGCACTCTTCTTAGCTGGGCAGTCCAGAGGAGCAAAGCGCCCAAACTCTCGAGAACCCAGCTGCTTTCCGCCACTGCGGGTTCGAAGCGCGAGAACTTGCTCACCAAAAGCGTTCGCTCCCTGAGTAGAGCGTCAGTAGAGGGCTCTGCACCCGAAGTTCGCGTTGGCATTCTGCGTTTGCTTTGTACTTGGCTTCACAACTCCAACGATGCAATGTCTGAATTCCAGTCCTCCGTCATGCATCTGCCGCTTCTCGTGGAGTTGATGACCAGGGAAAGTGTTCGTGGTGATACTGCCGAAGTGTATATTCGAGGACTAGCGGCCGTTATTATTGCCAGTGGCTTACTGCTTGGTGACCAGCAACCGAACATTAAGTCAACGCTTGCTGATATTGTTAGGAAGAGGATCGGGGTTGCGGCGTTCACAGCGAGGTATAGTGATTCGCTCAACTTGATGCTGTTCTTTCTAGCCTGTCGCGCTGGGTTGCTTGAGTGGCTGAGATTCGAACTTTGGTCCCGCAAGGTACCGTGTATAGCTCTTCGAGTCCGGTTCTAATATCCACGTTCGTGAATTTTTCGTTTCCTGTACTTTTCTGCCTTACCATGGCTAGGCTGGATGACTTGCTAGCTTCAGAAGCTTTTACCAGCGCTCAATCCGGGGAGCTGATACTGGAGGATCCTCTGAGACTTTTAAAGCTGGAGCAGCAGAAGGGTCCGCGGAGTGGGAAAGGCTTGTGCGGGTACTCGAAGTACTTCGACCCGGACTTCACTAAGCTTGTTGGGGAGGTCTATGAGAAATCGCGGTCAACCATGATGGAGCTAATGATTGATGCTGAGGGGTCGACACTGCCTCAAGCTCCCAGTTTCGATAGGCCGCCTTCACTCAACGTAAACGGTGGAGGCGATGAGGAGATTATACTACACTACAAGGAGATAATCAGAAGCCAGGATGCAGCCCTAGCAGAATCTAGGGAGGAAGGGGAGCTGCTAAAACAGTCGTTGAACAGTTTGCAAGCCGACGTGGACAACAATATGCACTTCGTTCAGGATGGTTGCGTGAAGAACAGGAGTGGGGCAGAAGACGATGAGCAAATGCTAGCTAGGTCTGAAAAGATTGCCGCGCTAGAACGTGCTCTGCAAACGAAAGGCCAAGAAATGGAAGCTCTGGCCGGTGCCTACTCGCAGCTGGAAGAGGAGCTGGTGAGTGGAGCAAGCGCCCGTACACCGTCAGCGAGCTACGACTCTCGCGCAGATGAGCTGAATAAACTCGTAGAAGCGGAGAAGCGCAATGCCTTTAAGCTTGAAACTCGGCTGATGCAACTGGAGCTATCTGAGAAGACCGCAAAGGCCGAGGCTGAAGCTTTCAGAGGACAGCTGAAGGAGCTCAGTGCTCGAATAAATTCGACAACAGACGGGAGCATCTCACAGAACGATGTCGAGGTATTGGAAGAAAGAAAAAGGCGGGAGATTGCGGAGGAGAAACTGAATTTTATTGAGGAACAGGGAGAGGCCAGGGAGACGTCTGAGCGCGAGCTCAAGGAGAGAGTTTTGGAAGCAGAGCGCATGTTGGCTGAAGCAACGTCCAAGACTAGCCGATTGCAGAACAAGGTGCAATCTCAAGAGCACGATATTGAAACCCTTAAAACGAAACATATGCGGGAAGTTGAACTGTCCAGGGCAGCGAGCGTAACGCTAGAGACAAGTCTACAAGAAGAGATTGCAAGACTCGAGCAAGAACTGGCCGAAGCGGAGAGCAAAGACTCTGAGCGCGAAATACAAAAGCTGCAAGAAGAAAAGGATGAGCTCGGAGAGGATATTGTCAGATTCACAGCCCAGATAGCAGGCTTGAAATCCGAATCGGAGGACCTTAGGACAAGGAGGAGAAACTTAGAACAAGAACTTGACGAAGTTTCAACAGCTCATTTGGAACTCAAAACACAGTTTGAACAGGTCAACAAGGAGCACGTGCGGGAAAGCGCAGAAAACCAGCGTCTGGCATCACTCGTTCGCGAGCTGCAGGACTCCGAGGCCGCTGCTCAGAAAGACCTCACTTTGAAGTCGGAAGAGGTTAACGGGAAGGAGGAAAAGTTGCGGACTCTGCAGTCCAGGATTGCGGAGTTGGAATCGACAACCAAAGCGGTTGAAAAGGCGCTCGCAGGCTCTAAAACAGACTCAGCGGACCTCACCGATCAGATTGTCAGACTCAGCGAGCGTCTGGTGGCTACTGAGGACTCGCGCCAAGGGCTTGAGAGGGAGCTCCAGCTCGCCCAAGAGGATATCACTCGCCTGAAGGAAATAAAACCACCTCCAGATAGCACAGATCCCCACGTTGTTGCGAGCAGCTCTGTCCCTGACGCATCTGAGGTGTCGGACCTTCGAGCGATGCTCGCAGGTACCCAGGAGGCACTTCGGGAAGCAGAGAACGACATAGAGGTACTGAGAGCAAAGGATACCGATGCACGGGAAGTCGTAGCGCGTGAAATGGAGCTCAGAGATATCCTGGATAGGTCAAGGGAACGCTATGAGCTAACAGAAAAGCGTTGTGCAGACCTGGAGGCCGAAATAGAAGATTCCCGCGAGCAGCACTCCGCCGCAAGCTTGGCCATGCAATCGAGATTACAGGAACAGGACTTAGAGCTGAAAATGGCGCTCTCGCAGGTTGAAACCGAAAGGCAACTTAGACTGGAAGGAGAGCGCAAGCTGGATGAGTGCGCTGATGACCAACATACCTCGAGCATTATGGAAACATCCAGCAGAATACCAGAGCTTGAGTCCGAAGTTGCGAATTTGAGTACTAAGCTCACCAAGTTTGAAGAGGATAGGCTCATGCTCGCCTCCCAGGTAGACAGGCTGGAGTCGCAGCTCTCTATGCAGACTGCAAGTATTCGAGATGTTCTGATTGAGCTAAACGTTTCGACGTCGGAGATTGAATCAGATAGGGCAACAGTCGACACGTATGAAGAGGAAGCTATTGCCCAGCTGGAAGAGATTCAGAAGGCCTTGAAAGGTCTCCGCGAAGATCGCGATTCGGCCGAGAAAAAGTCCCGTCTTCTAGAGGGAAGGAACTCAGAGCTCATTGAGGCTCTAGCGCGCAGCGAAGAAGTGGCACAAGATCAGACTCTGAAACTAGACGATTACCGTTTAAAGACCGAGGAACTGGAAGGTCACCTGCGAGACGAGCGAGAAAGTCGTTCCCTTACTGAAGATGAAATTCAGCAGAAAGAGAAAGATCTGGCCATGTTCAAAGAAAGAGTGGTTTCAGCGGAGCTCCAGATCAAAGTGCTCGAGTCGACCGTGCAGGAGAACGAAGAAATGATGGAGAAGCTTGATCAAGAGCTTACCGTTGCGAACAAATGCGCTGAGGAGGCCGAGGAGCGGGTGAAAAAGTTGGTAGAGAAAGAGGATAGCTCATCCAAAGCTCTGCAGAAGGGGAAAGCTGCGCTGGAGTCTGATCTAGAGGCTCTAGAGTCGCAGCTTCGTGGGGAACGGAAGGAGAAAGCTGCGCTGGAGTCTGATCTAGAGGCTCTAGAGTCGCAGCTTCGTGGGGAACGGAAGGAGAACGCTGCGCTGGAGTCTGATCGAGCGGCTCTAGAGTCGCAGCTTCGTGTGGAACAGAAGGAGAAAGCTGCGTTGGAGTCTGATCAAGCGGCTCTAGAGTCGCAGCTTCGTAGGGAACAGAAGGAGAAAGCGGCACTAGAGTCTGATCGAGAGGCTCTAGAGTCGCAGCTTCGTGGGGAGTTGGATATCTTGCAGTCCGAGAGATCAGCGCTCGAAAACCAACTCGAAAAGCAGAACCAAGTGCTCGAGGTAGCAGAGGTGCGCAGTTCCGAGAGAGTGGAGAAAGTCAAATTGTTGGAGGACCAACTAAACGAGACCAGATCAGAAATTGTCCAACTGCGGGACTTGAAATCGACAATATCCGACCAAGAATCTGAAAATTCCCGAATCTCGAAACTGCTCGATGAAGTTACGAGTGAGATGCGAGATCTTGAAGCTGACCTGGAGACTCTGAGATCCGAAAACACGGAGAAAGCGGAAGCGTTAGTTCTTCTGACCACAGCCAAAGAAACAGCTGAGAAGGCCGCTCTGAACGCAATGGCCGCGTGGCGTTCGGCTGCGGCTGTGCCTGAAGGCCTGAAAGCGGACGAAGGAATCACTATAGATTTCGTCGTGAACAGCTTAATTGAAGAGCTGAAGACAAGCGCAGATCGGAACGCGGAGTTTCGGCGTGAGAAGGAGGAGGCTGACCTTGTGGTGAGTCATTGGATGGACGAGATTGAAAAGCTCGAGTCGAAGACGTTGAGGATGGAAGCTTCCGCGCAAGATTGGCATCAAGAGAAAGAAGCTTTGCAGGAATCTGTTCGTCGTCTTGAAGGTGTCTGCCGCGAGCTGCGTGCAGAGCGAGATGAAAGTGACATGAAGGCTAGAACATCTGAGGAGAAACTTGCAGAAACGATTATCGCCCTGGCAGAGTCCAGAGAACTGCTTGACGCAGAGAGTCTCAAAGCCAAACGAAGAGTGCTTGCAGACGAGAAGCTCAATCGAGGCCTTTTGGAATTGGAAAGCAATATCCTACGAGTGGAGAAAGTTCTCGAAGAGAAGAACAAAACGCTGGAGGTCAAAGAGAAGGAATTTCAAGGTCTGCTTTCCGGAAAGGAGGAAACCATTGATAGGCTTACCAACAGCTTAAAATCATCAGAAGAGGTCATCCATGGGAAGGACCTACAATTGAACAAAGCTGCAAAACTCGCTGAGCGAGCAGAAACCGAGCGCGACAACCTTGCACAGGAGCTGGCAATTGCAAGCAAGACTGCCACCTCGCGCGTGGAGGAGCTTGACAAAGAGATTAAATTGAGGGACGTCCGCATCGAGGAGCAGTACGCTGCCTTTTCGTCAACAGAGAAGCAGCTCCGGTCTGATTTATCAGCAGCCGGAGACGAGCTACATTCTGCTCTCGAGAATGTCAAGGAGGTTGAAGCGCTCGAAAAGCATGCACGCGACAAGGCCTCGAAGAATGAGGAGGAACGAGATTTGTTGTCTTCTAAACTGGACGACTTGAGAACGCGTCTTGCTGACGCCGACTTGACAGCTCAACAAATTCAAAAGTCAGCAGAAGAGAAGGAGGCTGAGCTGGAAAGGTCGTCAAAAAGGTTTGAGGGAGAAATTGACGCTGTGCAGAAATTGCTTGAAAATGAAACTGAGGCGAGGGTCATAATCGAGGGGGAGCTGGAAGAGTCAAAAAGCTCACTAATTTTAGAGCAAGGTCTTCGAAAGGAAAGGGATAAGGAGCTTGGAAAAATTTCCGCTGCGCTGGACACGACCTCCGAGAAACTCGAGGAAGTTCAAAAGGAGAAACTCGTGTTGACGGAGTCATTGAAGCAGAAGCAAACCGAAACTACAGGAATGGAGGAGGACCTGATCACTTTGCGAGCTGAGAATGCCGAACTCTCCAAGAAAACGAATGATCTCTCGTCGGCTCTGGAAGACGTCGGTTCGCAGCTGAATAGTGCAATCGAAACATCGGATTCACGCTCACAGCGCATTGACAGTCTCACTGAGCAGCTGAATAACCTGCATGTCGAGAACACTGGTCTCATTGAAACGAGGAAGCAGCTGGAATTGGAGCTCGATAAGCTCACAGCGGAACTGGATAGTGCCCATGAGACCTCCGATTCCAGGCTAAAACAGATCGATATCCTGGAGGAGCAACTGGGTGACAAGAGGAATCTGATTGAAATCCTGAAAACCAGAAGCGAAGACTCAGAGAGCCGCATCGCTAGCTTGGAAAAGGAGTCATTGGAGAAAAAGGTATCCGAAGAAGAAGCCGGGGTTGTCGCTGGAGTTCTAAGGGAGACCATCGAACAACTTGAAGCTAACTTACTGGTGTTGGAGGAAAAATCTAAAGCCTCTCAGCAATCGGTGATTTTCCTGCAGGAGCAGGTACTGCGCTTTGCCAGTGGCTTTCCAACATTAAAAGGTGGGCCACTCGCGAGTTTGAATGAGGCACCAACGGACTACGTAGAAGTTCTGTCGCGTGTCGAAGCCGAAGGACAGAACTTGAGATCCGAACTCTTGAAGTTTGCCAGGAGGTTTGGTATTTCACTAGAAGACGAAAACTGGGATAGTTTAAGCGATTCTGTTATTAGAAGCGACCCTGGAACCTTATCTTCCGCGGAGAACACGTTTAATGAACGAATAGCATCTCTCAGGGTTGAGCTCTCTGCTGAAGTTTCGAGAAGAAAGGCCCTAGCAGAAAGAGTTGCTGAACTGGAGCGGGAGTTAAAGACCAGCTACATGGAAGCCTCTCGAACCAGCTATCAATTAGAGGAAAACTCGAGGGCGCTTGAAGCAATCGAGGCCAGAAGTTCCCAGCTTGAGGAACAGTCGCGGGAAGCTTCCCGGAGGCATGCTGAGGAACGAAAATCATATCGTGCAGAGGTTGATTCGAAGGTCAAGGAACTGGAAGATGCCAAAGCAGATCTTTCTACAACGCATGCCACGCTGAAGTCCCTGCAGCGGAAGCTGGGACAAAACGAACTGGATTTGAAAAGCGCAAGCAAGGAAGCGAGTGACCTCAGAAAGGAACTAACCAACATAGACAGTCTCAAGTCTGACTACGCTAGCGCCAGGACTCGTAATCTTGAGCTTGTCGAGAAGCTGCGCTCGTTAGAGGAGGCAAGAAGAATGGTCGAGTCGGAATCGAGGGAGAATCTCGCTAGGGTCAAGACGGAGATTGCAGAGTACTCTTCACAGCTGTCGGAATCTGCCTCGAAAATCACTAGTTTGGAAGATGAGACAAACCTGCTGAGAGGCACTGTGGACAGGATGAGGAGGACTAGAGATGCTCTAGAGGACGAGAACGCCCGGCTTCGTTCGCAAGTTGATAAACTGTCTTCGTCCAAATCCGCCCAGGCTTACGAACGGGAAATGCAAGACCTCACAGAGGAGAATAGCCAACTTGAGGAAAGGATACGGTCTCTCGAGAGCGACCTATACTCTGCAACCGCCACAAAACAGCGGATACATTTGGCTGAACAAGAGAAAGCAGCGGTGGAACAGCGTCTAAGGAAATCCTCTGAAGAGCTGCAGGAGAGTCGAGAAGCCGCGCGCAAAGCTGAGAAAATGGTCGGAGATTCCATGCATCGAAAGGATTCTCTGGAATCGGAACTGTGGGAAACCCAGCGGAAGTTACTAGAGGCTGAGGAGGAGCTTGCCGCAACCCTGGAAGATAGGATGGTAATGGAGGAGACTCTGGCCGTTCTTCACCAGGAGCAATCGGCGATAGCTGCAAAGTCTCAGCAAGTGGAGGATCTGGAAATGAGGGTGGACGATCTGATGTTGCAAGCTGCTGAAGCCCGTGGTCAGGCCGCGGATGCGAACAATTTGATAGAGGAACTTGAAGAAAAGCTGAGACAGGCCAAACGGAAATCTGCGTCTGCTGAAAGTGTAAGCAATCTGGGGCAAAGAATACGCCTCCTTGAGGGTACAGTCCGCGAAAAAGACCAGAGAATCTACGAGCTTGAGAACTCCTTCCGGGCCAACGACCACGCGGAGTTTGAATTGATGAACGCAAGAGCTGCAGAGAGGGAGGCCAGGGATCACGCTGCTGACGTGGAAAAGCGATTGGAGCTTGCCACAGAAGAACTATCTCATCTGGTCGACCAGACCCTGAATCCTGATGAGCAAGGGGTGGCAGATTACGATGTCCTTGAACGCGAGCGGCAGATAGTTGATCTTGAGCAAGAGAGGGACAATCTACTGCGCGCTAATGAGAACCTGGAAGCTAGACTGCAAACTTTGGGCCGAGACCTTCAGAGCTCTTTCAGGCCTCACCACGAGCCTGGAGACGAGAAAACCAACGTCGACTGGGAATCCAAGTACCATCGACTTCAAGAGGAACATGATGAGGTCCTGCAATGTCTCGCTGACCTCGAACTCAATAGAGAAGATTAACATTTCTAATTGTGTAGAACTCAACGTTTTCTGTGAAAAGGCTACTCACAGCTGCCATGCGTCGGCGTGAACCGAATGGTGGCGATGGAGTGACTGCAAGTCTGTAATTAAATCATAATCCTAATCATGCCACACCTGATCTGCCGTGCTCGAGCTCGCTCGCCTAACTCAAAACCCACTCCTTCATACGCGGATGTGATAAGCAAAATATTATACGTACGTTAAAAACCAGGTAGGAGAGAACCCTATCTGCGTCGTCCTGCATCCAATAGTCCTGCATCCAATACGAAAGGAGTTAGCCTTTCGACCCTGGTACGCGTGTGGAGATCGCGCACGTGTGCTCCGGGTATTTTGAGAGGCAGCTTAAGGGCCACCTTCTCAAGTAAGATTAGCTTTCTCGACCGGATACGAACGAGAGGACGATGTCGTTGAACTCCTTGATATTTTCTAAGTTCGGCAGCATGCCGGACGTTTTGATTTCGTGCAGGGTGAGGTTCGTCATCATGGTCGACAGGTAGGACGATATTCTGCGGTAGTCCTCTCCGCAAAATTCTCCATTCAAAATAAGGGTCCGAGTCTCGATTGCACCGTACGCATCCAATCCGTTGCCTTTCCATGTCATGTAGTCATCGCAAAGAAAGTGGTAGCCTTGATACTCTGCCATGACCTGCTCCACGAACCAGAAGACTGGCTTTAGGGTCCGCGTGAAGTCATAGTCCGACCGGGCCAGCCATCTGGAGCGTGCTTCAGTGACCCCCCCAGCTTCCAACGCTTCTGTCACGTTGAAGAAGCTCGTCGCTGGAAACGCGTACAGAAAGGCTGATGGATTCACGAGAATCATGCTGTCAACGCGAGCAGGAAAGCATTCAGCAAAGTCGAGCGCAACCGCAGCACCCATCTCGACGCCTATTTTCATCGTTCTTAAAGGGTTAGCTTCTAGTTCATAGTAGTCATTACGAAAAAATTATTCAATCCTGGTCCTCATTACCTAATATGTGAACAACGGGGTGTCCCCCCTCGTCGAGAAATTTGCGAAGATCTTCAGCATGCGAGTACCGCTCCCCTTCTGCAGGTACGGATGACCTTCCGTACCCCCGCAAGTCGACAGCGATGACTTCCAAGAATTTGGAAAGTTGATCTAGTTGTGGCGTGAAGATCTCTGAGTGTAAGTAGGTAGGATGAAGGAGGACTAGAGGTCGACCCGAAATTGGCTCCTTCCCGCTCGGTTGCTGCTTCCGGAAAAACAACTCCGTTGAATCAAATCTAGCTGTACATAAATTTACAGTACGTTTTCTACCTTTCCGTGCATACCGATCGACTGAAACGGTAAACGATAAACCGCGAATCATCCCGCCCATAACCCCACGAACAACTCCGCCAGAGGGACAAGATCGAACAATATCTCTCTTTGATATCCACGATATAGCGCACCTAGCATCCTCACTATCTCGTAACGAAGTGACTAGTCCAGAGCTTAAATTCCAAATCTATACAACTCAAAATTCATCCCACAGGAATAGTGGCACGTCGTGGTCACGTCGCCCGCCGACACCGACACCATCAACGCGTGCACTTTCGGAATGGTTAAAACCTCTTCAGCAAAATGCGGCACCAACCCTGAATAGGAAGCAGTCAGAATGCGTTTCGATGATGTAGTTCTTCAGGGTTGTTCACCTTTCACCTGTGATTTTGTATTAGTCCCAAACCTGTGACTGTATCTTCGTACGCCTTGATACTGATTTCCCTTTTTTGTTCTGGTTTTGTTTAGTCTCACTGGCCATAATAGTGTGTTTAGACCATGTGCTAATCCTTCAAGGAGGTCGCTGCTGACCTTAGTAACAAGTGAAGCTTCTGGAGCGCGCGCGGTCCAGATGTTAACTTGAAGTGTGCAGAAGTTTTCGAGTTTTAATTTTGCCTGCAGTCAACCCTCTCGTCTTGCTTTTGGAAGAGTGTTTTTATCCGTGCAACCAGTTGAAGACCTAAAACCACTCGGCGGACCTACTCAGATAGTCCAAGGGAGAATCTTCGCAGACCAACTCACAAGTTTTAGTCAAGGTTATGGTGATGAGGAGAGGAGGTTGATGGGGGCTGCAGATGAGGAAATATTTGACGGATTATTTTTTAGATTTAGATTGAGCAAATTTCAACGCATGGGCAGCAACGAATCGAGTGAGACGAAGCGTCGGAAGCTTGGCAAGGCCGACGGTTTGTTATGAAGTCCCTGTCATTTGCTTACCACAACATGTTCGCCTAGATGCTTCCGTTCTGCTACGTTTTTGATTAATTTCTGCCGGTTATCACGTTCGTACGGGGAATCAAGGAGGGCAGTGGTCTTCCACTGCCGTGGATATTTCCTCCATACCTGAAACATCCCCTGCACCCTCAGAGATAGTTGCGGTGGTCGATGACAGGAAGCTTCCATGGGAAGTTGCTGCGTCAGTATCCGCAGCCTTGTCCATGCGCGCCATTGCTGGGGTGACGACTCAAGACCAGACAAATCCGAGTTCAAAAATGGACACTTTAATGCTGCCCGTTGAAGATTACCGTAAAACTCCAGAAGATGAGGTAGTACTCACAAATCTGGCTGCTAACTTCCAGTGTTTCTGAAACCAGAGTTTCCGTTCAGCTCGTTTATCTCAAGAAGCAAGTGCTCGCTTTGAAGCTGGAGCTTCTGAGACGAACTGCGCATGATCAGGGCTCAAAGTCGATTGGTATCCGTGGGGAGCGAGCAGCTGGTCACGCATTTATGAAGAATAATTTCACCCTGACTTGCTTCTCATGTATGTTTTAGCCCAGCCCAAGCCGAACAGGATATGCCCTGGGGCGCTGCGACTGAGAAACATCGAAAGGTGGAGCGTGGATGAAATCCCATCCGACGACTCTACGGAGGCGGCGGACTGGCTATTCTCAGCCGTCCTGCAACTGATTGCGGAGAACTCACTGAATGGAGTTGAAAAGTCATGTGCTCATCGGGACAATCTTGCGCTTCTATCCGAGCACATCACAAATCTCGGGGAGACCGATTCCCCAGAAGTCCGAACCTTGATATGTGAGAGAACGGTTCGAAAGTCCTGCCCCCGCTCCTATTCTCTTCACTGGACAGAGTTGAGGCGCTCAAGCTCGGTCTCGTCTGCTAGGTGCAACTTGCTGCTTCGCTTGCGGACTCTGGGCTTCCAGTCTTGCAGGTTCCTCATGTTGTCATGTGCTGCTCGAGTCTGTCCCGGTGTGTCTCAGGTTACCAGGGAGTGTGCAAAGGAGCCATGAGCGCAGCGGAGCGCTTGTTCGCTAAGTTAGAAACACGGAAATCTGGAAGTGATGTCCTCCGTCCCCAAACTCTCGACTGTGTTGAGCGCTTGTGTGGAGCTTTGCAGGTTCTTGAGAGCATGTGCACAAGCCCAGGGTTCAAGCTCGAACGTGAAACCCGAGCTCTCCAACAGCGAGTGATCGCGCTCTATCCGTTGTATCCGCTCCCTTCGCTTCTGCATATGCACATCATTGCGAAACTTGATCGGGCTGTCACAGACCATGGGGACGGGCAAGAGGATTACGAGTACTCTCTGCCATCTACAAGTAGGTAGTAAACAAAGTCAGCACGACGAACACATAAGGAAATCTCGAGGGTTATGCATCTGCGCGGTCCTCGAGCGATGCATGTGTGGCACACTTGTCAAATTGGGAAGCCTCGGATAGCCGAGTTCTGTACTAGCTGGGTTTGCTGGCTAGAGCTGCATTCACCGGCCTCGACCTTCGAAAGGGTTATCGACGCTTGCTTGACAATCGATTTTCAGACAGTAACGGCGTTCTGCGCTCCCGGTGGTCTCCATGGCATGCTCTTTGGACAGGAACAGGCGCCAACCGCATTGTTCACGACATAAGGGGTGTGCTTTCCGTGTTCATCCCAAGTTCGAGCCCGAACAAGTGAACTTTTTAACCTCCTCCTAGACGCCGAATGATAGGTCGCCCATCCACGCCCCGGTCCTCAAGCTGGCTCTTTTCTCAGGCGACGACGTGTCCAAGGAAGCTTTTTCCGTGGTGACAACCAACCACGGAAAAAACTCCCTTGGACAAGTCTCCCCCCTCCTCCACGATTCCACGGAGACTCGTGAATAGTGGGCCACAGAATACGAAGACATGTCGTGTTTGCTGAATGCTGTCTAGCCATTCTAGAAGTCCAAAGTCAAGCGTTGCACGACTATGCCATCGTCGACCACTGGCCCAAGCACCAGGACTTCTGCTATGCGTCGGGCCTCGTGCTCCCTATTGCCATCCAAGAAAAGTTCAGATCTGACATCAGGGGCTCGAGGCAATTTTTTGGCTTCTGGCACTGCAGCGGTCCTCGTGACTCCCAATTCATGCTTTTAAGTAGAATTCGGATCTGGCGAATGGGTGGGGTCCGAGGTATTTTTAGATCTGCAGCCGGTTGAGATGAGATGAATTGAGTACGGAGGCCAAGGTTGCTTACCTACTGTGGCAAGAGTGGCATTTCTTTTCACGGGTTTTGTGTACTGGGAGTTCTGGGAAGAATTGTATGCTGTTTGGCTGGCATGCGATGGCAAGTGAATCTCAGGTCGGCCCTGATTACGGTTCAAGGTGGAAAGATGAAAGCGAGCAGTCTGATTGGCCTGATGGGAATTATTATAGCACCGTGACGAATTGGGAGAGATTTGTCAATAGTTTTGAGTAAGTTTGGGCAGGGTGGTTCGCTTGGTTTCTGATCCAGCACTGTGATCATTGAGCTTACAGACCATCTTGCTTTCTGTGACCTAGGACGGCGTTGGCAGATTATCACGCGCACGGACAGGTTGTTTGGCAGCTTCTGCTCACATTCGACTTGCTTTTCTACTGCTGTCTCATAACAACCACGACGCTTTACTGCTATTACTATGGCACGGCAACGAATCTCGGCTGGACGTTTATATCATTTATCGTCGTCTTTCCGATTACGTGGAACATTTCAGAGGCGTACAAACGGCGTGAGTCGGCCCTGGTTGGCCTAGCGCGATTTAAGTCCCTGGCTTTGAACATATACTTCGCACATAGGGACTGGGCTTGTCCGAACAGTTGCAAAACAGATGAGAATATACTAGATGTGGAAGAAAGCTCGCACCAGGAACGAGTCCGACAGGTTTTGAATCAACTCAGCGGTGGGTTCCGAGGCAATATCGTATCACTGTGATCATCACTTCTTCTTCGCTTTACTCAACCTCTCTATATTGCAGGTTATCTCGGAGACTATCTCCTCGTTCCTTGCACAAACAACACTCGGCATCTCTTTACGAGTCGTGGCTCGCGCGAGCGTGAGAGACTTCGGCCGCTTAGTCGGGAATACCGGATTCGAATCCTGAAGAACCTTAATCGCCTATCCCTCGCCGTAGAAGTGCTCAAGGCGAGGGGATTGCCGGCAACGGAAGCCTCCAGGGTTAATCAGTACAACGAGCAGCTCTGTCAAGTTATCGAGACTATGCGCAACATAAAAAGCTACCGAACTCCCGAGGGTCTGCGTGCCTTCGCCCGGTTGTTTATTTTTATTCATGCAATATTCTACGGAAGCTACTATGCTTACTTGGCAAAGGTAGGACAAACTCTTCCTTCTGGAAAGATATTTGTGCACATTCCAAGATGCTGCTGTTCGGGCTGCTAAGTAGGCCACTCAAGCGAAGGTTCTTCCACGGTGCTCACATTGTGTAGGAGACAACTCCGCTTTTTGCATTGAGCTTTGCTTACCTGTTGGGAGGCGCAATGATCGCCCTGTTGAATGTGGAGGCGGCCCTCGAGGATCCCTTCGATCCTCGCGGTCTGGACAACGTCCGGGTGCAGAAGAAAATTCGTGACTTGCAAGCAATGATGAAGGTCAAAGTCCCCAGCGTGGAACACTGGATTGCGCCGGCGGATCTAGTTGACGTGCCAGGGCATGCCTTGGCAAGCATGTCCAGTACTGATCTTCAGAAACTCCAATCTACCGTTCAGAAGTCTCTGTACCGCGAATTTTTGAATAAGTTCAGATGGAGATCAACGGACGAGCTTCCAATTGCTCGTGAACCTCAATCATCTCGAAACCCGCTACGAGAAGATGGGGGTGGGTAGACTAGTGGAAAATCTGGTACGCCAGGAGTTGTATGCGACCTGGAAATTACGTATTCGGAATTGTCCGAATACATAATTGGCTGCCTCACTTGGTCGATTTTTGATTCAAAGGAGGTCAGACAGAGCAGCAAGATGTCGAGATTAGTCTTGCAGTTTTTATTTACGTTCGCTCCCTTGCGGAGTCTCCTGAGGTTTCTTCTGAGACTTCAACATCTTGATATGACTGTAGGAAACCACACCTGTTTCAGGAAAGGAAACCGTTTAGATTGGGTCTTCTCCAAATCCAATTGGTGGGGCTGAGGAACAATATAGTTTCTTTGGCTTGTACAATTCTTACCGCACAGTGTTATCACAATTCCCATAAAGTTTTTGATGTCAAACGGTCTGCCGAAGAACAAATAGTCAACAGACAGAAGCGTGCAGGTCTTAAAATGACCCAGCACGTTGTAGGTAACGGCAGATGTCTTTCCAATCACCATGAAAATCGACACGTTCACGCCAAAGGCAAGCACACCTGTAATCGCGATTGCGATCTGCAGAACGTTGGGCAGCATAGCAAAGTTCAGTTGAAGGAAAAAGCAGCACGGTTCTGGGGCAAGAAAAGCAAGATCCTTATACTCAAGTTGCCTTGACATAGTTTTCTGAGCAGTGCATACCGCTGTTCTGGCGGTCATATCAAATTGGAACAGACTTCCGCTGTCCGACAGGGACAAATTATCGAGGATTGGAACGAACGGGATGATGAACAACGCAGATAGAGGTGCTGTGTACAGCTGCAACTGGAGAGGATTCGCCTCGAGAGATCTGCGATTAGAAAAGAAATAGGTGTATGCATTGTTAGTCTTGTCGTCTTGCGTCACACGTGAAAGGTCAGTTCGTCTTGAAAATCTTGCCCTATTCTCAGAAGAACGGGATGGAGAATCTTACTTTTGCAGGCTTGCACACCAGATTTGATAGAATGAGGTACACAGAATATTCAATATGGCAAATATTACACCGATCATATTCAATTTAAAGTCAGTTGCGCCGGTGAGCGAAACCCCAGCGATAACCAGCAGCAAGGGTATCACCAACTCTTTGTCAAGGTACTTTTTGTAGACCACCGCTTCAATGACCACGACTGCAGCCACTGTCATATGCTTCATGACCTGATAAAATCCGAGCGAGTTGTACTGCAAACTCAAATTGGAAAAAACCACAAAACCCATTCCGACAAAGGCCAACCATGACGACTTCTTAATGTCCAGCTTCTTGAACTCGAAGAGATGCACTTGCAGGCAAAACAGCAAGCCGAGCGTCGTGAATATAAAGTGAATGAAAGTCAACGTCGTAGCTGCGGATTTGACAATCAATGGACCACATGGCGAGCGAGCGAAACAGAAAACCACAAAGATCTGCGTTAAACAGGTACGCAAAGTGCCAAAGAGCAAGTAACAAGCTAGGGAGTCGTTTTTCACTGGAAGGCTCGCGGCGCCCCGACAAGGAGCTCCAGTTTTTGACTTTCACAATGCTTGTACCAAGAACAACTAGAGCGGGGGGACTTACCGAAAGTAAAATTGCACTGCTGGTACACAAATTTATTTGCAGAGACGATGCCCGTCGACGTAAAGAAATTGAAGAAAATTGCTGACGCGATGGAGAGATCGAACGCCGTCATCCATTTTTGCACAATACCCTTCGGTTGCTCCTTCTCAGATACCTTCTCAGCGTCCATCTTTGTTGGCATCTTCTCCGCTCCCTTTCTCAGTCGAACTTGGTCCCGTTTATCTCTCTGACCATCCCCTTTTATTCCACCAGTTCCGATTCCCATACCTTCCCACACCGTGCCCTATAAAAAAGTTGGCTGATATTGCCAGCCCAGCGAATGTTGCAAAATGTGTCCCCATCTATGCACTGAGCACAACATCCACGACAAAAAAAACCCGTTCCGCAACCCCAGAAACAAGGCGCATGTTTTTCCGAACAAATTGAGAGCTTCTCAGTGGCATTGCTCCTCCGCATACATATTTTATTAAATACAAAGATATATTCGCTTTCATATCCCTTTCTCTTTTCCAAGTCAACCCCCCCCCCCACTGCTTTTGATGTTTCAGCTTTGGCCAAATCCGTTAAATTATGATTTGGCCCAATTCATACCCGTCGGATGAAAAAACATATCAAATAAAAGTATTAACCGGAGAGTTTCAGGAAAAAGTGCCTCGCTATTCTCTCCGCCCCCTACGCCCTCATGCTGCGATTTGTTTCCACTACTTGGCAGCTGATATTTTGATGATCTGTCCGTTTCTAAATACGGATTTCGTCGGAAAAGAAATATTCGCACCCGAAGAAATCAGGTTTTGTGTAACATTCTGGGACAAATACCACTAACACCCAATTGGCTGTCGGGTTGACGAGTTGGTGTTCCTAAGCAGGTCCTTCTCCTTTATTTTTCTTGAGTCGTGGCGCGCTATGGCATTTAACGATATTATCAAAAATATGCCATCTTTTTTTGCTTAATTCCGTATACTGTTCATTGAATAATTTCTGTTTTTCAGACACAATGGAAGGTGATATACTATCCACGAACAGTTTATCGAGTCTGAGCGATGGCCGGCAACTCGTCCAGCCAATAGCCCAGAATATTCGTCTAAATAATTAATCCTCGCCTGTGCAGATATTGAATTATGATTATTTCTCCTAATGACAAACTGTCACATTCATACATTGAATTATGCTTATTTTTGATATCAACAGGCTGTCACGGACAATCTCATGGTTTTTCAGAATGCTCAAAATTTTGGACGCGCAGCCAGCCCTGGGGGTGTGAGGGCAGGTGGATTTGATAGCAACTTTCAAGCTCACGGGAGTGTGTATATGGGGTTGGGGGAAAGCGGAAAAGGAAGGGGACTGATTGTGCAGTGAACTGCGATGCAACTTGTTGGAAAATTTTCACCTGAATTGGATTGTATTAGTCTGGAATTCGTTGGAGTTGAACCTTCTCTAACGCGAAGGATTACACTAGGAAGAGAGACTATTCGAGAACTTTATTCGATGGCTAGAGAGTACTCTGAATAATGTGGCAGTAGGATTGTTCGGAACTTCTCTGTCAACTACAGGGCGTGGCGCTGTCAGACCCTTTTTTTCTCAAGCGGTTTTCGTTTGAGGTGATTCATAGGAACACTGGCGCCCCGGCCCTGATTCGACATAGTCAGTGCATTCTAACGGATCCCCCATGAAGAGCTTGGCTCTGCAGCGCCTGATAACAAAGCCTGAGCTCCCTACGCAGCTTCACCAGCCCCTTGTTCTGTTACAAGAAGACTTCCTCCTTCAACAAGCACGGAACCAAAACAATACCCATGAGAGGAGCAAGCGACAGATCGACCAAGGCGGAATCGGTAGCACTGAACCCCTAGGATAATCCGAAGGGCTTAATCCCTAGACTTAAGCTATCTCTACTCGGAGTTCACAAGACAGAACAGAGCAAACTGTGATTGTTTAGGTGTGGAGGTTGACGCGCATGGGCGCTGCCTTTCTTGGCGAATGCGGGGGTTCCTGTCTTCCAAGTCAAGAGCTGGGGTTCCGAGTTATCTTCTATGATATCCGTCCAAGCCCGAATGCCACCACGCTTTCTGAGCAGCCAATGTGAGTGATAATCAGCAGCTTGAATACAGAGAAGAGATTGACGGTTTCAAGGTCATGGTTTCTATACTTTCGACAACTCGCCTCTCTATCCCATTCATACTTCAGTTCTCACCTTAAGATCACCGCCTACATTTTCGTGCAAGAATTCTTTCTGAGAGCAGAAGTTAGCTAAATAAGTTTGTTCATGAACTGTGAGACGAGACAATCGAATCCTGTTCTAACTGTCTATATACGCATCAGTTTTCCTCCCGTCAGTGTCTAACCAAACCGGGTCCTTAACCCTGTTAACTCTGTCCGGCAGCCTCCGACGGCGAAGCAAGAACTACAGCAACCTCCTGATAAAACCTTTGAAAAGGTACGAGGTAGAAGGAGCTAATGGATAGATTTCCGTTGGCGTCAAACCCTTGCTTGGAATTGTAGTGAAAATAGAGGACAGAATCCACCGGAGGTTGCCCGTCAACCAGCCCATCATCCTCGAGGGCGGATACCAAAAGGTTGATTTCATCTTCGATTCCATCCATTTCTCGCGCACCGTATACCTTGCGCACTGCTAGGCGGCGCTTGGGCACTTGTACCAATCGCATGCTCTCCGGCATTTTCGTGGGTCTGGGAAGCCGCCAAAACACTGTCGGATACAGCACGCTCCAGATCAGATTTCCATCCTCAGAACGCTTCACACAGCTTGGTCTAGTTGGCCAGTACAATTCTTCCTTCCGCGTCTACGGGATACGGTCCAGAGAGCATATTCTTAGAAAACTTTCAAACGAAACTCAGCGGATGTATGGGTCGAGCCGTGAGCTCTGAGTCCATAGTTTTAGAAGTGAACCTCCCAGGACAACAAGCTTGCGGACTCGCAACGCGGGACAAAACAAAAAAAAAACTGGTCCGAGGAGACAACCTACCTCGCCAGTGTAGCAGCTTTCAGGAGGGCGAGGAACGGGAAAGTAATCTCCAATATCCAGGATATTCTCCTTTTCAACGTCTACGGTCGCCTCAACAATCTCGTGCGCGCTTTCCTCAACAATATAGTAATCCTGGCTCTCCCTGTGTTGTTACCAGAAGCGACATGTTGTCTCGTTAGATCGTTATACTTTGCCTAACGTTCAAGGAAGACTTATCCACGATTGTTGCCCCCGGCCTCATCAACTTACGAAATTTTTCGCCTAAGTCCAGAATTGATCTCCGTATGTGGTGATCCGTAATACCAAAATATGTCTTCCCAACGTGGGATTACTTGAAGTGCTGCTTCGCGCGGTCTCAGGAACCAGTCGTCTTCGATTTCGATCACTTTCCCGTCACGATTTAACTTGTACGCAGAACTGCCCGCGACGACCACCCTTGGTCGATGAGGATATGGCATTGATGTACTCGCCACCCAGTCGAAGCTCCGCTTATCTGGATCTGATTTCATGATGCAGAGACTACTATATAAAAACCAGTCTAGTGAAGACCTCAGCTTCTCTTCTATCTCAGCAGACCCATCAACGATACCAAGCGGACTCTTCCAGCAGCAGTCAGGGGACAATTGCGAGAGCAAATTGGAAGGATTCTTGCTCCGCACATATTCCTATAGTTGTGTAGGAGGATTTGCCCGGGAATTAATACCTTCAAATAAGGCAAAAACGTAGCCAAAAGTTGAGGGAAAGCCTCTCAAACTGACCTCCAGGACGATAGCAAAGTCCTCATCTTTCGAACCTTCTGAACCTTCGGAACCGTCGGAGCCCCGCGCTGGCGCGACTGACACATCAGATCCAGCCGGAGCCTCAACGAACCGTATGGTGTATCGTCTTCTTCCAGCCGCAGCTCTGTTCCGGGGAAGCCTTCCGTGAGCCGTCGGAAGCGCCCCGCATACGACAAAGCCCATGGTTAACACGCTCCAGACCAAGGCTCAACTTCCGAAACACGCGCCCGCTAGAAGTCCCGCCTCTGTACCATGTACTCTCAAAATCAAGAATCTCTAAAATACCCGGCAGCAGGGAAAGCTCAATATGACAGAAGTAGATGCGTAATAACAATGATCTAGTCCAGTCTGCCAAACATACACCTCTCCATTCTAGTTCATCGATAGCGAGGTGTGGTAGCTGAACCCGACGCCAATTTCGTTTTCAGTCAAGAACCGCAGGACCCCGCGCGACGCACAACCAACTGATCGTAGATACTATAGGGTTGTACCCCGTAATTGTTCGTTTATGTTCTTAAATTTATTTTAGTTTTAGAAACATCTTAAGAGAAAACTCGATAATTATACCGGAAGCAGTTTGAGATACTGGATAATCGTCTTTGTGATACTCTCGTGTTTGACATTGGTTGCAAGTTTGCAAGACACCAGAATGTATGTTAGCGGAGGAGGGAGGAGATGAGATTTACGGATAAGAGAATTGATTGGTTGTTTTAGGTTTCGTGTGATCATTAGTTCGCAGCAGGAAGCACTCGTTGGATATTACTTGCAATACGAGAATTATAGGCACACACTTCGATTGGCTAAGAAAAATCATTGGCTGTTGATTTTTCTATACAAGTTGCTTCCAATAGTTTCGAGGAGAGCTGAAGCAGCGTTGTGGCACCGCGGTAGGATGCACAGATCCCAAAAGCAGGAGGATCAAAGAGCACTACATCTTCAATAATCTCGAAGGAAAGGAGGGTATGATGCATATCGTGCGTATTCAGAGATCAATCTGTTTGAGCCTTGCGCGGATGGTCTTCCCCCAGGGCACACTTAGTGCTTCCCCACACAATTCTGGAGGAAGCGAAGTTTGCACATATGCTAGTAAATCCTAGTTTCGTGTGTTTGCTTCAGCGATCGTCTCAATTGAACACATTCACACTCGTATAGAATTCATCAAGGGCAACAGATGTAGTATAAGTCAGATCCCAGAGGCTTATCTGTGGTTTTGCTATTTTGTCGGGATTTGGTCTGATGCAGGCATATTAGGAGGTTCCGTCCATTTTCACTCGCGTCGAATACGATGCAAACGTTTGTCTCACTTTTCCTCGGCGTGCCGGATGGAGCGTTGAATAAGGGCTGGTCCTATGCAACGCACGAAAATCGTCTGAACTAACAGAATGAAATATTGTGCGCTGTCACATATAATTTCCGGTGGAAGGGGTAAAAATGGGACCTTCTGGGAGTTCGAGATCGTGTTGCAGGCTTAGCATATTTAACGAGTGGCTGAGTTTCAACAGCAGGATTTTGTGAGACGTTTATGGAGGGCGTGCGGCTTCCTCTGGCGCGGAAGTCGGCCCCTGACTTCGATTAAGGTCGCTTAGTCCTGCGGCCTGGCCTGAAGCGAAAATGAACCGATCACGGCAGAGGGTCTCGTCTAAGCGTTGGGGAGCCGAGGCCCTCTTGATTAATGCCCTGACGGCTTTATCCTCATATCGACTCTACGCTGGTGCTGGCAAGGAGATGGCATCTATTTTCCTGTTGCTCAACGCCTCGGTTGCATCGATTGGCGCTGCCGTTGGGGCGGACTGTCACGGGCTGCGGCCACGAAAGTGTGAGGACCAAGTCGCTCTTGTGCCTGGATCCGCACTAGTACCACTGCTATGTAGTACATATGCTGCAGAAAAGGCATGGACAGGATGGGACTTGCGATTTTGGCTCTCCCTGCTGCATGCCTTGTATTTTCTTCTTGTCACTGGGTTCCCTGTGCTATCCAGGCGTCGCTATTCGATGGGAGCCGTGCTCGGCATTATTGGATACGGAATTTTTGGTTCTCACGCAGTACTTGCGTGTCTGTTGTTTCCGATTGTATTCTGGGAGTTCACATACGAGTGGGAACGTAGCTTCACCTTGGGCGAGGCTACAATCACTGCATCTGCGTTATGTCTCTGCCTGACGGAGCTTCCAGGGGTTGGGATAAATAGTACGCTTTCCAACAGCCATGGGGAGGTTGATGGTGTTATCATTTGCGGTGTTCTTGGCGTAATTGCAGCTATCTTACTCCTGACGCCGATCGCGCGGAGACCGGGGCAGGAGGACTCGAAGAAGTTGGTAATCTCTATTATCGGGTTCTTCGGAATAGGGGTCTACCCGCTGCTGTGTAGTTACCTGCGAACGGAGCCATTTGGGTGGATTCTCACGTACTTGGCATCCCACCTCCGAATAGGAATTGTTTCAACATGGCTAACGATACTCATAGTCGTAATTCTATGGTTCCCGCCCCAAAAGCTGAACACGAGTTTGATTATTGCGCGGAAGTTTTACCACCTACTCGCGATCGTGATGTTCTTAGCTCCTGCGTTTCTTGACATGGAGTTGCTGCGCCTTGCGTTCGCCGTTGCGCTAGTTGGGCTCGTGGTCGTAGAAATACTGTGCATTCCAAAGTCTCTGACACTAAGCATGCAGCTTAGCAAGTACATGGGTTCGCTCACGGATAAGAGGGATAGGGGACTCGTCGTTGTATCGCATATTTATCTTTTGCTGGGCTGTGCCTTTCCTATGTGGCTCGAGCCTTTGCCCTGCCGCAGTACGAGCTTGTCTGGTCTTGTGTGCCTGGGCGTTTACGATGCCGTAGCGTCTGTGGTAGGGAGTACGCTAGGAAAGATCCGAATCTTCTGGACAAGGAAAACCGTGGAGGGGTCGATCGGGGGAGCAGTCACTGCTCTGGGCTTTTCACTATCTGTCAGTGCAGTTCTTTGTCACGAGGATGCTTCTGAATTTGGGTTGAAAGCTGCCTCAATAACTCTGATGGCTCTCTTCGAGATTTGCACGACACAGAACGATAACTTAGTTTTACCTATTTACTATTTTGCTTGTCTTCGTCTGATTTGCCCATGACTCAGAACGTTTCTATTTACCCTAAATAATGGTTGGTCGAGGTCCACTGGACAATCCAGCGCGGGTCGCTGGTGATCATGAACCTTCTTGCGATCTCCGCGCAACCTCCGGGATAATCGTCACCCAGTAACCGGAGTAAACAAGCAGAGAGTCCGAGGCAGTGCTTTCCTGTTTTAGGTTGCCAGCCAACCCCTACTCCCTTTTTGCTTCCACGCTCGGAGAGGCAAGTTTCAACAGAATCACATTTGTCGCGCGGGCAGTTGTGAACTTTACACTGTTAACAGTTATATTAGAACTAGTGGCGAACTGGATGCCTAGTCCAGGTCATCATGGGTCGCTGCAGAACCAGCTACGACCTCAGCGCCGTTAGCGGTTTCGTTTGTCTCATCGAGCTGTCCGTGTCCTCCACCTGCACCTGCACCCTCGCTGTCTTCCCCCTCGCGTTGTTGTCTAAAACTTTTCCTCGGTGAGTCCCTAACGCTTCTTGCGTCCTTCCTCTTCCTTGAGGAGTTAACTCGGTCTGTTTCGGTCTGGTCGTCCGAGTGTTTCAGCCCTGCTTCTCGGTTTCCTGGAACCACGAACTTCTTGAAGGATTCTTCTATGGGTTTCTTGACCTTCAGGTAGCAGTCGCGCTGTTGCGCGTTCTCAATGACCTTTCTCCAATGCTCATTAGTTCGCAGAGTCCTCGCCGAACCAATGATCCAAAGAGCAAAGCGCGCCCGAGTTAATGCGACGTTCATTCTCCTCTCGTCTGCTAGAAACCCCACACCATGATATTTCCTGGCTCGTACGCATGAGAATATGACTATGTCTTTCTCTCTTCCCTGAAACCCGTCGATCGAGTTGATGTCCAGCTGCTTGAACTCATCGCGTTCCAGGGATTTCTTGAAGCGGTTCTGGATCTCGGTAACCTGCCCTTTGTACGGAGTGATAATCCCGACCGTCGATGGAGGTACCTGCGGGAATTGTTTTCTCAGTTGCTCGTACAAAACCAAGGAAAGTTCAGCCTCGTCAGTGTTTCTCCAACTCCTTGTCGTCGACGATTCCGATTCATGAGATCCGTGCATATCGTAGAATAAGTATGGACCGAAGCACCGCATAGAATAGTATGGATGTTTCTCCAGAAGCGATTCCCTACTGGCGCACATCAGTTCTTCCGCATTGACAAGCTTGTTCATATAGAACCTCTCCGCGGGGTATGTGGAAATCGCTGGGTGCATTCGATATTGTGTCCGCAAAAACCAGACTGGGAATCCGCACTCCTGAAGCCGGTGAAATAAAGATACGTCGTAACCGTGGTCGATAGAGACCCGGGAGAGGACGGTCGCTGGTAGCTGAGCCACGTCACCTACCATGATTAACCTCTGACAACCATACTTAACCGGAATTAGCGTGGATAGCTCGATGGCTTGCGCGGCTTCGTCGATAATCACTGTATCAAAATTGATGCCAATGTGGGAAAAGAGTGGTGTTCCTGCAGAGGACAAAGTGCAAAACACGACTGAAGCTTCCCAGAGAACGCTCTTCCGCGCCTCGTCCCGCGCAACCTGGCCTAGTTGCGGTTCTCTTTTCCCGTTCCCAGCCTCTCCCAGCCTTTTTTCCACTAGATACGGCAGTGATATTGATTCAAGCCTTGGATGCACATTCGGGCCAACTCGAACTGCTGGTGGATGTAAGAGCAGCTGTCTCTCTGCGGAACCACCTGGAAGACCAGATTCTAGCATCCTTATCGCAATCTCGTCTATAGCAGCATTCGACGGTGCACAGACGAGGACGCGCTTCACTGCGACGCCGCCATCTCTGGCGCCTAAATCAAGGGGCTTCGTTTTCACAGCTGTGGTACTTCCCGGTCTTCTCCATGGACTGGTAGCTCTCCACACAGGTGTTTTGTCCGCCGTCCTCAGGTCTTCGGCTACAGACTTCGTTCCTTCCTGCAGCAAACTCTGCGGCATCTTCAGACCAAGGCTCTTTACACCCAAACCTCGAGAAGAAATTGCTTCAAATCTTCCTCGTAGACTTGCAGAGTTCTCCGGATGCGATGAGCCACTAGAGTTCAGCAAGACGGAGAGGAGGCCAAGGATTGTTTTCGTCTTCCCGGTACCAGGTGGACCTTGGATCAGAGTAATTGTGCCCCGCAGTGCGGCTTCAAGAGCTCGCCATTGAGATTCATTATACTCCTTTCTCATTTCCCCTTCCAAATCCTTTGGCACGTGTAACGGGAGTCTATTGTCCGGCGCCGGGTCCGACTTGAGCATTGTGTGCAGGAGGTTGGAAGGTAAATTTTCGACTGACTGGAGAGCTTGATACTCGCGCTGCGCGGTAACCAGACTACACAGCTTCGTGACGGACCATGAAGAGCCAGGCACTGCAGCATAGCCAAGTTTTTCGCGCCCATCTTCAGAGGAAGTATACACACCATCGCCGCGATTGGTTCCTCCTCCAGGAACGCGTACAATCCACCGAAGTTTGCTGTCCTCGTGGACAAGGTCCTTGCTAAGGACCTTGTCCACGATACCGAGCGTATGCAATCTCTGGTCCGGACTCGATGGCCCCTCACCCGAGATCAGCACTAGATCGCCCTGCACGACCCATTCTCGGCTTTTAATCGGGATATCATTGGCGAGTTCAAGCGTTAACAGGATCCGCGCGGCCTGCTTGGTAAACTTCGCGTCAGCAATCCGCATTTGCCTTGTATGTTCCTTGCTGTCAGGTCTGCGATCGATTCCACGTTCCTCTCTGGCACGCAAGATCGTGGCTCGAACTTCTTCGAAAAGGAGTGGATCCATAATCGAAGCATAATCAGCGACCGAATTGTACCTAAGGGAAACTTTCTGCCCTCGGTAGTGCTCCACGTTGGATCGAATTTCGTAGTAGTTCCACGTCATGATTTCATCATGAAACCCATCCAACGAAGGCAGCATGGAACCCATTGCTCACATCTTGCTCTAAACTCTTCCAAGCAAGGCATACACAGCCAATAGATCTCATCCGCGCATCGACGCCCTTGTAATCACTCTTCATCCACAACCTGACCAATCAACGTCACTTCTAGGCCATTCCGAAACTGAGCCAAACGGATAACAATGAGGGTTGGCTGCCGTCTTCACCATACAATAACGTATGCGGCAATCTCCAAAGCAAGAGTTGGTTTGCATTTTAGCCATCTCTCAGTGAAGTGTTGGATAGAGTGCCATTACCGAGTGTCATGGTATCTGGTTGTGCTCGAGAGCTTGCATGCTGTCCATTTCGAAGTGGGACGTTACAGCTCTGACTTGACTGCCACGAACCTTAGAGCCATGCCCGTTTGTTAAAGGGGGAGCATTCTATAGCACGGCCTATCTCACGTTTTCCACCTGGGCTAGATTTCGTTCCCACGCAACCTGGACCCTGGCTCTTAGCTATGTTTGATATCTAAAGCAATCACGGCAGCCTATGAAGGCCTCGCACTCACGGGGAAGCATGTCGCGGGGAAAAGCCAGGCAGGCTTTAGTTCCAAGAAGCCGCAGGTGTTCAGTTCGGTCGCGTGCGTTCACCATTTTTCGTGAGGCCCGGGATGCAACCATCGAGTGACTCACTCATCCGTCGTTTCACAAGGGACAAACAGAACTAACGGAAGCAACATACAAGCTCAAATAACGGGTATTCTAGTTTTTCACCAGAACTCGAAGGAGAGTGGTCCGCCTATCAAGAAAAAAGTCCTAAAAGATGAGACTATTATTCACAAGCAAATACTGGATTTCTTGACCGGACTCGAGCCTTTGCTGCAATAAGTTCTCAGGGGAGGAATCGGTCTTACTAAGAATCTTATGGCGTTGTAACTTCACAAAGTGAATGCGGAGTTGTCCCGCGAAGGTGGGCGCTGGGGCGCGTATATTTCACACATGGCAGTACGGTGATAGAGTCGGCTTGCTACAATCTTGGATGTACTGGGTTGGTTAGGCGGAAGCTGAAACGGGTTATATTGGGCTAGTTTTCTGTGTTTTTTTTTTTTTTTTGGACGGACTTCTGTTTCTTTGTTTTTGTAGGAGGCGGCTTTGAAGTCGGCCATCGTTAGACTGAGGAAAGATGAGGATTATGATAAAAGGTGGTGTGTGGAAAAATAGCGAGGATGAGATCCTCAAAGCTGCCGTGATGAAGTATGGTAAGAATCAGTGGGCAAGAATTTCTTCGTTGTTGGTGAGAAAGTCTGCGAAACAGTGCAAGGCCAGATGGTACGAATGGTTGGATCCGAGTATCAAGAAGACGGAATGGACGAGAGAGGAGGAAGAAAAACTCCTTCACCTGGCAAAGATTATGCCAACTCAATGGCGGACTATTGCACCCATCGTGGGAAGGACAGCTGCACAGTGCCTCGAGCACTACGAAAAACTACTGGATCAGGCTCAGAAGGCTGAGGAAGATGGACAGGCGGGCGATGCTGCGGCAGGCGAGCTTACTGGAGCTGATGACCCGAGAAAACTTAGACCCGGTGAAATCGACCCTCAGCCGGAGTCCAAACCCGCGAGACCGGATCCCATTGACATGGATGAGGACGAAAAGGAGATGCTGTCTGAAGCTCGTGCAAGACTGGCAAACACTAGAGGTAAAAAGGCTAAACGCAAGGCTCGCGAGAAGCAGCTGGAGGAGGCTAAACGCCTGGCGCATCTTCAAAAGAGGCGCGAACTGTTGGCGGCTGGAATCAAGGTCCGTACTTTCCGGAAGAGCAGAAAGGACATGGACTATACAAGGGAGATTCCCTTTGAGAAGCGGCCAGCAGCAGGGTTTTTTGACACCACCGAGGAAGATTTAAGGGCACAGAAAGAGAGACTGAACGCAAGTCAGGTTGGAAAGCTACTGGAGAAGTACGAGGGCAAGCGTCGAGATGATCAGGAGGCTCTGGAAAGGAAACGAGACGAAAAGAGAAGAAAGATTTTTGAGGAGAAGAACCTTCCACAAGCAATTGCTACTCAAGAAAAGAAGAACGAGCTACCTTTCCTGCGCTCAAAGCTCCAGTTGCCCGCACCCCAAGTTTCAGATGCTGAGTTGGAGGCTGTTACGAAGGGCGGAAATGCGTCACGTGTTGCCGCAATAACAGCCTCTGGTGGCAGCTCGGTGACGAAGGGATTGGTGGCAGACTATACCCCCTCGGTAGCGTCCAGAACCCCGATTGCGAGAACGGATACTGCAACGCTCTCTTGGGAGCAAGTCAAAAACAGAGAACTCGCAAATCTGAGAGCGTACCATGCATCTTCCTCAGCACTGGCTGGGGGGCAGAATACGCCGGTCGTTGAGAGCGACTTCTCCGGAATTACTCCCAAGCGCCAAGTCTCGAGCACACCCAATCCGCTGGTCACAAAGACTCCTTCCACAGTTGCGGGAGCTTCACCCTCCCCGTCGGTTGGCACATCCGCGATGACTCCAAGGAGCATGTCCGCTCGAGATGGGTTCAGCATAAACGCGTCTGCTGAAATGGATGCTGCCGAAAAGGCTAAATTTTCGCTGCTGAAGAGGGACGTCCTGCGGGGTCTTGATGCTCTGCCGAAACCTGTTAACGAATATAAGGTTGTTGTCGACGAGGGTACTGTAGCCGCGGACGAAGAGGAGGCGGACGCTGATGACGCTATGGTTGAGGACGCACTCGACACGGAAGAAAAAGCCAGAAGAGCAGCGGCAGAGAAGGTTGCGGATTTAAGGGAGAGATACCTTTCTACTTCAGCCAAGAAGGAACTCCCGCGCCCTGGAAAGGAGAGCGTTGCTGGATTTCTTGCTAGAACAGACGCGAGACTAGCGAATTCCTCGAGACCCTTGCAAGCACAAGGCTTGGTAGAGAACGAAGTTCTATCCATGCTGATCAGGGACGATGCGGTGCTAACTGCATTAGAAAAAGGATCTTCCGATAGTGATCGAGTACAATTCGCCGCGGGCGTTTTGGCCACAGGCGCCGAAGACGACGTCAACAAAATCAATAGAGCGAAGAAACTTGTGAAGAAAGACCTCGGTGATCTGGTTAAGACTACAAATGTGGACGCCGCTGTGGTGATTTCTGAGTTGGAAAAGTCAACGTTGGTGAAGCTCGATTCAAACAAGTACGAAACTCTCCGAGCGAGGTCGTTCCAGATCCACTGCTGCGATCGGGAGGAAACCCTTCTGACCGAACTCGTTTTCTCTGTTCCCAGGAATGCTGAGGCCATTAGTAAGGACCAGCTTGAGGACTTCGTTGAAATTTTGTCTTCTAGGTTGCAGGATACAAAGTCGAGAGTTAAGAGAATGGATCAACACCTCGACAAGAGGGAGAAAAAAACCGAGACGCTCTATCGTGGATACGTAAAGCGGTGGGAAAAGCTCTCGGGAGAACTCTCGGAGGCTTTTGATGAACTAGGGGAGGTGAGGGAAAAGCTTCACTGCTTCGAAAAACTTCGCGAAAACGAGGACAAGGCTGCCCCCCAGCGATTAGCCGATGCCAAAGCTCTATTCGCCGGAGAATCAGAAAGAGAAGCTGAACTTCAGGCTCGTTACAAGGGTCTCGTAGATGCTTGAATCCTTAGTGGAGCTTGAAGGCTTATTTTGTAAATAGAATTTTACGGAACTAGTTGTACTGTGCCCCATCAGATCAGCTGCTTTGATATGCATAACACCAACTGCACTTTCGAAAGTATGCCAGCAGCTCGCTCCTTCGTCTGCACAGGAGCAATGCCTGCTCCTGTGCAGTAGCTAAGAAAATATGAGAAGCCAGCTTTTCGTCCTTTTCGCCGTGAGCAGAGGAGTCGATTCGTTCAAGGTCAGCTTGACCGCCTAGAGCACAACTACATAGCTTCAGCTAAGTTCCGGTTTAAGTGGATCCCATGACGCCTCCTTTGTTCACCGGGGTGAACAGCTCCCAGGTTCCTTGGAGATCACCTCTTCTGCGCCAAACATCAGCCTTGCTGTACACTTACTCAATCAATCGTTCAACTTCGACAAGTCCAACGTCTGTGCGTGGCCTTCCTCTCGGAATTTGGCCTCGTCGAAATTCACCACCGTAGCCTAGGCGAATACAAGTTAATGAGCATGGAAGGTCGTCAAGTGATCTGCAACAGGACATCAACCGATCCACTGCCGACATTATAATGGAAACGAGACCGTAGGAAACATAACTCAGTTTCCGACGGCGGCAGATTTTATGCTACGGGGTTGACAAATAGTCACGTAACCTAGGCGGTCGATTCAACCATCTTCTTCCCCAAATTGGGTGAAGATCGGACGTCGTAGAATACATACATTCCTCCTTTTTTTTCTCCGCGCACAGGTAACCCTTGCTGAGGGTGAAACTTCGCGGAGCAGCAGAAGAGGCCAGTCGCTTGTGCATGTTCGCAGAATGTAAACTATGGTCTGGATCAACATCGTAGTTGGGTTAGGATGGATGGGTATTCATGACGCACAAGTGGTTGGGTGATCGCGATCAGGCAGATTGATGAGAGTTAGACGGTGGATTTGGATTTTCGAACAGCTGGCTTCGCCGGAGTTGGATTGGTGAAGTATGGAAGCTGTAGCGAGCATGCAAGCATCTGTTGCGACTGCTGCAGCGGCCCGTTTGGGCGGCGCGCTCTCCGATGCGCAGTATTTCGAATCTGGGATGGTAAAGCCAGATGATATTCGCAAGCAGCTGGACGTAGGAACAACGAAGGATAAGCTAGACGCAATGAAAAGAATCGTCGCTCTCATTTCGCTAGGAAAGGACGCCTCTCATTTTTATCCTTCGGTGGTTAAAAACGTTGTTGCGCAGTCCTTTGATGTGCGGAAGCTCGTGTACATGTATCTCGTACACTACGCCGAGGACAAGCCAGACCTTGCTTTGCTCGCGATAAACACGTTGCAGAAGGACCTTTCTCATCCAAGTCAGTTAATAAGGGCTCTCGCGTTAAGGGTACTTTCATCGATACGAGTCAAGACCATCCTACAAGTTGTCATTCACGGAATAACTGCGGCCACAAAAGACTCTTCTCCGTATGTAAGAAAGACTGCAGCGAACGCGATTCCAAAGGTATTCGCCCTCGACGAGGAAACGCTAGATATACTGCTGGAACCGCTGGGAGTACTGCTGGGTGATCGCAGCGGGATGGTCATTGGATCGGCGGTGGCAGCTCTTCAGGAGATTGCGCCGAGCCGCTACGACCTTCTACACCCGCATTTTCGTAGTCTTTGCGGGATGCTCATCGATCTGGATGAATGGAGTCAGACTATTGTGCTAAACGCTCTCCTAACATATGCCCGAGACAATCTGCGGCGACCGAGTTACTTCCAAGAGGGTGAGGCCTTGGACGTAGTAAGCGATCTAGGAGCAGATGTAGATGATTTTGAAGGGGGAGACACTAGCACATCCTTCGATGATTATGGGGGAGGAAGTATCCCTCACGAAGCCGATGAAGTGGATCCTGATTTAAAGCTGTTGCTGTCATCCTCACGCCTGCTCTTGAAGTCGATCAACTCAGCAGTTACCCTAAGTGTCGTTTCGATGTACTACCACCTTGCGTCACCGGCGGAGTTCAAGAATACTGCTGTACAACCTCTGATGAGGATGCTTCGGCTTGATCGATGCTCTCAGTTTCTGGCTCTGAAAAGCCTCGTTCGTGTGGTTTGGCGGTTTCCCCAGGCCGTAGCGCCTTACGCTGGAGAGTTGTTAGTGAGCTCGGCGGATGGTATTCCGGTGAGAAAGCTGAAGATGAAGGTGTTGACCTTGCTTTTGAAACGAGTATCCGGCCGAAACGCGAAGCAGCTGCACAACTTGCTCTTACCACAAATCACTAGATATGTTGATTCGCAGACAGAAATCGCTCAAGAGGCGTGCCAAGCGCTGGGCAATATTGCCACAACCAACTCCGCCCTGACTCATTCATGTGTTCGCGTCCTCACGGATGTCATCGTGTCATCTTCTTCAACTTCGGCTGTCTCAGCTGCTGAAGAGCTCAGGAAACTCCTGCAGAGGCAACCAGGGGCGTATGAGGCTGAGCAGAGGTTGCTCGCCAAGCTCCTCGCTAAGTCCATGATAACAAAACCAGATGCTCGCGCCAGTATCATTTGGATTGTGGGTGAATTTGCTGAGAAGATCCCGGAGATAAATCCAGAAGTTCTCCGACGCCTAGTGGTCGGGTTTGGCACGGAGAGCAGGGCGGTAAAGCTCCAAACGTTGACGTTCGCAGCAAAACTAGTTGCCAGAATGAAGAAGTCAGCGAAAAGAGCCTCGGAGACAACCGAGAGTTTGGTCACGTTTGATGTCGTTGGTGATTCTCTCTCTGTACCAACTGCTGAAAAGGATGACATCCGTGTGAAGCTCTTCCGCTACCTTCTCGATCTCGCAGGGAACGATGCCGATTTTGATGTTCGCGAACGTGCGCGGTTGCTCAAGCAAGTTTATTTCGCGCCGGATTCAAACGGTTCACAGATATTCGAGATCTACGCTGATGTTTTGCTTCGACCAAAGCCATTACCTGCGGGTACTGACGAGAACGGCGTAGGGTCGATGCCCGATATTCCCGAGGGCGCGTCGCTGGGGTCTTTGGCGGAAACTGTTGGACGTATTCCGCAGAACTTTCACCCACTGCCGAATTGGACGGAATCACCCACCGATGCTTCTGCAAGGGACAACGGAAGAGGATCGTTGCATAAGTCCCATGTCCACTCAAACCGTTTGGAGATTCGTGGCGGTGCTATTGCCTTCGATAGCGAAAGTGAGCTCGATGAGGAAAGCAGCGAAGAAAGCGACGATGCCAGCGGAACAGAGGAGACTACAGATGATGATGACCCAGCCTCGAAACCGCAGGACGACCCATTTGCGTTTATGCCCGCTGCAAGAAAGCTTCCAACGCTGAGGGAGGCTGCACGACAGACCCAGCCAAAGAGTCCCAAACGATCTAGCACCAAAGGCTCACCTAGCAGCAGTGCGGTACAGGGAAAAAATGCTTCGTTGTTGGAGCTTTTGTCCTCTCCAAGCCAAACGAAAAAGGCCGATGAGGTTGGAGGGTTTAATCTGATAGAGTCCTTGTCCAGTGCCAGTCCCAACAGGAGTTTGAATAGAAAAGGGGCTGGCCCCAGAAAGTGGAGGAGGCTGGTAGAAACTTGGAATTCGAATGGATTGGAAATCGACTACGGTTTTTGCAGAGTGACAAATCCACAGGCATGGAGTGAATTGCCTGTGGCAGTCAGACTCAGGAATTCAAGCGATCACGACATATTCGCTATTACCTGCAAGAGCGTTGCTTCGGGGGCTCACAAGGTCGAGGTGGGCACTATGCAAGTTGATCAGTGCTCTCTTCTTGCTGTCATTTCATCATTTGTAGACAAATTGGAATGTGCCGTGTAGCTTCTGTTGAAACTGAACGCGGAAGTATCTTTTGCTGAACCCTCAAAGGTGAGAGCGTTTCCGACTATCGAGAAGCTCACGCCCACTGCTGAAACTGAGGCGACCATGACTTGCGTCATAACTACTGGGAGGCCGGAGGCAATACCAATCCGAGTGTCTAGCAGCGTCGGATCCTGTGATGGTGAAATGCGGCCGACCCCAGGCGAAATTTTAAGACCGGACACTAGCCTCACGCTTGGACAGTTTATGACGTTGGAGCATCAACTGGGGGGGACATTTGCAAACGAGGCAGACATTGAGGTCGAAACCACCCCTGCATTTGCTTGGCAGGTAAGGTTCGAGCCATGTCAAAACCTCAAACTGTAGAATGGCTGGACTAATGGAAAAGTTTGAGATAACCCGTGCAGGGCAAAGTGAGGGACGTGGTCGTAGAACACGCAAACGTCGCCGCGCCTTGGTCAGGTGGACAGAGACCCATGGACGAGCTTCTCCTCACTGGGCTCACCCTTGGCTCAGAGCATCCAGTGCTAATCTCAATACGCCCCCGCGAAGATCATCAAAACCATGCAATTCTGCGGGTGAGCTGCGAGGATCTTCTTCTCGCCTCAAGTCTGCTTCAGACCTTGAAAAGCAAGCTCCTCAAGTCTACCCGAGCGGAGAAGAAGTGAGGAGCTCAACTTGCTAATGCTCGGGCTTGACCAGCAACTCTAACAATTTCCTTAGCGTGCAGGTCCCTGTCAATAAGCATATATCAATGTCCCTCACCTTTACTATAACATGGCCTCACGGCTTTATGAGGCGTTATGAAACCGCTTCTGTAGCGCAGGAATCCACGGAATCCTTTCCGGTATCCGAACAGCTAGGCTTTGCGAAGCAACGATAACCAATTACATGACTGACTTAGTAAACAAACAGCTTTCGTGTTCGGCTGCAACGATTCTTTAGTTCTGGACCAGTCGAGCTTGTTTCCTCAACAACGAGCGATCACCCAATGAGAAGTCCGCCAGACTTGGTAAGATGCTGGTACAGCATCTTTCGCTAGGCATTGCGGTCCATTCAGTGCTCCAGGGAAGTTTCGAACGCTCCCATTTGAAGTCAACCAATTTCGTTTTCTCTCTCCCTTGAGCGAAATCTCGTGTGGGGAAATATGAGCTAGCAAATACCGATCAAACCTATTCTAACTTCTCGTCAACGTAAAGCCGCTATTTCTTATGGACGCACGCCATGTATTGCCTAGCTTCAAGCTACTGCGGAGCACGAGAAAAGACTGGATAAAAAAAAAACTCTGTAGCTCATACTGTAATCAGAGTCCGTATTCATGGTTACGCTAACTCGGAACTCTACACCTACTCCACGTTCCTAAGCAAACGTGGTTAAAAATTTCAGCCAGCATTGATGATTTCCTTTAGTTTTCCGACTGCCGGAAGCATCGACCAAGAAGCTGGTAACTGAATGGGTTGAATGGATCCCGTCAACCGACCGCATCGTACTTGCGATGCACCTGAATGCTTGTACGTTGGTTGTCGTTTTAACCCGCACCGGCCGCACAAGACCTGTAGAGGAGCGGGAAGATTGCCGTTGCCTTTGGCAGAAGGCTGAAGTTTTCGAGTTAGTTTTTGGCATGTGCACGGGATTGAGCCTCGAACATGTTGTGCTTCGGCTTGCTGGCATCGGGTGGCGGACTGCTGCGTCTCAAATCGGTTAATTCTTGTTCAATTAGGGTCAAATGGACACCTCGGACGTGTACCGTTTCTTGTATGAGTGAGGTAAAATTGGAATCGGGAAGCAACCAGAGCGTGTTTTCATGTAGCAACTGTGGAGCTGATCTGCCCTTAAGCAAGGCACGTTGTGAAACCTGCGGAATAGAATTTAGAAACGAAAGCACGAACTATGTTAACCGAGTCGCCCCACCGCCAAATTCACGGGGTCTTCAGCGCTTTGGTTTTGGACCGATTCGTCAGGACATGTTTCGGTCCAGTTTAGTTTCCTTTCTGTACGAGAGAGGATGGAGGGATGCCTTTCAAACTTACGGTTTTCCTGGACCTGAAGCAGAGTTCCAGATGCTAGTCGATTTCTGCGAGGAGAATGGTCAGTTGAATAGCATTGCCGCTGATATTTCGTGCGGGTCGGGGTTCATGGCCAGACGTATGCAAAAGAGTGGCAAGTTCAGTAGAGTGATTGCGTCCGATTTTTCTGAATCGATGCTAGACGAAACAGTGACAAGGTTCCGGAAGGAATCAAAGCTGAACCCAGAGGATCGGGACATTGTCCGAGCTGACGTTGCCAAGCTGCCGTTCAAGTCTAGTTCTGTGAATGTGATTCATAACGGAGCGGCGATACATACCTATCCTAGAGCTCAGGATGGCTTGCGAGAAATGCACAGAGTCTTAGCAGATGGCGGGGTCCTGTTTGGCACTACTATGGATAAAAGACTCCTGGGATTCTCATTGCCGAGTTCCAATCCAGGCTTTCGGTTTTTCTCGAACCAGGAGTTGTTTTACTTGTTAAAGAGTGCTGGCTTTCGTGATCCCGTGGTTGAGAACTTGAACAAGTGCCTGGTATTTAAGGCCATTAAGTAGCATGCGTACGATTCAACTGTGGCGCATGCTCCTCGATTAATGTTTGCTTGAACGACATCACATTAAACCTTGCCAGTTTCGAATTTGGGTCGTTTCCTTTTCGTACAGATAGCAGAGACAGCAGAAGCCTGTCCGAGCTTAGCGCCACTTTAAAAAGGCAGATAGTTCGGTGTCAACAAGGAAGAATTGTATTGGAAGGACTCGAAATGAGACTATAAACCATTTTCGTCCGGCAGTCCTATATTATGTACTACCCGTAGCTTCTTAGGGCACTAAGGATTGCATTAGCTATCTAGAGGTGGACGGGTGGCGAATTAAAATCCCTTCAGGAGAATGAGCGCCAGACGCAGTTGAGAGCTCAGTTCGCACGACTGGGTGAGAGGCTCACCGGTGCATTCATTCAACGACCTTAACCTGACTCTGGACAACACGGTGTCGTCGCGTTCGTTGGACTCAAAAGTCTTACCCTTTAGAAAACCACGTAATAGAAAAGTTGGACACAGATAGGGCAAGCAGCCCGTTTCGCAAAATCAGCGGAGCTCAAGGCCAAACGGGGGCAATCTTGCCAATGGGATGGGAACCGACTCATCTGAGGCGAATCCCTTCGTACGTGATAATTAAAATCAGGTGCTGAACTGGAATTTTCCATTTTTGCAGTTCACTGGACTGCTGTGAGCACTAGTTGTGGGTTTCCCAAGGTATTTGGCCCCGGCTGCCAAGAAGACTAGTGCGTCCATGTTGTCAAATGA
The DNA here is from genome assembly GCA_029953675.1 of Rhodosorus marinus. Taxonomy (NCBI): domain Eukaryota; phylum Rhodophyta; class Stylonematophyceae; order Stylonematales; family Stylonemataceae; genus Rhodosorus; species Rhodosorus marinus. The sequence goes on from JAMWBK010000002.1 coordinate 3,435,390, forward strand.
GCATATGCCCACGGATACAAACAAACCCTCTCATCCTACTCACTAAAATATAGGCAAGATCTCCTACATAGTACGAGTTCGTGAGCAGTTGACTCAGTTTTGGAATTTTTATCTTAATTTAGGATGCGTCCCTGTTGTCGCTGTTTGGTTTGCTTGGTTAAAAAAAACAAACGAAAAAAACAGAATGGCACAGTCGTTGAGACTTCTGAAGACTTTTCGAGTCTCCAGCGCAGAAGGGAGTCGTTCGAGAAGTTTGTCGGGCTTGAAAGTGCAAGGTTCATACTAACGCTTATGTCTCCTCTGAGTGTGAATGTTGGAATGTAATATGGACGTTTAAGGAAGGGTTGGACAACTTGAGAATTGGCCGTTTTCCGTTTGGAGGGTTGGGCTGTGGTGCTCTTGGGTGGTTGGTCTTTGGTAGTGGTCTCGCTCGCTCCTTTCCGTTTCCAAGATGTCTTCGGAAGACGACAGTAGCCTGGATGAGGGAGCTAATGATGTAGGCGTACAAGACGTGCTTGAGTGTGATGATGATATGGACAATATGGATGACAACGATGATGATGACGATAACGACGATGATGACGAAGACGATGATGACGATGATGACGATGATGACGATGATGACGACGCCGAAGACAATGATCATCTTGACTACAGAGACCAAGATGCTGATTTGGAAATAGGAGAGGATGGAGAGGAGGAGGACGATGTCATTGGGGAAGACGGTGAGGGAGGTGATGAGGAGGACGACGAGATTTATCTTCTTCCAGAGTGGCCGAGGAGCTTCTCTCTGTCCAGCGGCGCGTCTTCAGAGTTAGAACCCTTCGCGGCTTTGCAGAACAGCCTCAACAGCGACAGGGCGATCGCTTTGTACCGTGATGGGGAGGAGGCGAACAGACCATTTGAGCTCCGCTTCGTCGAGCGCGGGGAGAACTTTCTAGGAGTTGGCTTGGAAGCAGGAACAGACCAGAACGGTGTTGGAGAGCTCTTAGAGGAGCTTTGGCAAGGATCTAGCAACGAGGTGGCGAGTATGGTAGCTGCACTAGGAGAAGTTGCAACGGCAGCTAATCGATGGAACGATCAGCCGGCTATAGTTTCTCTCGGTGGCTCAGCAGACAATTTCACGGAGAACATGGATAACGCTTTGAGAAGATACCGAAGGTTGCGCCAGGCCATGTGGTCCGGTGGAAGTGACTCCGATGGTCACTACGGAATGCATCCGCTCCTCCAGCGTGGCGTTCAAGAATCTTTCTTCGGACCAAGACAGAGCGAGGACAATACAGAACCTTTCCCTTCCAGAGCGGACGGCTCGGCGCTTCGGGAGGATGCTGAGAGACTCAATGGCATTGAGAGAAGCTCTTCAGGGCGCCGAGTGCCTTCGTACTCGAGACTGATGCATCGGATTGCGTCCGCAGGGCGACACGCAACCGGGTCTACGAATAGTGGAAGCTTGAATGGTGACGTCAGGGACCCGCCGCTGGCACAGTTCTACCTCAACTTGCGCAACAGTAGGGGCTTCGACAGCCATCTACGTGCGCGCGATCGTTACAGGGGTGTGCTCACTGCCGTCCAAAACCGATGGACCTACGCACCTATCGGCGACGGGGGGGTTGACTTCTCGTCGACGGTTAAAGGAGACCGCTCGTTGGATGACGTAGTACAGCAGAAAGTCGCGCAGGAGCTTGGGAGCGCCCTAAAGCAGATTCGAGAGGATGAGAATAGGTCGCTGGCTAGAAGAGTTGAGCTAGAAGAGGCCAGCAAGAAGCACGGAATGGAAAAGCATTCCACGAACGATCAAATAGACACGCAGCTCGATCCTAGGGCTGAACCAATGGAGATCTCGAAGACAAACTGCCCATCGAGTGAACACTCTGGGGAAAATGCCGAGGACGAGAGCATGGCCGACGACGGTCGAGTCGCGCAAGGCGGTATCCGAGATCCTACGATGAGGCTTTCAAATAATAACTCCTACGCAACAGGGAGCATGACACGAGAGAGGGAGGATGACTCTGATGTCGGCGCAGGAAATAGGGAAGGTCCGCGAAACATGCCTGCCAATCAAGGAGACACGGCTCTCAATGCTCGTCAGGAAACTGATCAAGTCCGATCGGCAGCCGAGGTTAGGGCCGGACAGCTTGGGATTTCACTGCATGCTCCGGCGAGCACGGACCCAGCGATTTTGGAGGCTGCGACGCAGAGCACGGGAATAGATCCCACCTTTCTTGCCGCTCTGCCAGAGGATGTACGCTCAGAAGTTCTAGCTCAGCATATTGAGCAAATGGCTACTGAAGCAACGGTGCCTGGAAGTGAGGCCCGCAATATCTCTTCAAACCAAGAGTTCCTGTCCGCTTTGCCTCCAAATCTCCGTGCCGAGGTTCTGGATCAGGAAGCGCAGATCCTGGCGAGACGCCGTGCCGAGGCACAAGGAGCAGAAATGGACAACGCATCCTTTTTGGCAACCCTTACTCCGCAGCTGCGAGAGGAAGTTCTTCTCAACGCTGATGAAAACTTCCTTGGAACGCTGCCGCAAGGTCTGTCTGAAGAAGCGCGCCAACTGCGACAAAGGGAAAGGCAAATCCGCCCTATAAATTGGCGTTTGCAGCAGGGCATGTTTCATAACTCCGTCGGTGATGCAACGGCGCGACCGAGTAAGCAAAGATTCAAGCGCAAATCTTTCGATTTGGCTTCTTTTTATATCCTTGTTATTGATCCAAACCTCAATATCTTTGGCGACTTCTAACGAGAAATGCTAAAAGAACAGCACTCACCACACCCACTTTAGGACTCGGAAGGAGCAGAAACCCTGGCATGGAACCAGGCCGACGGGCGGCAACGGACCCGTACGCAGGAGCTGATAGATCGAAAGCCCATACTGAAGTTCCAATCTTCCTGGACGAGGAATCCGTGACAGCTGTGATAAAACTTTGGTACTCCGGAACTTCTCTTGGTAGGGGCCTATTGTACAGAGTGCTCTTGCACACGTGCAAGAACAAGGAAATGCGCGGCGTAACTCTTCAGCTGTTGCTCGAGATCCTTTCCGCCGAAGCGAAAGGCCGGGTGCAGGACATGCCAGCTTCCGAGTCATCTCGAAAACAATCGATAGTGGATAAAATTGGCGAAGGACGCGACCGCTTACCTCGCGCTACAATAATACGGAGAACGTTGGAACTTCTGATGAACCTAGCGGAGAAGGACAAGAGCATTGCTAGGAGCTTCATATTCTCAGATCGCTGGCCTCAGGAGGAGCTACCGTTCAACAAACTCTTGTCTCTTATGGCGTACGACCCGTTTACACGGAGCACTGCCACTCTGGAGGCGCTTATCAGAGTGCTTACCGTTGTTTGCTCAGCACTACCTTCGCAGGGTGGTTCGAACAAAGGGAATGGCAGGCTGGGAAGATCAAGAAGAGGAGGTTCCAGTCGTCGCCGCAGACAGCGAGGGCTTGCCACTCTGCAAATCGTCAATATACATCCCGAATCTGGGAACGAGACGACCGAGGAGGTTAATGAGACGACTGATCTGGACGAAGATGCCGAGCACGGCGGAGAAGGACACCCGCTGCTGGATGGGAACGCAAACTTGCGAGTGGAGAATGATACCCAAGCTCCGAATGAGTCTAAAGACAAACAAACTCGAATCGCGGAGAAGGTTCCGATCATAACCGTTGAAGACCTAGAGCGCCTAGCAGGCGTGCTGTCCAGACAGGGGTGTTCTGAAGGAACTTACCAAGGTATAGTTCAGATCCTGGACAGGCTATCACTTGTTCAGCAGAATCGCGCAGTCGCGCTTCGTTCTCTTTCGACGGAGGCGAATTCGCTCGCTGACGTTATCGCCGATGGCTTCGACGAATTCCTGGAGGAAATGAACCATGCTCAAGAAGAACAGGACGATGCTATTCGAGCTAGCTCTCTCGCGAAGTTTTCGACTTGCGCTAGTGCTCAGGAGCTTAAGCTGCTGCGCATTATGAAAACCGTTGCTACCCTAGCGAAGGGCCACGACGGTGGTCTCCGAGGCACCACCATGAGCCTGACAAGGCTTTGGGAGGCTTTGAGCAACGTGCTAGGCGCGATCATCTTCCGAGAAGGCTCAGGCTACAGTACTGGAGGTGGAAGAAAGGTCACGAACAGGTCCAGAGATGGGCCTCCAACAACCAGCGGAGGAGCTGATCCGGCTCTATCAAGAGCCAGCTTCTCAGGAGCGGAGAGCGATGAAGGTATGCAGCCCCCATAGTTTTAGGCTTTAGGAGTTTAGCTTGTTTCGGGCTTGTAACTTTGGCTTTTGTCGCGGCTTGTTTCTTTTGATTGCTTACCGACGACAATTTGAACCTCCCACTTGATGCAGAAGGATATGGGACTGATAGGGAGCCGCAGAAAGTTGGCAGGCACAACATCCCGCCGATCCTCTCTAGGCTCTCGCCTGTAATCCAAGCTTTCTTTGTGGCGCATTCTGCTGAGGAAGAGCCAAAAGAACCGTCGTCGACGACATCACTTCCAAGCCTGAAATCGCCTTTAATTTCGTCAATGGGCTCGAAAGATGTAGATGCGGGACGCACGGAGTCGGCAATGAGCGGTGATGGAGGTATCACAGACCTTGGCCGGTTCATAGAATTGCATCGTGTCCCTGTCAATATGCTGCTTCGAGCAACGCCGTCCCTCCTTGAAGGGGACTTTTTCAAGGCCGCTCTGAAGTATTCACAGTGGATCGATTTTGACAACAAGAAAACGTACTTTCGCAATCTTATCAAACAACGTACTGCGGCTGCGAATCCAAGCCAGATTGAGCTTTGCGTACGTAGAGAACACGTTTTCGAGGAGAGCTACTTCAAGCTCAGATCGAAAAAGGCCGAGGAAATGAAAGGAAGGCTCCAAGTCCAGGTATGCGCTGGTTCTGAGTTCAACCTAAGGTGCAAGCCATGTGTGGAGCAGTTCTGAAAAACGAGCCTTTTCTATGATTTTTCTTTATCCACCCCCGCTCTCTCGCACTAGTTCCAGGACGAGGAAGGCATCGATGCCGGTGGGGTAACTCGCGAATGGTATACAATTCTAGCGAGAAAAATTTTCGACGCGAATTACGCACTGTTTAGGCGGTCCACGGCGGAAAGCGCAACTTATCAGCCGAACACTCTTTCGTATGTGAACGATCATCACCTAAGCTTCTTCCACTTCGTGGGGAGAATCATAGGCAAAGCTATTTATGACGGCCAACTACTTGATGCTTACTTCACTCGGTCTTTTTACAAGCACATTCTTGGAATACGCCCGAACTACCATGACCTGGAACCAATAGATCCCGACTACTATAAGAGTCTTTGCTGGATGTTAGAGAACGACATTGATGGTGTGCTCGATCTAACTTTCAGTGCGGAGTACGATGACTTTGGAGTGACCAAGGTGGTCGACCTGATTCCGAACGGGCGAAAGGTGCCGGTTACGAACGACAACAAGAAGGAGTACGTCAATCTCATTACGGATTTGCGGCTGACGAAGACAATTAAGCTTCAGATTGAGCATTTTCTCACGGGTTTTCAAGAGCTCATCCCCCGGGAAGATATCAAGATCTTCAACGAGCTCGAACTTGAGCTCTTGATGAGCGGTCTTCCCGAAATAGACGTCGCAGATTTGAAAGCAAACGTTGAGTACCTGGGGTAGGTTTACCTCTGCTACCCGGATTTTCACCATTTGAAGCTCAGATTATGAACTAATGTCAGTTGTCATCTTCTTGCACGCGATACAGCTATACGATTTCCAGCCCACAAATCAATTGGTTCTGGAAATCTGTGTCGGAAATGGGAAGAGAGGACTTGGCGAGACTTGTCATGTTTACAACAGGCACTAGCAAGGTGCCTCTGGAAGGCTTTGCTGCTTTACAGGTTCGTTCTCCACTGATATTTTTGTGTCGCTCATAACCACGAAGTGCCACCCAGTTTAAAGCGAGGTCTACTGACTCGGAATTTTTACTTGTTGAATTCTTTTAGGGCATGAACGGCCACCAGAAGTTCCAAATCCATAGGGTTGCAGGTGATTCGAATAGACTACCCACAGCGCATACCTGTTTCAACCAGCTGGACCTTCCTGAGTACTCTGATGAGGACAAGCTTAGACGCTCGCTACTAGTTGCAATAAGAGAGGGTGCAGAGGGTTTTGGATTCGGATGATTGGTTTATTTGCTAATTTCCAAAAAAAGAGCTGGATTCCTTGATGGGCTATTGCATAGGATCTGCGCTGGTGCGCTTAACAAAAAAAAAGCGCTCTGGCTTTGGTTGAGCTAAATGGGAAAATCAACCGCTCGTGCAGTCGGTTTCAGCATTGCATGTAGTGCATAGCAAGGCCTGGCACCGCCTCAGAATAAGTGGGTGAACCTCTCTTAGACACTGTTAGCTTACTAGATTTACTGCTTTTTGGGAACCTCCAGGAGACACTCCCAATGGGCCTCGGAAGACCAGACCCAAAGCTTATCTGGATTATGAATCGCAGCAAATTACACAGACTCAAGCCTCAAGAGGTCTGCGCAGCCATCTCCAAGCTTGTTCGACAATGCCCGGGTTTACGAAGAGCTCTGGTTCTGAGCTTACGAACTTGGGTGTTTGGTAAGCTCAACCAATATTCACTGAAATATCACCAAGAAGAATCAATTTCTTCCCCAGCTGGTCGTATACTCGGACAGATCCGCGTATTGGAAACCACCACAACTGGTCGATCTTCTCGTGTTGTGCGCGCAGACGAAATGCGAGTACACAAGTAGACGGAAACGAGTTTCCGATACATCCCTTCTCGCCATCCTGTAGTTCAGTCCATTTAAGCTCTCCAAGATCGATTTCGAATTCTAGGGTTTTGGTTGCGTTTAGTTGAGACTGACCGTTCAGGAAAGTATCAGGTATTGTCTGAAGCTCTTGGTTAAGCTGGATTCGTACAAGATCTTAGCGCGCTGATTGCTGGGACGAAGGGAGGCAATCGTGATAAAGTTTTGAATTGATGGCGTCAGATGACGGGTGAGATTGACGCGTTGGGAAGGCTCCTTGTTCGATGTCCTGGATAAACGGCACCGTTGAGGAAAAGAGGATGCTTTTGGGCGACAATCATCGCTCGAGACAACGGTGGGGAACCAATCTTGGGACGAGTATTCGCCGGACGATAACCAAACTCTCTACAGCTGCTAAGAGGGTGTCTAAAGTTGAAGAATTTGAAGACGTTGAGCTCTACATTGCTTCTACATGGCGCAGAGCGCTGTTCGTTTGTTTTTGTACCGTTTTCGTCGGACTGCCATACCTTTTGCTCAGGCACAATGAGCGCGCTCTGGTCAAGGCCACGCATCGAAGAGCACGGTACGGTGACGATGAGGAACTTGTTGTTCTCGTCAAACCGTTTAGGGGAAGCTGGGTCGTTGCGAATGACTCAGAGTTCGTTGATCCCGGGGAGATTCGAGCTCTCCTGAGGCGTGTGATCGAGACTGAAAAGGATGTCCTTAGTGAGAATCACAACATGCTTGTACAAGCGTCACGAGATGATACAGCAATGTACGGTTTGGTCTTCGAAGTGCAATACCGACGCTACGTCCTCGTCGAGGTGGTATTGTCGGATGGAGCAACGCCGTACTCGCCGGGGTCACTCCTCTTTGACTCTCACCAACTCGACTCTGAGCTTGACCATATGTGGATATTGAGCACGGTAGAGGGCTCATTTCACCCGTCGGTCGAGGAGCTTTTCGTTGGGGATCGAGAGGGACCTGGTGCGACTGCCGGAGCTCTCGTTTTGAAGGAAAATATGCACGGAGTCGATCAAGTAACTGCTGAGGATAGGCTAGTCTTATATGGCGAGAACGTGCTCACGGTACGGGTTCCGTCCAGGGCTAAGCTGTTTGTAAATGAGCTTCTGCACCCGTTCTTCTTATTCCAGATCTGGGCTGTTGTGCTGTGGCTCTTCGAGAATTATTATTATTATGCACTTTGCATTCTCTTCACGTCGCTCTATTCCGCTTTCGAAGAAGCTAGCGACGTCCATGAGAACTGGCTGCGTCTCTCACGGTTAGCTCTAGAGAAGGAGCCAGTAACTGTGATCAGAAATTCACGGGAGGCGCAAATATCTTCCTGCCAGCTTGTTCCTGGTGATATTATGCTCGTGACACCCGGCATGCGCATGCCCTGCGACGGTACAATTTTGTGTGGCTCGGCTCTAACCAACGAGGCGAGTCTCACGGGAGAGTCCAGCCCAGTTCGAAAAACGCGGTGGATGCCAAGTGCAATTGATTTGCTGAACGATGAAGATGCATCGGAAATGTCGGAATTGGAGGATGAAGAGGAGGAGAAAGACGAGGTCCTAGTCGCTTTTGAACAGGAGCACGACTATGTTGAAGAAAAGACGACGGATAGGGTTGTACCAATTGAAGCCCCTGGCTCGAGCATCCTTTCGGGCGGTCCTGCTTCGAGCATGGAGGTAGGAGATTCGTGGGCGCGATCAGAGCACGTCATTTACAATGGTACGAACATCCTGGACTCCCGATCGCCGACTTTAGTCGTTGTCACGCGGACAAGAGCGGAGACTGTTCGAGGAGATCTCGTACGAGACATTCTTGTCGATAGTCGGTCCTCCGCTGGGGCGGTAGCGACCCTGCACCGGTAAACTACTGCCGCTCAAAATCTTCGTCCGTGCTGAGCTTGATCTCCTCCAAGTAGAGCTCCTAATCCTTGGACGGACCCAAGGCAACGAAAACTAACACACAAGCAGAGAAATGGAAATAGCTGGCATTTCGATTTTTGCGCCTAGAAGACGAGCTTACTGACTTCGTCCACGAACTTGGCTTTATTAGGGATTCGTATGTGGTATTACTTGTAATGGCCGGTATTGCTTCAATGACAACCATCTGGGCGGTGAATCGCTTCATAAACCTGCTCGGAGTTACAACCGTCAACGCAGTGCTTCAAGGCCTGGATCTAATCACAATTGCTCTCCCTCCTGCTCTTCCGGCGACGGTGACCTTTGGCCTCGTGTACGCTATCAAGAGACTGCAAAAGAAGCGAATTCTTGTAACTAGAGCAAACGCGGTGATTTCCTCGGCTTGGCTGGACGTTTTATGTTTCGATAAAACTGGTGAGTGTTTCTGTAGCATCTCTACTTTCCTACCTTTTGAACGTGACAAACCTTTTTTTGGCGGGTACAACGATTTCTTGACGAAAAAGCATGTGCTTGAAGCCACCAAGAACGCTATCATGTTGATTGAACCACAAGAGTTGTGCATGCGCAGGAACCCTAACAGAAGATGGACTCGACGTTAAAGGGGTGCTCCCATGTGTCAATGGCGCTTTCGACAGCAGAGGGTTTGTGAGGAACGATAGGAAGTACTCCGAAGATCTGGTGAGGCTCATGGCCTCTTGTCACGCACTCAGCCGGATTGACGGAGAGATTGTCGGGGATGAAGTAGATTTGAAGATGTTCGAACTATCAAAATGGAAACTCGTGAACTCCGAGCAGAGTGATAAAGCGGTCTTGCAAGTTTCTGATCGAGATGGCAACCTCGTAAACGTCCTTCGAGCCTTTGACTTCAAGTCTGAGCTTGCGAGAATGAGCGTGATTGCTCAATGGGAAACTGGCTGCTCTATTTTCACGAAAGGAGCACCAGAGATGGTGGCAAGCAAGTGTATTAAATCGACGGTACCTCGAGACCTTCACTCGGTGCTGGACAAGTATGCAGAGCAGGTACGCATGAAACCAGCCCAGGCCGGAGCTGAGTCGCGATATACATTGTTTGGTTATAAGAAGGAACCTCTCCGTGCTTTGTGCACCTCGGTTCTGTCGCGTTCTAACCTGTGTCTACCTCTGCTTCAGGGTTATCGAGTACTGGCGCTAGCGCAGAGGTCTCTCCTGGATGCAGCTTTGAATGAGGCCATGAGTCAACCTCGGAGCAGAATTGAGAAAAACCTTTCCTTTGCGGGAATTGTAGTCCTGGAGAACCGCTTGAAACCGGACACAAGCTCCGTTCTTCGGGAGCTAAACTTGGATGCAAAAGTTCGGACAGTCATGGTGACTGGCGACCACCCGCGCACAGCGCTTAGTGTTGCTCGCCAGTGCGGCATTTTTGAGACTGCGAAGGTGCGCTGCCTAACGCTTTTGATAGATTCAAGCCAAAAAATTGGCCTACCTCTTGCGGGTCCAGCGCTCTTCGTCTGAGATGCTAAGTGATTGAGAACTTTAGGTTCGTATTCTGAAGTTGCTCCTTGCTGAATCTCTGATGGAGCTTTTGGCAGGACACCCCGGCAATTGTGTGTGAGGCGCAGAGGGGTAAGAACCAGAGAAATGCGGATGGTTGTATATCCTTCCTTGAAGTGGGGACAATAGAAAAAAAACGGCTTCGTCGGGCGGATGTCACTCGGAGGCTGTTTTCAGACGTACATGGGAAACAGTGCAGTATCGTGATGACCGGTGCCGCCTTTCGTGCTTTGTTTGCTGAACATAGTGAGCTGAAACGACTTACCCCTGACACTAGCACAGCGGTAAGTTTGCCACTGCCTGCAAGGGAGGAGCTCTGTGATTCTTACCCTAAACTTGAGATTTGTCTTGTACGGTTGCAAGAGATTCATTTCGCAGCTGCTCAGACGATGTACAGTATTTGCGAGAATGTCCGCTGCCGACAAGACTTTGCTGGTTCGACTTATGAATAGTGAGGTTGGTTCTCTTGTTGGGATGTGTGGTGATGGGGCCAACGACGCAGGAGCGCTGCGAGAAGCAGCTGTAGGAATTTCGCTTTGCGGTGAGGAGGACGGTGAGGTTACTGCGTCTTTAGCCGCCCCCTTGACATCCAGAATCACGACGATTTGCGCGGTGGCCAGCTCGATGAAAGAGGTATTGAGCTCTCTCCAGAACGGTCGGTTTAATAGTCTTTAGGATCATGTCAGTGCAATAACTCTAGTGTCTTTTGCCGCTCTTCAACGAATAGGGCAGGGCTGCTGCATCCTGCTCGGTGGCTGCTCTAAAGTATATGTTTATGTATTCGGTCTTGCAGCTCGTGTCAGTTTCTTTTTTGTACAACTTCGGTTGTAATCTAAGCGATGGGCAGTTTCTATTCGTCGACCTCTTCCTCATCATCCCGTTGGGTGTTTTAATGGGGGAGACAGAAGCTAGCGACTATTTATGCGAGCAAAATCCACCTCGTCGTCTAACTGACAGGAGAGTTTTGTACAGTGCAATCGGCCAGGGCATCATAATGCTCGCGTTCCAACTACTTTTGATGGCCTATTTGAGGAGTCTGGGTTACTGGCCCCCATTGGAGAGCATTCAAAGCCAGATAGGAAAAACTGGAGATTTGCTGGACAAGAACGAACTCGTCACCGCTGTGTTCCTGTACGTCAACTTCCAGTACGTTTGGAGTTGTTGGGTATTCAATCTGGGCCCCCCATTTCGGAAGTTTTACCAGTCAAACAAGGGCTATGCTATCACTTTGTACCTAGCGACTTTCTTTTGTGCGGCGCTAACCCTCAGCCCACCGCAGATAGTCTCAAAGTTGCTTCGCATGAAAGCTTTGCCTATGACTTGTCGGATCGTCTTGACAGCTCTTGCGTTCGCCAACTTATGGGCCTGTCTGATATTGGAGAGATACGTGAACAGCCTCGGTGCTGGTTCAAGGGCTCGAGGGACCCAGTGATTTCGCTTGACCGTCTATAAAGATTGTTCAACAGGTGTATTCAGCGCTTCTCACGACTCGTGTCCGCTTAGAACAATCCTGGGTCACGCCCTGCTGCGTATGCTTGTACACTGCTTGGAATTTCCGACAACGAGCCACGCAAACATCGGAAATTGGCTCATACAAGTGGCAGAAACAAAGAAATGGGACTAGGACCAAACCCAGACTATTGCAATCCAAGAGGGAGCTCCTGTTCTTAGACGCCTTTTGCGTGCGTCCAGCGACCGCCCTCACATCGTTCTTTGCAGCTTTGGGCGCCAGTGAGCCCATTCCACACGCCTACATGGATTAAGCAATGCGTCGAAAGTAAGACGGGTGAGCATGCGATACCCATGTGAAGATAACGTCCACGTATCCAATGCGGACTCGACAAAGTAACCGGCTTGGGTGGATACTGTAGAGACGTCTGGACCACATTCGATGCTCTTGTGCTCCTTCTTTTCGTGAGAACCTGAAATATACTCTCGAAGCATCCTGTTCCTCTGATATACCCGCGATTTTACCGCTTCGTCGTCTGAAAACGCAGGTATTTGTGAGATCAGCACCTCCTTGTCCAGCTTCTCTAGTTCCAGCGCTAGGAGTTTCAAGTTGTTGACGGTTCTCTGGACGTCCGTTGGTTGAGATGAAAAGAGCTCGTCCTGTCCTCCCAGGAATATGAGAACCACATGAGCATCCTTAAACATACCGTCAACGAACGTGTCAACGAACAGTGACTTTCGGACCCCGTTCACTCGATCTGGAGGGTGGTCTGCTCCAGGGACCCAATCGTCAGAAATTGCACGGAAAGCTCCTGCAGAAGCCACCCGCCATATAAGCCGCAGCCCATTGGCATCTTTCTCTTTGGCCAGCATAGCCGCGAGCCTAGCAGCCAAACCCCCATTGGCAAGACCGTCTCCAATCCCATCGGCAATGCCATCACCAACGAGCAGAATCGTTCGGTCAAGGCTTCCACTCTTTCTCCAGAAGAGGCTCTGGTTAATAAAGATGCCTAGACGATGGAAAAATAAATACACGTAGAAAATCACGTTTTCATATACCCTGTACAAACTATCGAAGATGCTGAGCTCCTCCTCCTCTCCAAGCCTCTCGTCCTCCATTCATGCGATGAAGCTGTGCTACAACAAAATAACTCCTAAAACGCGTACAGCTTCTTTTCAAGTGTCCAGATAAGAAAAGTTGTCTATTCCTTTCGCCTTCTCACAAAGATCTGAGCCCCTACACACTACGACCGACGCGCGTTCCGACGATTCGGAGATGATGAATATGACGAGCTTGTATCTTGCATGGGAGGGTTGTGCCCTGGCACGGTAAAAATTAATTCACAGACCCGGATTGTGGGAGGCGCAGCAGTCGAAAAGTAGCAGTGTGGCTGACGAACACCTCCTTTGCCTCCGAAATTTGTTGATCAAGCCAATTCAGGTATGTGTTAGCGCTAATTACGAAACTGATCCTCGGGCACTCCACAAACCCTACTCGCCTGCACAGCTCTGCTCGTTCGGTTGGCTTCCAGGGTCAGATGGGCTAAGCTGGACGAACTGAGAAGGGTTGGGCTCCTTGTGGACGAAGTCTATAGTCTTGTGTTGCATTCGGTAGCACGCCTTAGAGTATTTAGGACGACACCGTGGATGGTGCCCTGGCCAGAATTTGAACGCTGTTGTGAACATTTTATTCTCAAAAGGCTTTTCATTCGTGATGAGCTTGGTTGGAAGCGGTTTGTTTTCAACTGCGTCCTTAATTTTGGAAGCTTGGTCAACAGTGTTCAGCTGAGTGCCAGTTTTGTATCTCTTTCATATAAAACATGCAGCATCAGAGCCACAGTGCTGTTTTGAAATTTTTGCCAGATGACAAGGTCGGTTGTTTCAGTGGCTGAAGTGTGTCGGCGTGAAGAATAGTCTCGCACGGACGGGAACAGGGCGTTTCCGAGCTGTCAGTGAAAGGGTTCTCAGCCTTTGCCCAATGCTCCCTGACTCTAGGAGGATCAGCTTTTCCAAGTTGAAAGGGTATGCAATACTTGGACAAGTCCTGAATATTCTTCCGCGCAGGCTATGGGCCTCGTTTTCAGCAGGCCGAGCTCGACGGAATGTTCTATTTTGGAAGAGCGTAAAGGCTTGACATAACCTGCGCTCTCTTCTATGAGGAGGGATCCGTGGTCGATTCATTTGCTTCCGGTCTATGAAGCATCTCGCAGGATCTCAGTTGTTCGCGTCCTCGCCATGGGAAACGCTGGATGGCATTCGGAGTCTGTGCTCATAGGTCAGCGCACTGTTCGCGGGACCAGTGGCTTCGTATCCCGGCAATGCAGCTGTTTTGAATAGACTTTTTCTTCCGACCTAGCAAACTGCGGCTGTCTTTTGCTTGTGCTTCATTTTAATTCAGTCAAGATTTTGTACACATCGCGCACGGCATGTACCCGTGGTTTCAGATGCATGCATGGGTCACTCAGGGTTAATCTACATTCGCCATGTCAGCCCTACTCAACCTCGCCCAGGTAGTCCTTAATTTCCGCTGCTGAAAGAACGCGAAAGACTTTGTCATCGCCTACAACGCCAAGCTCAATGTTGTTTGCAGTTACTTGGCCTTCAAATCCTTCCTTGAGAGTTAATATTGAGGTATGAATTGCATCTTCCAGCTCGATGTCATCGCTGTACCTCTTCTCAAGGAACGTTTTGGCGTTCACCATGTTTTTCCCAATCGCCGAAGCTTTCCAGGCGAAGTAAGACCCGCTTGGATCCACTTGATAAAGATGCGGTCCCTCATAATCGTATCCAGCCACAAGAAGGGACACTCCGAAAGGTCTGACACCCCCAGATTGTGTATACTCCTGCATCACTGATGCAATCTGACGAACCACTTGGGAAACGGGGATCGACTCCCTATAGGTTTGGTAGTAGGTCTGCGCATTTTTTCTCGCTTTTCGAATCAACACTCGAGAATCTGGCCCCATCCCGGAGTACACCATGCCTACGTTCTCTGTCACAAGAGCAACTTTTTGAAGCGTCGTCTCGTCCATAAGCGCGGACGACATTCTCTTCTCAGTTGCGAGAACAATGCCATTGCTCGCTAGAATATTATCACAAAAAAGAACAAAAGAACCACAATGAGCACACAATAATAGAGATGAACAATCGAATGGGTCAAATCGGATCCCATCCACCCCATGCGAAATTCAGGAACAGTGCGAATAAATCAACGCGAGCTATGCCTTTGTAATAACTGCTTTGAATTTTGAAACCTTGAAAGCGATTTGAGATTCGAATACCATACCTTTAATACCCAAAGAAGTAGCACCAGCGGCAACCGCGTTCAAAGCATACTCAATCTGGGTCAACTTTCCGCTCGGACTGAACGTTGTCAGCGAGAACGAGTAATCAGATTCCCCCATATCCTCTTCTAGATAGCCGGTCTATTTCAATTTTCCATGCACAACACCTGGACTTCAGTACATCGCAACCCCACAACCCACCCACTCACACACCTGGACTTCAGTACATCGCAACCCCACAACCCACCCACTCATCTCACAACCCGATTAGGATCGTGAAAGCGTGCAGTGAATCATTTCCATTCAAAAGCTCGACAGCACCCGATCGATAAAAATCGCCAGGGAGAGCCCCAGGGACGAGGTTCATTGAGCCCTTCTAGTTCAACGTTGATCCAACCATTTTCTGGTAGATTAACTTAAAAAAAGGATGTTAGGGAGAAAGCATAGCTGTGCAAACACAGTTTTTAACTTATACCGGTTTTTAGGTCTTAACAAGACCTAAACCCTCTTAATCATGTGAACCTGATTGGCCTGGCCGTGTTCCTGATTCGGTTGTAAGCGTTAACACTAGTCATAATAGTAAGTCCTCAAATGGATGTTGTGTATTCCACTTTAGCCGATTGTAACTTAAATTGTGGAAACTTTTAGTTTGGAGTGTTCTTAATTTTGACGACGGCTTGACATTCTCTGTCCGTGTTCGGACTCTTGGAAACCTGAAAGTCCGGACCTCAAAATTATAGTGGTCATGAAACTGTGCACTCTTGTAGCCATCACCAAGCACCTAGCAACCTAGCGCAACGCAAGCCTGACAGATCGGTTTAGTCGGAGGTCAAGGTTCCCAAATGAAGGAGCCTACGAAGAGCACAAAGAGCCTGCAGGCAGAGCAGAGGCAGCGCTACAGCCCCAGAGTGTCAGCCTCAAAGAAGCGTATAGTCAAGATATTGTACATAAAGACCAACGAAGCGCACTTGGGTCCAAGAGCTCGATGAGTATCCGAACAAGGATGAGCTCCTCGAAGATCTACTTGACGAGCCTATTGAAAGTGTGCCTCTCCGAATTGAGGATGAGCTCCTCGAAGATCTACTTGACGAGCCTATTGAAAGTGTCCCTCTCCGAATTGAGGGATTGAGATGGTCCGCCAGTCGGGAATTCTCCTGAAACCTATCGCATAAAAACATAGTTTTGTGCGCATTTATACCTCTTAATCTGCTCAAGACAGACGTCAATATTAAGGGTTCTTCCGTACATCTGAACCCCTCGCGCAAAAAAGTGTCCCAAGTGGAAAAACCAAAAAGGTATAAAAATTCATGATTGGATCCCAAAAGGGGCGCTAATTGACAGTTTTCACAATGGCACATCTCTGCCATTTACGTAACATAATCCTTTTTTTAAGAATCCAATGTCGGCTTCTGTGGTTACCTGTGCGATTATCAAGGGTCTTGACGAGCGTTTTTCAGCGTAAATTACTCTCCTCTCAGAGAGGAATACAAAAAATTGATTGTTCACTTTCAGGATTTGACGGAGATTATTTGGTACTATTTTGGTAATCTCATCATCTTCATGAGATGCTAGTAAGCTGATCATGGTTTGTCGGGAGCTGGCAGCATAAGATATTAAACACATCACCCGGAAGGCCGTCCGATTTTCACTCGAGATTTTACTTTCTTGTTGCTTTCTTTCACGGAGCAGCTTTCCAATGCAAAACACGGTTTCGACGAAAAAACAGGTCTTAATTGTCTGACTCTTGCAGGGGTCACACGGATTCCTTGGGCAGATTCCTGTCTGAAGCGACTTGATCTTCAACTGGTTGCACTCGTTCCGGTACTGGAATGAGAGAAGCCGAGCGCGCCGAGTTTCAGTTGCTGAGTGGCTGGTTGTACTGTCTGCACATGTTGTAAAGCGGGAGAGGGTGAAGCTTTTCGAGCCGAGACTGTCATGGAGTTCAGGGTAAAGCTGACGGATGAAGCTGAGGACGATGATGCCGTCTTTGGCAATCCTGGAACGGCCTCTTTGAAGCGACGGGCGACTCTATTGCGTTATGAGGAGATCCATGAATCACGGGACAAAGAACTGACTCAGGACGGGGAGAAACTCGTGGGATTCAAACCCCTAAGGAAAACTGGAGTTATTTATGTAACAGAGCAGGCAGTGAAGAAAGGATTCTCGCCGTCCGATCCCTCATGGGCAAACTTTGGTCAGGGTGCACCTGAAACGGGGGATATATCTGGAGCTCCTTCTCGGCCAAAGCTCGTGGATATCCCTCCCGAATTCGAAGAGTACGCTCCTGTTAGTGGTACCGCCGATCTCCGGGTAGCGATCGCGAATTACTATAACGAATGGTTCCGCCAGGGGCAAGCAACGCTGTACACTGCCGACAACGTTTGCGTTGTGCCGGGCGGTCGAGCAGGTCTCACAAGGATAATGTCCTGCATTGAGAACGCGATGGTCGGCTACTTTTTGCCGGACTACACGGCCTATTCCGAGGCTTTGGGTCTGTTCCAATCAATTGTTCCCGTCCCAATTCCACAATCCAGCAAGTTTGGAATGGAGAAGCAGATGCCGGCTAACTACCTCGACGAGCTGGTGTCTAGGATGGACCTCGGGGCCATCCTCATGTCGAATCCATGCAACCCAACCGGGGCAGTTCTCCGAGGGAGAGACCTCGCGGCCTATGTTGAAATAGCTAGAAGGTGGGGCTGTGCGATGGTTATGGATGAGTTTTACTCGCACTATTTGTATCTGGACGACGATGAACTGAAGGACAGTGGGGACCCGCCCATGGTTAGCGCAGCGGAGTTCGTGCAAGACGTGAACAGTGATCCTGTTCTGCTTGTGAACGGGCTTACCAAGGGGTGGCGGTTGCCGGGTTGGCGATTGTGCTGGGTAGTCGGTCCAAAGAAGCACATTGATTTGATCAGCGCTGCGGGAAGCTACCTGGACGGAGGAGCCAACGCTCCGTTTCAGCATGCTGCTCTTCCACTATTACAGCACGACTACGTGCGTCAGGACGTGCTTTCGCTGCAAGCTCATTTTCGGGCCAAACGGGATTATATGCTCGGCGAGCTGAAGAAATTTAGGATACACCCAAGGAAGTGTCCGGAAGCAACTTTTTACCTGTGGTTGGACTTGTCAGAGCTCCCTGACCCGATAAACGACGGCCTGGAATTCTGCCATGAGCTGTTGGAGGAAAATGCAATAGTGATCAATGGAATCTGGTTCGATCTCTCGCCGCGGGGCTTGAGAAGACATGCCGCGTACGGGCCATGTGCAAACTTCATTCGGCTTTCCTATGGACCTCCAATGGAGGAGCTTAAGGTCGGCGTAAAAGCGATTGAAAGGGTTTGTCGGAAACACGGAGTTGAAACGGCTATGTGACCTTAGCTGCGATATTAGTTAGAGCTAGTGGCAAGCGTGTGGTTTGTTGTTTCCCGGCCTGACTTCAGTCGCCAGGACTGAATGAGAGTTTGCCTATCGGGGTGCGGGGAAGATGTGCCTCCGGATTGCTTTAATGTCACCTGCGCGTTTGACCATTTTAAATTGACTGGAAATCTCGTGCGTTGCTTAGAAGTTAACGTCAATATCCGCAATACCAAGGGTCGTACCTGCTACGGTAATGAAGGTCTCAGTGGCCTGCACCGGGCATCCTTTGCCATTCAAGAGCTCGAATCGGGTTACAAGGTCAGAGGCAACGCTGGCGATGAAAAGAAATCCATTCGCAACAGCTAGGTTGTGGGGTCTCTCTTCTGCGGTCATAGTGACCCGGCACAGCTTCTTCATTGGGTAAACCGTCAAGTCGAAAGTGACGATTCCCACATCTTGATTGATAATATTCCCCACATACAGCCGCTGCAGGTCCGGAGACACAACGATTCCATGTGCCGAAGAGGTCCATCGGGTTTGAAATTCTGCTACAATGTCCATGCTCGTTGGGTTCACCTGATAAGCTGTCCCTTGCGCCGCCGTCCCACTTTGGGCAGCAACGAACAAGTCCGAAGATCCAGCAAGATTAACGTGAGGGTCAGAAACAGTTTTGACCCTGTTTAGTTCCTCGTACGTGAACGCATTGTACTGAACTACAAAGCCTGGGTTGGGTCTGTTAGGATCCAGTGAGACGAGCTTCAGGTACGTGATGTAAATAAAGCGTCCGTTGAGCACCACGTCGTGGGGCTCTGCGTTGCTCGAGTCAATCCATTTAGGGAACTTCGGAACAGGTATTTTTTGCTTAATAGCAGTGGTTTCAGGATTAACGATGTATGTGTTCTTGCTGCCGGGGCACGTCACAGCGAGAAACCTGCGCGTGGTGAAGTCCTGAGTGGATATCATGTGAAATCCACCCTCACACCCAGGCACGGGGATTCTTCCTTTTCGGACTACGGAGTTATCGTCGTTGACAAAAAAGCGATAGATGTACTCACTCCCGGAGTCGGAGGAGTAAATATTGCGGCCAATGTTTGTCACATAGCCGGGTAGAACTCCGGCAGGGAGTGAGTTGACAACGTTTCCGGATAGCGAGTCAATTATATCAAGCGTTCCAGCACCTCTTACGGCAACAGCTATTATTTCGGCATGCGCAATGCCAAGTATGCACAATACTAGGACTGCAACAGAGAAGCGGACGGCAGTGGTTAGATGATGGTCCGCATATTCAATAGCTCTGTAAGCCCATGATTTCACAGCTTACCGGTTAGCTTCATCCTGATCGCGATCTGCAGTCAGCATCTGCTTCACCAACACGTCGTTAGCTTGATACTGACGAGAACCGTGGTGGCAGGGTGGGAACTGAGGACATTCACACTCCCTCTATATACATTCAAGGTTGCTGTGATCTTGAACTGACGTTTACCTTGGGCATGGTGGTACGGTCAATCGCTGGGGGCCCGTTCCTACTCCACGAAAACGTGGAGTAGAAAAAGCGAATATTGAAAAACAGATTTTTTTAACAGTCGGTGGCCGTGCAAGAACTATGAACTATGGAAATTGATGTGGATGAGGTCGTAGAAAAGAATTCTGCTTGCGATACCCCCCCTGGCTCTGATCTGCTTCTGGACTCCCTGCGTTAATTGAAGAAACTAGAATTTCAGCGTGACTCAATCTCCAGCGCTTTGGCAGATTTCGGTTCGTGGTAAACTCTGTCGAGTCTCTCGCAATAGCTTTGAAAACTTTAAACTACGCTGAGGCGACTTACAGGTATATCAAGGGGACGTCCCTAGGGATGACTGGAAGACCTGAACCACCAATCCTAGCTTTCCGAGTTCGCGATTTCATGCGCCCACACCACCGGCTGGAGATTTGAGGCTCCAGCCGAAGCTGGAAAATACAGGATATGGTGTGTACGACGAGGTGAAAGATGTCCATTGTGCAGAATCCCACAGTATCCCACAGAATCCGCAGACTAGCGTATCCGGTATACTGTGGGATTCCGCTACAGCCCCAAAGAAACCTCGTTCCAGGTAGAGGTGGAATTTTAATGCTTGTTTAATATTTTGTAGTATGTTCTTATGCTTTTTATTTCAAATGCTTTTGTTTTACCCGATTTATAATATTTTTTACTTACTTTTTATGTGGTATCTGCCTCCCACACAAGGTGGGAGCATCTAATTCTGATGTAGTATCGAGATGTCATGTGATAGGCTAGTAGGATTGTGATTTCCGCATATTAAAACAGGCTCCGATGGCAACTGATAAATATCGGGCAGTCCCATCTACTAGCCAACGGAACTGGAGAGTCCCGCGAATCCTGCGCACATCATCTTCACAGGATCTGACTTGTTTTAAGAATATGACGAACCAGAATACCCACCTTTGGAATTGAGCTTCAACTCAGGCAAGAAGTACGTTCTCAAAAAGCTGACGAAATAAAGAATTTCAATTATTCCGTGTCTGGGGATAACCGGTACTAAAGTAGCCTCTGTGGAACTATTCACAAACGGGAATGGGTGGGAAAGTTTCCCCAGAGTGTGCTTTCAGTCCGTAGTTGCAGATCACGATACGTAATCGTTTTATCCGAAAGCGGAAGCCTTTGACCTGCGTGAATCCCAGACTGCATATGACCGAACCTACCCGCTTCCAAAATCTTCATGAGCCTTAAAAAAAAATAAAAACAGGGAGCGAGAGAAACTAAGAGCAAATTTCTGTTTTTCAATATATTACTTTTTCTACTCCACGTTTTCGTGGAGTAGGTACCGGTCCCCAGCGATTGACAGGGTACCACCAGAGATCCCTGGTGGCCGATGGTTGGACAGCCCCCATCCAGTGCACAATTTTGCTTCCAAGCCCTTGCTCTTACTGATAATTCTATTGAAAACATTCGAAGAGTGGCAGAGTCGGAAAGCGTGGGCGAAGGTTTTGGGATGGCGCTCTCCCGAATCGCGTGGAAAGCAAACTTTGGCCTGCGCTTTCTTACAACCCCGTGAAAACCCAAATTCTTTGGTTTTTTCACGGGTCCGGACTGCGGAAAGATCCCCAACAAGGGTCGCACACCTCGAGCACTCTCGTCCGAAGATGTGATATTAGAAATCCGCATGGACTTTGCGGAGGCCGCCGACTGAATCTTCGATCTCTTAGATGGTTGGCCGCGCCTCAAACCAAATTACTCCGAACGTCGTGTTCTTTCAACCTTACTATGGACGCTTTCAGGAATTTTTTGGAGGACCGGATAGGTGAGAAGTATCTTCCCGGACAATGCGCGCCTCTGCCAAGGGGGGACTCAACTTTTATGTGGTACCCTCTTGAGACTTTCTCACTTCTACTTTACAGCTTTTTTGCACTGTATCTGAATGAACGAATGATTTGAATGAATCAAATGAATGAATTTGTTTAATCGGAGACTGAAAGAAAACCCGCGAGGTGCAAAAAAGGACTAAGCGCGGCGAAGATCGCGCCTCCAACATCAAAGCAGCGTTCATACGCCACGGCAAGAAACTTAAACGGGTAAACAACGAGGACAGACGGTCAGGGTGTTCGCAGATCAATTCCAGTATCTAAGGTCGACTGACCCTAGAATTATCCATTTATGTATAGACGCTAGCCATAAAACAACTCGAAAAATCTGTTCAGAGTAGATGAGATATTCATGGGTTCTCAAAAGCGTGGGAACTTCATCTAGTTTGCGCAGGTCATTGTCCTCTCACCCCAGCTCTCAACCCTCCCCTGGAAAGAAGCTCATCCGAATTCTTTGAACGTGTTTCCGAAAAGCCGTTCCTGTAGGACTGTAGAACCAGCTTGTCTTCACTTTTACTAGGGGAATCAGCCTTCCCGATTGGAGTCTTGTAATGTAAGCAGTAAAAGCACATCTGGTTCAATGCATTTCTGAAGTTCCAAGTTCGAGACGCGCCGGCCTTCAGGACTGCCCACGAGTTACTCCTAGGACATCTGTTTAGGCCGGCATCGCTCGTGGGAAAGGGAAAGAACTGGGATCCAGATGCCGTGTGAGGGATCTGAGACCGGTCATCGTGGTCTTGCTCAGCCGTCCAAACGCTTCCAGAGCGATCGGCTTTTACTTAGGACTCGGATAGAAAACCAAGGTCAAGTCGACCTTAACTAGACAAAAGAAACAATATCAGTAGACCAAGACTAGAGACTGCGCGTCTAGGGCAAAAAGGCTGACATCATCTAGATGACCAACAAGGGGAAAAGCTAAAGAAAAGCCTTACTTGGAGCACGTCAGCCCAGTAGTGAACTTATGAGGATAAGTTGAATGCAGCCTGGCTGTGGTAGCCCAAGAGTTTCCTTTCCAATTGTCCATTGGAGGTCCCGCAGACAATGTCTACATGCTCCCAAAATTAACGAAACTTTTAGGAACCGTCTCCAAAGTTTAGGGCACTCTCGGCTTAATATTTGTACTACAAATTACGACAATGACGTTCAGCCCTCAGCTTGTATTATCGCCTTCCTCGCCTGCTCACGATTCCGAGGGAACATCAAAACGCTGATTTTACTGCGTTCTGCGTCGCATGTGCCAGATATGCACACGGGCAACGCACTTGCAGGAACGAGGGGTTTTTGCTCGTGACTTTCGCTCTGAAGAAGGGAATTCTCATATCATACCTGTATCCCGCCCAGGGCTCCGGAGTGAATGGGTAAACTTTTGTGAATCCGTGAGTAGCAGGCAGTACTGATCGAGGTTCTGGCAAGCTTGGGAAAAGGCTGAAGGCATTCAGATGGATTCCTCATTTTCAGCTCCGTTGAGGTTTGACGGGCGCTTGCTTTTGGACGTCGTAGATTCGGAGTGGGCCAAAGAGAAGTTGCCAGTTGAAGGTAAAATTATGTGCTCGGCGATACCTCGCCAAGTCTGTATCGAGCCCAGGGCTCATCAACTGTTTTCATTGACCCGTTTGAGGGGGAAACCAAATAGTTCTAACACAGAAGTACCTTTGGATCGCAGATATACAACCAGCAGAAACTGCAGCTGCGGTTTTGTGCGAAGACGATCACGATGCAGTTGATGAGAAGCAGGAACAAAGAAAGTGGACTGACTTGGTCTTGCATGACCTGGTGCGGAACTGAACGCTTCGCACCATTGTATACTTGGGTTATAAGTTTTCTTGTACCTCAGATTGACGTAGGAAGGTCAGATCGCAAAAATCGATCAAACCATGGCATACACTTGTCTCTGCATCAGATTTTGCTTGGGCTCCGGCAGAGGACTTGCAAAATGCTCCACGGCTCTAGTGGCATCCTTCGGAATACCTTGGACGAGACACTTGCTTAGGAGTTGACCTAGACTGAGTATGTTCATTCTCAACCGAATCGATGCAAATCGTGGAAACCAGTAGCAAGGACCGTAGGAACTGGCCTACTGTTCCCACAACTCAGCGCATAGGTAAATGTGTAGAATCGACATAAGAGGACAGTGGGGACAGAGGCTCATCTCACTAAAGGGTATAGTCGATTGTCAGCTCTCCGCCTCCACTTCCTTGTTTCCAATAGACTCGAAGCTCTCCCAGATAGGCGGATCTATATATAAAATATTTGTTGCCTGCTCTCATTGAGGGAAATCTCGGGAGATTGTGTTCGTTGGTCATATCCACGGCAAGTGGTAACTAACGCACATGCGGTTGCTCCCCGTTTGATCCCGCGACAGTCGCCCCTTGAGCTTAAGATTTTAAATGTTTGCAAATATTTTGAGAACATTTCAAGATTTGGTTTGGTCAGCGAGTGCCTACAACGGCAGGGGCGGGATGCAGCCCCCACG
Organism: Rhodosorus marinus; assembly: GCA_029953675.1. Lineage (NCBI taxonomy): Eukaryota > Rhodophyta > Stylonematophyceae > Stylonematales > Stylonemataceae > Rhodosorus > Rhodosorus marinus. The sequence continues at coordinate 3,459,515 of JAMWBK010000002.1, forward strand.
CGACTTCTCAGTTTGCATAGGCATTGAGGGAAGCTTTCACTGGAGGAACATTACCCCAAATTCTCATCTGTTTCCTTTTTCGTCTTGTCGGCTCAATTCTGTTGAAGGGGTCGACGTGCTCGATGGAACCGTAGAAAGCCTAGTTTGCCAGATGAAAATCGAACATCTAGCGGAAATGGTTGGCGGGAGTCTTGCGTGTGATGGACCGAAAGCTTGGTCAGAGACCTCTCAGCCGGGCTTTATACAGGTGCCGCCTGGCTCAAACAGAACATTGTTTGCGCGGAGACGTGCTGATGGTGTCTGCCTAAATGCTACGAGAGGTCCGCGAAGGGGTCGGCGAGGGGCCTCGCGAGGCGGAAACCGGCCGAGGCGTCATGGCGGGGGGAAAGCCGGCAATTTTGACGTTGTCATTGATATGGAACCGAAACCAGCAATACAAAGGCAGGTAGAGTATTACTTTTGCGAGGAAAACCTTCGCACTGATGACTTCCTTCAACGAAACTTAGACGGAGACGGATTCTGCAGTATAAATATCATCTCAACGTTCGCACGCATACGAATCTTTACTGCAAAGTTGAAGGACGCGGGTGACCCGCGCCCAAGCGAGGAACTAATTGCAGATGCCATTAGGGAATCTCCTTACCTTGAAGTAGGTCGTGACTCTGGTCACCTACAAGTTAGAAGGGTGCTGAAATACAGCTTGAAGGATATATCTGGTGGAGTCCCGGTCACCGTTAAACCATCTAGAGCGTCTTCCTCAACGAAGGAGGAAAGGGGAGCTCCTTGCAAGTATCATTTTGCGGGTTACTGTGACAGAGGCAGTCGCTGCCCAAATACGCACAATATGGATTATTGTGACGCTATTGAGAGGCAGTGGATGAATCCGATCGGAAGCGGTTCTGCGTCGAAAACCGGACCCCTTGTGGACAAATTGAAAAAAATCTGTTCTCAGCTAGGTTTGTCCAGTCCGTCTTTGTCCTACGCCTCAAAAATGGTCAGGAGCAAGCTTGACGCTGCTCAAGCACGGACGGTGGGTGAGCGACAGGCTTTCGACTACTTCGTTGTAATTGATATCGAGGGTCAGCATGAGATTATAGAGTTTCCTGCCATTGTTTTCTCGACCAAAGGTCTAAGAGAGGTGAGCCACTTTTTTCTGAGCAAATCTCTGATCGCTCCTACTAGTTTCTGGTTATGCCTAGCCCCGCAGCGTTCGTTGAAATTTTCTGAAAGAGCGTGCGAAGAGAAACGTTTTGTTGCGTACGGACTCGATTAGTTTTTCCTGCTAAACTTTTCGTGGACGATTCGGTGATTTTGCGCTCCCCCGCGCGCCTGTTCTAGGTTGGCAGATTTCATCGGTGGGTGAAACCCGTGAATCTTTGGCGTGGAAAAAGCCTGAATCCGCGGTCAGACTCTGTTCCCTTCTCTCAAGTGCTGAAGGAATTCGAGGCCTACTTGCGTGAACTCGGCTTAGTCGGTAAGTTATTGAGGTTGCATGGGCCGAAGCTGCCGTACCATTGAAGGGTGCAGGCTAAGTGTACGAACGTACTTCTTAGTCTGGGGTTAGACGGAGTGACGTGCTCAGAGCTGAGCTTCAGTAGGAAGAGAGATTCTCTAAAGTCGATGCTATGCATTCGCTTGTGTCCACTTTCGTAAACTAGGACGTAACAGCAATGAAAATCGGTTCGCAATGGTGTGCTGTGGAAACTGGGATGTCAAAACACAGATTCCAAAGCAATGCAAATTGAATGGCGTATCTGTGCCGAGGTACATGAGACAGTGGATTAATATCAAGGATGTTTTTAATGAGGTGTATGTTTCGAAGACGAAAGCGACCGGGATGAAGGCTATGCTTAGACGCAGTGGACTGGTAGGTACGGACGGCGCAGTGGAAGGAGTTCACCACTTGGGTATGCATGATACAGAAAACATAACAAGAATTCTACTCCGATTGCTGGAGCAAAATGTGCAAATCGGTATAACTGGAAAACTGTAACATCCAGTAGTAAAAACAAGCAGCAGATTCAGTTTTCCGCGGCTGTTCCCTAGCGTACCCTCCAGTGGTTGCTAACTAGACTAGTACATGATATTTAGTAGAAACAAACCCCCAGGAGTAGAGTCGAAAGCCACACCCGGCCTACTTTTCTTCATGGGCTTGCTTTGAGTCGCATTCTTGGGACCTCCTGTAGTTTCATCGAGCCCCATATCCCGACGGTCACTGCGGTTGTGCCCGGCTAGTTCCTTAGGTTCTCTGACTATAATTGCTGAGAAACTGAGGCACTTTTTACCGACAGAGTCCCACATCCCTTCCTCATTCACAAGACATCTCTGCGAATTACGGGACGACCTGATTTGCCAAGTTTCTCGAACCCGTGCCCATGAGAGGGTTGAGAGCTGATGCTAAGTAGAAGCGATATTCGCTCAGAGACAAATGACGGGAGCGACACTGGCAGCAATTTCGGACAGGATTTGAGGGACTACAGCCTGGATGGACATCAAGATATCCATCCGGGCTATAGTCGACACGCCTCAGAGCCGTCCTAGGAGATGTACAAAATCATGGTTGCCTTTTCGCCGGATTCTCATATGTCGTCTACAGTATACCTTGAAAGAGAAAGGGGAATAACGGGCGCTTGAGCTGAATTTGCAGCTTCCCATTGAGAAATTTGAATGCCATGGATCCCGGTGCCGATTACAGTAATAGTAAGAAAAAAAATTACAAACCTATTCATAACAGTATTATCAATGTTTGGGACGATAATAGTAAAACTTAACGGAACTTTAAATCGCAGCAGCAAATCAGATTCCTGAACGGTAAAAGCCGACCATGAACGCTGATCGTGGTGATCCACTCGTATATTTATGGAGCTCGGATGGATTGGGTTTTTCAGGCCACGCGAAGTTTCAACAACAGGCTGTCTTTGAAAAGCTACAGTTTGACTCAAGTCTTGGCGTTGGAAGAATTCCCTGAATTATCGCTTGAAAAGTTAATAGTTTACAGGAGAACCTATGCTCTTTCTTCGCCTGGGGCAGTCTCTGTTTCCAGAACTTCCAGCCGCGGCGAAAAAGAGCTTGACCCGACCATGTTCAAGGGGCATTTTGCCCGAGAATTTTGCCGTTGCCCTGAAGTTAAGGACTCCTGCCGGGAGCGTGCCTACGCGCTAGCAAAAGGGGCCATGCTCATTGATTGGGTAATTGGCCAGAAACTGGAGTGCCATACTGAGTCTACCGGCATTTAATTACTAATTTTCATATTCATGTATAATGAATAAATAATAAAATAAGTAGTTGTTTGCATTCACCAAATCAACACGTGGCGGAGACGCTTCTCGTTTCCTCACGTCCGCAACTGCTTTCTGCCGGACTTGCTTCGACCAATGAAACGCCGGAAACTGTGCGGCTGGTGGAAGAACCCTGTCACAGACAATTAGGAGGCTTTTCCAACAAAAGAGACTTAGGCGGGGTTGATAAGCGCTTTTTTGTGACAGAGCGCACTCCAGAGATGAAAAAGTTTCTGCCCTAAGAAGGGAATGGTGAGTAAGTGCAATAATTCCTCGGAAGAAGCTGCGGCTTCAGTCTTAACTTTGTTGGAGGAGGGCTAGCTTAGAGTAGAGAGGGCGGGGATTCGGTCGTGAGCGAGTTACAATAGTTGGTTCCCCTGTACCACCTTGAACGGGTCGAAACCGCTTTGAGCTGAGGTCGTCTGGGGCTTGGCCTTTCGCGGCCGTGATTATAGTGCTGATTCTATAGAAAACCTAGAATGGATCGAGGTCGACGGGAAGAGATTACGGGCGGATTTGTCGCAAGCGGCTTCCATGGATGTCGCACTTTAAGTGCTCGGATCTCTTCGAAAGCCGTGGGCACAAGCTGTGGTTGTCATTCGTCGCCCAGAATACAGGCTCGTCGAAGATGTAGAGTCGCAATGGTCATTTCCAAGGGAGTTCCGAATTCAATGGCTGCCGAGGAAGAAGACCCACGGCGAAGAGGGCGCTTCTCGAAAACCGTGCCGGAACTCAAGCGCCAAGTGCGGTACTGGTACTCACTGGCGAGGACTGCAGAAAGTGAGGGGGATCTAAGCGCGGCAGAAGCTCTGTATAGAAAGTGCATTGACCTCGACGAAAAGGATGGACACTCATGGCTGGCTCTAGCACAAATGCATTCCCGAAGAGACCCCGGAGAGGCGCGAAAGGCATTCGCAGCGGCACTCCTCCAATGCCCAACAAACGTCCACCTTCTTCAAGCTTTCGGAGTTTTTGAGCATCGCATGGGAAACCTTGATTCTGCGAGACAACTGTTTCATGACGCGCTAGCCATCGAACCAGCAAACCCGTACGTATGCCAAGCCTGGGGGCTCCTCGAACAGCGGAATGGTGAGACTGATGTTGCTAGGGATATTTACCGAAAGTGTACAGAGAGGCAACCACAGAGCGAAGTGTGCGCAGCTTGGGCCACACTTGAGTTCGGCGACGGTAACGCGAGGAAGGCCAGGGAGCTGTTCAAGCTCGGTCTGCGAAGCGTAAAAAGAGGGCTAAAGAGCAGAGTCGCATACTTGAACAGTTGGGCCGAAGCTGAGGAGCGCTCAGGGAACCTTGCTCAGGCGCGCAGCTTGTTGGGGGAGGCCTTGCAAGGCTTGCCAACAGCTGAAACTCGGATTAAACTTGCGAAGCTTGAAGCTAGAGCTGGTTCCCTGATGAAAGGATTGGATCTGATGAAGGGTGTAGACTCAGAAGCGGAACCGCTTTCAGCAAATGCGTACAATGGATGGGCTTTCCTTGAGATGCAGGCGGCAAATACTGGAAGGACGCGGGAACTGCTGAAGGAAGGAAACGCAAAGTTCCCCATGGATGGGGCGCTATTGCAAACTTGGGGAACCCTGGAAGAAAAGTGCTGCGAGTACGATACAGCAAGGGAGCTCTACTCCAAGAGCGTCGAAGTGCGCCCAACTGCCGTTGCCTTGGTGGCATGGGCTTGCATGGAGGCAAAACTTGGAGACACTGCTCGCGCACGAGAACTTTTCACGAATGCTTTGAGAGTAGACCCCCTGCATGGAGCGGCTTACCATGCCTATGCCAGTTTGGAAATGAAGCAAGGGAATGTAGCGGAGGCGAGGAGTATTTTCGAGCTTGGGCTTGACAAGGACCCTTCAGCTTCTGTACTCGTTGGCTATGCGCAATTGGAAATGAAATTTGGAAGTAGAAAAGACAAGGCTAGAGAACTTTTTCGAAGGGGAGTGTCACAAACTCGAGGCGATGCTTCTTTCATCTGGCACGCGTGGCTGACAATGGAACTAAGGGAGCGCGATCCACTCTCTGCGCGAAATATTGCCCTTGAAGCCAGGAAGCGATACTCAGGGAACTCGAGGGTAAGTAGATTTGTGCCTGATGCGAAAAGCAGACGTACGTTTATTTTTTTTCGCCTGTCTTCTCACCGTTCTGTTCCGCCATGCTGTTCAACTGCTGTTGCAACAAATTCCTCCTCCTACCTTACCAGATCCTTGTCGCTAGTGCTCTTGCAGAGGCAATGTCCGCAAGGGGGGTACCTCCAAACTTTGACAAGAGCAGGGAGTTCTTCAAAGAGGCCGTGCTCGTGGATCCGTTTCATGCTCATGCTTGGCAGACGTGGGGTGTGCATGAGTTTCGAAACGGCAACGAGGCCATTGCACGCGGGCTCTTTCAGAAGGGTCTCAACAACTGCCCCTCTCATGGACCTTTGTGGCAGGCTTGCGGAGTGCTAGAGGTAGAGGATGGGAATTTCGACGAAGCCGAGATGATGTTTCGCAACGGGATTTCCAAGTGCCCGAACCATGTTCCCCTCTATCAAGCTTGGGCCTGTATGGAGGTCAGGCGAGGCGGCTTTGGCACGGCCAGAGAACTTCTCGAACAGGCTTTGAGGTCTGATCCCAGTCATGGCGCTGTTTGGACCGCGTATGGCCTTCTGGAGAGCAAGTATGGCTCTCTGGAAAAGTCCAGGGAGCTCTTTCTGCAAGGACTTCGCCGAGCTCCAAATCATGGCCCTTTATATCGTACCTTCGCGATGGTAGAAGAGAGGTTGGGTAACTACGAACGTGCTAGACAACTGTTCAGGGAGGGAATCGAGAGGGATCCGTACGATGCTCCGTCCTATCGAGAACTTTCACTGCTGGAGAAGAAGTTTGGGCGCAGGGATGCTTTCAAGGAGCTTGCCCTTCAGGCTCAAGACGTGTTTGGATCTGGCAACGTGAAATCGGTCCTTCTTGAAGGCAAGTGTTCCAACTTCGTCAGTGCGGGAGATGAAGATGATCTTGAGCTGACGAAGCTGTGGTCGATGGAGCATGCTTTAGATCTCTCCAGCTGAGCTGTAGACTCCCAAACTCTTGCTTTTTGTTAACGGGTGCTTTCTCGTAAACGGCCCAAGCCCTTTACGAGAGAGTCTCTTGTGCTCTCCGCACTCGAGCGCATGAGATCGGAATTGGCTTTGCTGCACCTTTTTCGTTCTTGACTAATTAGTTCTTTCCTTTTACTTAAGAGAATAGCATAGATTAGGAGCTTTCTCTATTCTGTATAAAGCAATCAGTTAACTCACTGCCATGATAGGAGAAATGCCCTATTGCGAGTTTGAGGTAAACCGTAACCTCTCCCCGAGGAGATTATGGCAGCGCTTTTCATTTGCCGCATCCATGATTTAATAAAATTTTGGGCTTTTTGCTTTTACCCCAGCCTGCCCTACAAACTCAGCCGCTGGTCAAAGATGCTCCGTTGCAAGGCGCTTTGGTACGTCTAGGAGCGGAATTTTTCACCCGCACATTTGTTTTTTCCCGGAGGCTCATGCAGCATTTAAGAGCTGAGGAGCAATGGAAACAGCCTGTTTCGCCCTGCCGGTCTCTGAGCCTTAAGCACCAAACCGGCTCTACCTCGTTCATTGATGCGCTGGGAGGCACTCGAGCACCGCAAAGCTAAATTCGAGTTTTAGTATCGATACAGCCAGCCCTGGAGAGGCAATGCAATCTCCGCGCACCACTCTTGGCCTTGATGAACCGTGTCGAGAGCGGTGTTTCCATTCCACGAACGGAATTTGGTTCGGCTTTTTTGAAGCTGTTCTTGGTCTCGCATGCGTACCTGCACTGCATGAACGCAATCGCTTAGTCCCAGTTTACCGAGTGGTCTCAAGTTTGACACATGCGAAAAGTGCTGGGGCCAAACACAAAGTGGAAAAGTCAAAAAGCGTTTCTCAGCTCGCTATAGGCGGGGGTGCTGTTCCTGCGCACTCGGGGTGCGTGAGCTATGATAGGTCTGGTGGGAAGCTGATAGTGTAGCTAATTGAACAAGGTCTTACGCAGAAGTAGTATGCAAGGCACGCAAGGCGGAGGTCTGAAAGCAGTCAAGAGATGCATGGAAGAGTAAAAGAGAAAGTCGAGACGCTCTGCTCTTTGACAGTATGGCCTCAGGAACTTCGAAATCTGGGCAATACGAACCTGTAGATGCTGGAGGCGCCTCGGTTGAGCCATCCGAGGTCGTAGCTGAGCAGAGCACCTTTTCTGAAGGCAGGAAACCTATTCGGCAAAGGGTCTTGGACTGGATTTATCCTCCGGAGGCCCCGCAAGCAACTCAGCTGTGGAGAGTGGAGAATATTGCGATTCCGCTTGGGTACTGCATGGTAGGATTACTTCAAGGGCTGGGAAGTGGAGTCATGGCAGTGTACCCAATAGAGATTGGAGCTACGGAAGCCCAGCAGACTTCTATCAAGCTGATCCAGTCCCTACCAGCTTCCTTGAAAATCCTTTTCGGGTTTCTGAGCGATACGGTTCCGCTCTTCGGGTTTCGAAGAAAGGGGTACATGCTGACGGGTTGGATGTTGTCCTCGGCAAGCATGTTTACTCTCCTCGCCCTAGGCGTACCCTCCATACCCCTGCTTGCGTTGTTATACTTCTGGTATGGACTTGGATTTTGGTTGGCGGACGTTATTGCCGATTCTCTTGTTGCTGAAAAGGCGAAGCTCGAGCCGGAAGGACAGAAGGGAAAGCTCCAATCTACTTGCTATGCGTGCAGGTTTTTCATGTTAATGGTGGGCGCGGCATTCGCAACCTATGCGTACGACGCTCTCTCCCCGAGGTTCATGTTCTGGGTAATGGGGCTTGCTCCGGTCGCCATCTGCGTGCCCGCAACGTACTTGCTAGCGGAAAGACGCTATGCTGATGTTCCATCTGTCAAAGCTCAGAGTCTAGAAATCTGGTCTTCTGTGACATCTCGATCGGTCTGGCAGCCGATGGCATTTATATACGTGTACAATTTGCTCCAGATTGGCAATGCGGCTTGGACTCAATTCCTCTATACGAGGTTGAAGTTTTCCGCGACCATGATTAATTCCCTCATGGTTGTTGCAAAAGTCATGCTTTACTTCGGAATTATGATCTACAAGTACGGCATGATGGCCTGGAGTTGGAGACTAGTTTACATATTCACAACTCTCTTGAACGCAGTATTTTCCACCCTCCAAGTAGTCCTGGTTTTTGGGTGGAACCAGAAGGTTGGTGTTTCAAACTTCCTTTTTGCACTTGGTGATGACGCGATCGCGGATTTCATTGCGGGTATTCAATTTTTGCCGTCGAGCATTATGTTCGTGAACCTTTGCCCTGTTGGTTCGGAGGGAGCGTCTTACGCTATGTTTACAACGGCGAGCAACACCGCGCTGGGTGTGGGCAGTTCCCTGTCAACGTTGCTGCTTGGCATCTGGGACGTCAGCAAGCAAGCCCTAGAATCCGGGCAGGTTTACGGAATGGCCAAGTTGACAGTATTGACAACTCTTCTTCAGACCAGTGGGTTGTTGTTTGTGTTCCTCCTTCCAAGAAACAGGGATGAACTGCTCGCTCTCTCCCATCGCGGTCGTTCGAGGGTAGCTGGGGCAATTTTTTTGGCTGCAGTTGGGCTGGGAATACTGTTTTCCATCGTTGACACTCTGTTGAACGTGCTCGTGCCCGGCTGGTCAGGAGAAAGTTAATGTAAGTGACAAACGAAAATGTCAGAATTGAAAATGATGGAAAACGGTGGTGTAGCAATGAACGGGGTCCTGATCACAGGGCACAACAGCAAACAGGATTGCGCTCACTAGGCCACGAGAGAGCGAAACCTAGTTCGCCACTTCGACTTGGGAGCATCTCAGACTCTCCCCCTGAACCCGGGTAGACCCGTTCGCTAGTGTTGCTGTACGCCTCAGTGACGACCAAGTCGGACCTAGCCTTTCGCGTCGTGCGTGTCGTTGAACTAGAGGTTCTTGCCGTTGTCCGTCCATTGCTCATTGGAAATTGCGAAGATGTGACTGCGCGATTAGGATTCTGGTCGCGTCATTGCGCCATGCGTACAGTAAACATAGTAGCCACGTCAAGGTGGTCTTACAGTGAACGTGCGTGTTTTCTTTTTCTATTCTGCGCTGCATATGCTATAAGATGGTAGTTTTCGCGCTCTCTGAGTTTTGTTGCTCTACAGTCGAAGAGTGCCCAGGGTCGATAAACTATTTCAGGATTTACACATCGGTTTCTGCCGATGCTTTTTACAAGTCCGCTAACTCTTGACTCATTCTCGTAAGTCTGGAGTTACACGAAGTAGTACACTCATCGTCCCCAAGCTGCCAGACCACTATGAGAGCAGCTCTTGGTTTTGTGCTCCACCTCCCGTTTATTGATCCACGCTGCCGCTGCATCCGAACCAAAGCAATCCTTCGGCCCCCGAAAAGGAAAGAAATTAAAAAAGCCGAAAGTCCGAGCTCAAAATCGACCACTTTCGCTCTGGCGGCCGTGCGAGGACATCGTGGTTGAGCAACGCAACGGAGAGAGTAGCTATGATCGCTGTGACGGTGTCTGAGACCTAGTAACAGCGATGGCGCAGGTTGTATTCACCGTAAGTAAGAACTCGATTGCAGATTTGCTCTGATCGTAGCGAAAGTTGGCAGATACCAGCCACGCGTTGCCAGCGAAGCACTTTGCAGAGATTTGGCGGCCTGTGGGAATGGAATCCGAACTGAGCAGTCGAGGTCTTCGGGAGATCAATATGGGCTTCATTAAATCGTGGATAATGTCTAGTAGCCCTCCTGGAGCTCGTCGATTCATCAACGTGACCGGGTTCCCGTTTCCGCTGGGCCCTGCCCTGGAGAGAAAAACGATTCGAAAGGAACTGATCCCAGGATCAATATGGACTTTCGAACAGGAGCAAGGCCTGGCAGGCACAACCGTGTCAACCAATGTACGAATGACCGCTGTGAAAACATCAAGGAGGTCCCTGTGGATCCATGCTCCGATTGCACCCACTGAAGAGTGCGTTCAACTATTGCGCGAGCTTGAACTGCCAGTAGAGGCCATCGTGAATCCCACGTATGCCTATGAACATCGCGTTTTCGTGCCCTCGTTTTCGAGGCGGTTTCCTTCGGCAAAAGTTTATTCTGTGAGGGGATGGAGTTTTCCGCTTCCTCTTCCCGATTCGCTGCTCGGTATAGACGTGGAAGCTTACTTGGACGAAACGGAAAGACTTCCGTGGCTGGATGATTTCGATTGTGAGCTACTCCCGGTCTGCTTCGTCGGATTAGCACCTTATACCGAGGCTGCATTCTTTCACCGGCGGACAAAGACTCTGATTACGACTGATCTCTTCATCAAAGTTAGTGAAACGCCACCGGAGGTCATTCCTGAAGCGAAGCTCGAAGCTCTGGGGAGCCCAGATTCGGTACTTGCGTCTCTCGTGCGGGGTTCAGCAACGAGCTCACCGAAAAACATTCCTTCGAATGTTTTAGGGTGGATGCGGATGACTACGCTGGCTCTGTTTCTAGGACCTTCTTCGCTGTTGGACCCCAGATCGGCCTTCGGAAGCATCAGCGGACGGCTCACAGTGAGCCCCGTTCTCCGTGTGCTGGTTTTCGGAAAGATACGGTCATCAGTGCAAGAGTGGACTGAGAAGATCATGAACTGGCCATTCGACAAAATCATACCTGCTCATTTCGATGCCCCAGTTCGCGCCGGACCGGACGACATGAGGAATGCGTTGACATGCGTGTTACAGGGGCGAGCAGATGGCGTGGTTGAAGCTGATTTAAAAAACCTGAGGGGAATAAATCACGTTCTTCGGTCACTTGGCATTGTAAACGAGGAAGAAGAGTACGTGTAAATATGCCGTTGTTAAGGTGTTCTGGCTTTCTTCCACAGATTTTGACTCTGCTTCATTGCTAGAGATGGAGTCGGACGGTGAAATATAAAAACAGCAGAAATCAAGAGACTCAAAGAATGCGAGCACCTGAGTACCAGGCGGGCCTGGGCGATAAGTACATTTCATAGCCTCCGCAGTGTTTCAAGTTCATGGTATGTTCAGCTGCGTTAGGCACGGATACTGAGCACCGCAAGTGAATCGGATTGCTGATAAAGGAACTTTAGGACTTTAAACACTACTCGAAGCCGTACTTGCAGGTCGCCTGTTTACTTCTTTTCCCTGTCATGTTTTTCACCGCTTCCGTCTTTTTCTTCTGTCTGCCCTTGCTGATCCGCCTTTGATATTTCGATGGCAAGTTTCATCTCCTCGTCCATCTCTTCGTCTATGACCGCCGATGTCTCTGTAGCACCCTTTCCAGAATCGGTGTCAATTGGCATAGCCTGGTCACCTATTTCATAGAGATCTTGGTCCCCATCTTGGGCTTCAACAGCCGGACCTCCAGCTTGTGGATCGTCGCGCTCCATCGCGGTTGGACCAGTCTGCAAGAAAAACCACGTGGTTAATCGCAAGAACCTAAGGAATTGCAGAATTTAAACCACGCTACTCGGGGAAAAGCTCACCGCGTCACCATCGCTTGGTTCTCCAGCCTGTTGCGCTGCCCTTTGCGCTTGTCGTTCTGTCTCTTCAGCCATTGAAAGCGTAAGTGCCATGGCCAGCTCTGGGTCCGCGGATGGATCCACTCCGAAGGGAAACTCATTCGTTGAGCCATCTCCGACCCCAGCACCGTCCATATCGCCTACTGCTCCTTCCTCTAGCATTATCGCACTTCTGAGAAGCACATCGCTTAGCAGTTGCCGTGCCGGGGGGACCGTCACGAGGTGACTGTTATTGTCCTTGTTCACAGCTTGAAGTAGAGTCTCCAAAGGAGGTCCGTTGTGGTCCTCTTCCCCAAAGTTGATAAGATCCAAAGCTACTCCGTTTCTTCTGAGGTCCGTTCCAACTTTCTGAAGTATTCCTTGCTCAATTGCAATCGGGCTTCCAAAAAATACCACGATCCTCTGCCTCTGCTGCTGATTCTGACGATGTTTAAGGGCGAGTTGAGCTTTTCTGATACTTGCCACATAATCACAGTGCCCATCCACGTTCACCTAAGTTCGACAAAAAACAGCATCACTCAGATCATCATTCCGTGCCCCGAGCACCAGCATAGTACGAGCACAGAAGCCCAGAGAAAGCAATCCAATGCGATCAGCTGCTCAAAGAGCAGCGAAAATTACGGGGGTCGGGAGCGTCCATGAGTGACATTCGACTCGCACCTGGTGCAAACTAGTTATGATCTGGCGGTCATCGTTTGTTTGAGTAACCAGCATCCGAGCGCTCTTTCCGGCCATCGTCAGGAGGCCGACCGTATTCTCCCTGTTTTGGCTGACCTTCGCACTACATATTAGATTTGCCGCGTCGGCCTGTGCAGCCTACCGAATAGAAGAACGAATGGCGTCGTGCGTTAGGACCAAACCTCCGCAATCCAGGTTCTAGTACACCCTCCGCGTGAAAGCATTCGCCTCCCGAGGCACTACAGTGTGTTGTGAGTAGAGCTCCAGTCACCTACCAATCGAGAAGGTGGATAGTCTCCGTTCCGCATCCATTCCGAATTGTCAATGCATACAATGGTTGCCTCGAGAACCATTCTGCACAATACACTTTGAAAAAAAAAAGCACGCAGTCGGCTCCTCTAGCTCGCTCTACTCGCAAAGTGAAAGTACCAATGCCTACCACCCCGTCCGCGTGCAAATTGAGAGCCCAATCCGTATTGAAAGAATGAGAAACCACCCCGATCACGTTCGGTGCTGTCGCTCCTCGAAACCCCAGACTAACGTAACCAGAGGAATTTGGACTCCAACACGACATGTTTTGAACTATCCATATTTGGGGACAAGCTGTCATTGCGAGGATTTGGTTCTGGGATGAATCGTGCGATATAATGTTGAAGATGGAATGCAAAGGACTGATTTCCTAATGGAACACTGCGAACTGATCCAGAACGCGTTTTGAAGGCCAGCCTGGCTGGAATGTTTCTTGTTTGCGCTCCACCTGCTGCTTCGTGGCTTCAGTTCATATTTTACCTTGGAACAGATGCGTTGACGGTCAAGTGCTATGCGTCATTCACCGACATGCTAGTGGGGGGGTTAAGGACGGTTTGTTACTAAAATTCTTGGCTGAGTCTATGCCGCAGTGCATAAGCGGAGATCCAGCACCATATCGCAAGTCTAAGACTTTTTGCTGGGACTGCTAGTGGTTTCTTTCCTGTTCGTGAGTCCAGAGTTGTCCTGTTGCTGGGCTTATAAACACTGGAAAAGGGATAGCTGCTTCTTTCTACCTCGTGCTGGAGACGGAATTCGGCCGGAAAACAAGAATTGGTTTTGAAGCGTTCACGGTTACGTTGTCGTCTGGCGTCTTGCTAGAAAATCATTGCAGAAGTCTTGAAAAGATGAGAAGCATTCTATAGCTTCGACAATGGGGGAATTAATGGGGCTTACCGCAAGATCGTGGTAACTGTCAACTCCTCTTGACATGTAAATACTGTCAGTGAATATTATTGGTGAGGTTCAATTATCGTCCACAAGGCGCCATCTTCGATGCGACGTCCTGAATCTGGTCCGCGGGTGGCTGTGCACCGTTAGCCCAAAGCCCAGGCTTAGAGCAGCATTGGACCCCTAGTTGTACTCAGTGTTTTCAAGCGAAACGGAGTAGAGTACCCTACCGCCCCTGGCGAGCGGCTCTCCCAGCAAAAGGATCGTCCGAGTAAAAAAATTGAGACCCATCGCCGAAAACAAGTCCAGATCAACTTGCAACCTGGACCGCTACTTTCCGCACACCACGTCAGTGTACATTGTGGAACTAAAGATCAAAAGCAAGGGGGGTGGGACTCCAGTATTGTGGGATACCCTCTTGAGAATTTAACACTTTTTTATACTTCTTAGCTGTGTTCAATGGATTTGCTTAAGCGGAGACTGAAAGAAAAAACCCCCATAACGTAACCGTGAACGCTTTACTAGAGGACTCCCTAGTGGAGCCCGCAAGGAAGGAAGAAGCAATCTATCTATGCGTTAAAAAACCCCCAAGCATGTAACCCCAAGCAATCTATCTATGCGTTAAAAAACCCCCTAGTGGGTTGTGTGGCTACGTTCTACGACAGGGACGATCTCATAGTTCCCTTCATCTATGCGCCGTGCCTGGGTGGCAAGTAGTGCATTGCCTTTCCATAGGGCTCGATTCAGCGTCGCCCGTGCTTCGCTCACTTGTGTCGATGGCTGATGCACGTGAAGAGTCACCTCTCTTAAAAATTGATCAGCTTGCGTACCCATCCTCCCGAATGTCTCCACACTGAAGGGAACGAATATGTCGTCATTGTGAGCTCCGATCACATCACGGTATTTCGACTCTTTGAACTTCTCTGCCTTGTGCGCAGCGTACCCTGTCTCCCAGGACGCTTTGTGTACGTATGTCTTTTGCAACGGCGAGGTCACTTTTACGTCGATCACGTACAGTTTCCCTGTCCGAGGATGCCGAGCCGGAATGTCAGGGCGGAGGTGGATGCTTGGGTAGTGTCCGCTCGGTTCCATGGTCACCTCGAGTCTCCATTGTCGCAGTTGCGTCGCTAGAGCGTCTCGAACCATGTTGTGTCTCAGCGTCCAGCTCCCTGTAGAGTTCTACAGGGAGCTGGACGCACCAGTTGGTGCAGTGGTACAGCCGTTGGGTACCTGCAGAGTCGTGGGGTTGTGAACATATAGTACATGTACTAAGTGTTCGTACTCCTGGCATCGGCAATCCAAGCAGTTGTCTCAGGCTCAGGTTCACTTCGTCCGTGCTCAGTCCGCGTGGGTGTCGCGAGGGAAAGTCTCGCAGCCATGTACCGCCTCCAGATCCCGTGCATGAACGCAGGCGCGCACGTACTGTCTCACTAATCTCCGCGTTCTCCACCAATTCCTCGAACGCCCGTCCGTGACTCCACGTCGAGAGGAGTTTTTGTTTGGAACCGATCAGGGGCTTTTCGGCGCGGGGTGGTGGGGTCCCTTCTGCTGTCTGGATGTCCAGCTATTTCCAGTCTGTTATACAGACGATCAGTGCTGGTGAACCTCGTGTAAGGCTGCGCTTGGATTGCAGACTCGCTTCGATGAGCTGCTCACATAGTTGCTGGGTAGAATGCAGTAGTGGTCTAGGGCCTCGGTATTCGTCTGTGTTCGTTGTCGTACACGAGAGGCGTAGCTCGTCTAGGTAGCTCGTCCAGTTGTGCTCCAGAGTTTGTCGCCAACTGCTGAAAAAGGCATGCGGTTGAATCCTCGAGCACATTGCTAGGCCTGCTCCACCCCATCGGCAGGGGAGTTGAATCTGCGCTTGGACCTCGTCTTTTTCCGCCTACGAGAGTCCTTGGCCTTGCAGTAGCGACCCGCAAAGCTTGTCGAGCTCTATCAGTGAGATGCGGTCAGCTTCGAGTGCTAGAGTGGCACCGTATGGCAGGGCCAGAGTGCGGAGAAAGTAATCCAGGCGCGGTCCTGCGCAATAACGGAACAGGCACAGTTTAGTCTGCAGTTCAGGTGTCGGTAGGCGTATGATTTCATGCACTAGCTTCTCGTGCTCTCTTTGTAGCCTCCGGATGTCAGTTTGCCCGTAGTTCCTGGTGCCGATTGGGATGGAGAAGAGGTGGATTCCGTCTCGTGTCACGGTCACGTCGGGGATTTCTCGGTTGACGAGTCGAGTTGTCTGCAGGTGGCGACCGAAGAGCTGGCATTTTGTCCGCTGTAGTTTGGCTCCAATCACGGGCAGATGTGGCTCACTCCATTGTAGCGCTTCGTGGACCTCAGGTAGAGAGCCTAGAAGGGTGATGTCGTCGTGTATCGCTGTGATCGTGAGCGTCGGGTGCCGATCGCGCAGTGCTCGCAGAAGCGGGGACAGGGCCAGCGCGTGCAAGGCGGGTCCCAGGGGGTCGCCGTGCTGGACACCAGTGCATGCCCGAAGCTGCAGCCAGTCCTCGGCATTCTTCTCATACCAGCCGAATTGGTGGGGTGCGCTTTCCCCATTGAGTCCGTAGCCGAGGGTCATCAGCGGTCGCAGTTCAGGAAAAGCGTGTGCGATGATCCGGTTCGCGATGCGTCTGTCGATCAGGTTGAACGCATTCTCGAGGTCGAGTTTGAGGACTACATCGTCCGGTTTGGCGGCAAGGTGAGCTTCCGCGAGGTGCAGGGCGTGTTCGCATCCTCTGCTAACCGAGATGCCGAGTTGCTCGGGGAGGAGAAAGTCACGAAGGGGCTTAACGACTGCGCGAAGGGTCCACTGGGTCACAGCTTTCCTCAACACCTCAGGTATCCCGAGCGGGCGAAGTCGCAGAGGCTCGCCTTGTGAGGTCGCGGAAGGTGTCCTCTTGTCTTTCGCGAGGAGGCGGTTGCTGCGCATGGCTTGAAGAAAAATTTCCGGAAAGCAATTTCCGGAAAGCTCTCCGGATTCGTAGCCAGTTTTCGGAGAAAACGGAGAAGCACGGGTTGGGTCCTCATCGTCAGACAGCGCCTGTGCTCGGCTTTAAGACCACTCGGCCCGGGGCCAGTGGCGTACGGTAGTTTTTCGAGCGTTGACCGTAGGCTCTCATCAGAGGCCAAAGTAGGATTCCAAACTTCTCGATCTGTGCTAGACAGTTTCGCCTGTAGGGCGTCCTCGAGCTCAGAAGAGAGACTTGCGGCCTCATACTCTGGGAAAAGCGTGGTCAGAGTTCGCCAGGTGGCGAGGGTTTTGGGCGCGAGATCAGTCGACAGCAGGAGTTGACTAGACTGCGAGAGGCGCTGAGATTTGGCAAGTTGAAGAGCTCGTTTGTGTCGATGACGCGCAGGGGTCGGCGGAGCTGTCGTAGTGTCGTCGTCGCGGGCTCCGCTATGGTGGGTAAGGTGCTCCCATACTATGGCAAATCTTCCGTTAAGGATTTCGATCATCTGCGCAGAAGGGGCAAGTTCTTCCCTATGACCCAGTGCAAGACTTGGGAGAGCGAAGATAAACAGGCGTGACAAGTTTGGGGTGGGAGGTTGAGGTGACACGAGCCGGGACTAATTTTGGACGGCTTTGTTTGTGGAAAACGACGGTAAAAGCTGATAAGCAGTTACACGTATGATTGTGAAGGAGGTACTCGGGCCGTACCCCGAGCCTCTTGTGATCCCGGGCCCACACACCTCGGGTACCCGCGAAATGGAGAGGGAGAAAGAACTGCCGCAACAGCACCAGTATAGGGGAGCAGAACAGGAGGCAGAGAGGAATGCAGAACACCGTGCAGTGGAGCAGGCTACAGCAGACCCAGCTGTCGCCTTTCTCCAGCTGCAGAGCTACGACCAGTGCTACCAAGCGCTGGGAATCGGCCAGTCTGACATCGTCGACTTCTACCAGGCCGCCTTCAACCTTTATTCGCGGATCAATTGTACGCAAGAACTGCAAGGAGAGACAGCACGACTGAACGAGTTAGCCAAAAAACCGCATATGTGGCAAGACAGACGAGCCACCACGAACCCGCCTCAACCCCCGCAGCAGCACCCGCGGACGACGGCAGTCAATCAACATGCCCCAGAACCGATCAACAATCAACTTCCGGAGGGGACAGGTGTCCCAGCCTCACTGGACTATGCCACGGCATTCCCTGTTGTCGGGACCAGCAGCACACGGCCAACATACGCTCAGAGGACTGTCCAAAATACTCCAGCTCGAGAATCAGAGGCTCAACTCCGCGCAGCCGGGCGCCCGGGCCCACAGAGCCAGCAGGCAGGTTAGTCTGGGGTTTAAAAGCTTACGGTTACGTTAGTCTGGGGGGGTTAGTCTAGAGTCTGGGGTAAAAGGCAAAGTTCGTACGGAAGACAACAACAAAAGTTCGTAAGAAAGTTCGAAGATGATCGTGAGGGAGGTACGCGGGCCGTACCCCGAACCTCTTGTCATTCAGGGCCCGGACCCCTCGGGCACCCGGGAAGTTTTGCAAAGGCACCAGCACCAGTCTGATGGCGACGTGCAGGAGACACCGACGGAACCACAAGCAGGCGATGTTCAAGCAAGAACGCGGACCGAGTCTGCAGCCGCAACCGACCCGGCAGCCACATTCTTGCATCAACTGCGTAGCTTCGACAGATGCTACCAGGACCTGGGCATCGCTGCTTCCGAAATTACAGACTTCTACAAAGCCGTTTTTCAACTGTACTCGAGGGTCAACAGCTCGCAAGAGCTGCAAGGTGTCACCGGACGCCTTACGGAGTTGTCCCGGAAACCGGGTATGTGGGAAGGTGGAGCCGCTACTACGAATTCTGCACCATCTCCGCATGATCTCCCGCGAGATCTCCCGCGACAGGCCGTAGGCAACCACCTCGGCCCCGAAACCCGTTACCGTAACGGTCGTCTGCCAGGAAGTTATGCCGTCCATGATTTAGGAACCCGGCTCCCTGCGCCCCATGGAGGGACAGGTGTCCGAGATCTAGGACACTATGCGGAGACATTCCCAGCCATCGGGGAGGGCCCTACAAGGCCAACCTTCGCTGATTTCGAAGCACAAAAAGAACCAGCGAGAGGAGGAGATGCTTGTTCCAGAACTTGTGGACGCCCTGGACCCCAGACCCAACAGGCTGCCCTACGGCAACTGCACGCTACGGTCGGGGGGTCTGGCTGGGGACCCGATGTTGCTCCAGTCCTCGCGACGCTACGGAATGTCCGACCCCCAAGGCTGGATGAGGTGGCCCCTGCGGAGTTTGCAACGGTTCTTTGCAGAGCACTGGGTATGCCCAGCTCTTATGTGGTGCATGTGGACTTTATTGCCTCCCATGCCTGCCTGCTGTGCAATTCCGATTCTCCAAAGTGCCATCTCCCGAGGAGTTTTCCGGACTGGGATATTCGGATCCTTCACACAACGACACGCCGATAGACAAGTAAGCCTTTACACTGGCCAGGCGCTGGACCCAGACAACCTTCTGGGTTACCTCGAACGTCAGACCATCGCTCCCGGGGATATCGCTGCCCACACGCTGAAGCGGGCCATCGAGCAGCTTGTCCGCATTCGTTCGAGGATCGGCAGGCGACAACTCTCCTTCCACACTCTCGCAGCGCTCTGCGAGTTTCTGGAGGCACGAATAGAGCTCCTAAAAGGCAGACAACATCCGCCTGAGGTGCCCGGGGAGTGCGCGGAACCCCCTGGGCCTGCAGCCGCTTCGAACGCAGACCCTGAAGCCTCGTCCATTCCAGGGGATGTACAGGCAGACCGTGGGACAGTTGACGCCCAGGTTGAGACTAGCGCGACTTCCCAAGTACCTGAGAACGCAGCACACGATGACAATCCCCATGCGGAGCTCCTCTGCAACCTTCCGGAGCCACCTCAACAGAAGCGCTCGCGAGTATCCGCCGATGGAACCGGACCGGATACTGAGATGACTCCGGCAGCCGTGGAGACTCCACCGGATACCACTGTGACACAGGTTGCCCTTGACGGCAACCATCACGCGATGGACACGCAGGAGAGCCAGGAAAACCCAGCGCAATAATGCCGAGCAGACGTAGGGGAATCAAACGACGCCGCGACGAGCCTCTATTCTTCTCGGATCGTCAAGACTGGATCAGGCGGTGGAGCGTCTTCGTCGACGACGTCACGGAAGGAGGCAGGCAGTGGACGCGCCTTACACACTGCCCGGTTCCCACACGGCGATTTGTGCCACGCGCCCAGGTTCAAACATGGAGCTGCCTCTTCCGTGCTGCAGTAGAGCTCTCTATGGACACCACCGCACCAACAAACGCCAGCCTGCTTCTTGTCGGATTTCCAGGCCTGGTCCTTGAACACTCTGCACTTGATGTTGGCATTCAGGTATCGCATGTGCTTGAAGGAGAATTCTCCACGGTCTGGAGCGCTCTAGAGGACAAGGCGTCTATGCTGTCGCATACTACCGCACCGCAAGGAGCTGAAGCGGTTCGACGCAAACATCTCGGGCGCCACAAGCGAGCGCTGAAACTAGCACACCTTGGCCGCCTTTCAGATGCAGCTCGGAGCCTACAGGCCACCGGGGTTACGTTAGTCTGGGGTGACTTTTTGCGGGACAGTTGTAAACACTTGTTGCATCGAGATGAGGAGCTGAGGGATGCACGATCCCAGTTAAATGGCACCTTTGGCAGGGGACCGCGGCTATTGCGCTTGGAGACAACTACAAGCGCTCTTTAGTCTGGAGAACCCACTGGTTACTGTTAGTCTGGGGTTACACGTTAGTCTGGGGTTACGTTAGTCTGGGGTTACGTTAGTCTGGGGTTACGTTAGTCTGGGGTTACGTTAGTCTGGGGTTACGTTAGTCTGGGGTTACGTTAGTCTGGGGTTACGTTAGTCTGGGGTTACGTTAGTCTGGGGTTACGTTAGTCTGGGGTTACGTTGGTCTGGGGGGTTACGTTAGTCTGGGGTTACGTTAGTCTGGGGTTACGTTAGTCTGGGGTTACGTTAGTCTGGGGGGTTACGTTAGTCTGGGGTTACGTTAGTCTGGGGTTACGTTAGTCTGGGGTTACGTTAGTCTGGGGTTACGTTAGTCTGGGGTTACGTTAGTCTGGGGTTACGTTAGTCTGGGGTTACGTTAGTCTGGGGTTACACGTTAGTCTGG